>VXBU01001467.1:481076-666112 GCA_013400315.1 Bombycilla garrulus
TGTTTAAGAAACACTTGAAGTGGATAAAAGTCAGGGAAGGGGATGATTATCAGACCAAAATGCTTATGTTCTGCTCAGAACCGGGTTTAAGTTTTTCTTCCTGCACAGTGACCTTTTCTTTTCCACATGGTAATGACCACAAACCCACTCCTGCTAACAAGAGTAACAATATGCAGTACTTTGAATAGCCTATTGTCTAGCAAATAAGGTTCAGTCTATATTTACCATTCAGTCTACAGGGATGGGTTTTCAAAAAAACATGTAGAAAGTAAAGAGAAATTAAGCAATTGTACTTCAATTAGATTCAGTAGGAGTAAAGGAGCTAATACTTTGGGCACAGCTTTAAAAATGTTGAGATGAGCACCAATTGACTGCGCAGCACTGGTATCTGGCAAAGGATCTGGATTTCAAGGTTATTTAGACAGCATGAGTTCCCACAACACTAAATTAGTGGGCAAAATTAGAGTTAAGCCAGTGTAATAGCCATCCCACAAAATTGTTCTCAGGATGATCCCAAATATATGAATTCTTTCATCTATGAACTGCCCTTGCCACTCAGCAACCAAATGACTAAATAATGTAACACTGTTATAGTATTTGCAGTGGTCTTTTTGAGCCAGAATCAATTTAGCAAATGGGATAAATGTACAGAATTGTCTACCAGATGAAAATGTTTTTGGATAATACCAGTACAGAGAAATTTATTGCTAGCTATTCTTTTCTTCATCTGGGAAAAGAGCAAACTGAAGTCCCAGGAACACTTACAGAGTGATTTCCAGGGAGGACTTAGCCTTGCGATCTGTTATTACATGAAAAACTGGAGATCACTTGCTTTTGTGAAGGAGATAGAAGCCTGAAGCATCTGCTTCTGCTTGAATTTGGACATGTCAAACACTGATCCGCTCCTACAGATAGGGGGATATCGCTCCTCCCTCGGAATACTCTCACTGTATATCCTGGCAAACACTATAATGCACAAGGAATAAAAAAATAGTGAGCAATAATGAAACTCTAGAGCAAGTACAAAATACGCCTTACACAAGGTTTGAAAATGCCATATACCAAAAAATAAATAACTCATTTGGGTGAAGTCCTGCAATATAATTATATTATAGAGAATAATTATGCCTAACCTACCCGCAGCGCAAAGAACTTAATCAATCCATTAGCTGTTTTAAAACATTCATCATAGAAATTCTAGAATTTATGAAACATCTGTCTTAAATAGCTAGTTTCTAGACAAATCTCATGGACAGAAAATTAGATATCTCTTTTGGACAGATGTTCTCCCCTACTTTATACAAGTCATGATTTTAAAAAGTTGATTAGCAATAACCCACAGTAGAGGAAATCTAAACTGTACAGTAGCATCTAATCAGGAGAAAATGTTAAAGAGCATGACAATGTTGGATCAGATTCAAATTTCACATTATTTTTTCTATTCACTTAAGAGAGGTTTGGATCAGCCTGAGAAGAAACCGAGAACTAATGAATAGAAAGTAATATTCAAATTGCATAGCTACTTGTAAAGTGCATGGAATGTAGTAAAAGAAAACAAAACCAAGGAAAGTTGGAAATTAGGATAAAAATATAATAATCTACAAAAAAACTGTAGCTTAAAAAATAGATGTATTTATGTCACATTTTGTCTTTTAAGAACTGTTGAATGCAAAAAATAAAAGCTGAAGATTAAAGCCAAGAAGAGACCGCCTGAATGATTGCATGCCACAGCTGAAACTGGAATCCCACCCTACATCACTAAATTTCAGAGCTAAAAAAATTAGAATATGTGTATATATCTAAGGAGTTCAGTTGCAGAATTTTCTCCAAGTATATTTTTTATGATTAAAGGAAATTTTAAACAGATTTCAAACTATGAATTTAATTTGAGTCTGAATACTTGTAACTCCTGGTATTGGTCTACTCCTGCAAATAACCTCCACAAAGACAGAATTTTATGGCCCTCCAGAGATTTGCTGATTTCAGTGGCTTCTCTGCTACCTATTCAATACATCACTATTACATTACAAGTTCAGGTCTGTGCTCAGCAGAATATTTAGGAGCAGACTTAAATCCATACTTACTCATCAGAGCACTCAACTATAAGCATGTACTCAAACCCCTCCAGAAATATTTTACTGTCTATGAGCAGATATTTCAACTGGAACATTGGCTGGGTATGCCAGCACATATTTCATATTTTTACCTCATTTCTCTCCTCTAGCAAGGAATATGGAATATTTATTGTGACTTACACTACTACTAAATTGCTGGATGTGGTTTAAAAATAGTCAAATTGCATTTGACCTACCTGGTTTATATTTTTCCCTTTAAAAAAGTTTGTTGGAAGCATAAGTCTTATACAGCATTTCTGTGATATTTTTCAGAGGATTCAAGTATGATAAAGATTATTATTGCATTGCTGTGTTGGACAAATTTGATAGAAACAGATGGAAAGATGATCAACCTATTTTCGCTGCCCACTTCAAATAAAACACCAGCTCTCAAAAATTTTTGAGACAAATGTACATTGAAATTATTAAAAATTAATAAAAACCAAGATATTTTAAGCTGATTTGATAGTAACTTAGTTTTTAAAACTAGAATAATTGTTCTGAAAAAATGCAGAATATCTGGGCCTGTAAATAATTACAGTTAGGATTCGTAGTCTGAAAGTGTTTCCTATGTCTTGATAGTTACTGAATTTAAAAAAGGTGAAACATTTCATTTTAATTTTTCACATGACCCCTTTTTAACAGATTGCTACATGAAAATTTACCCAAAAATTGTCTTTAAAACAAGCTTTGTGCCTCCAAATCTAGAGGTTGAAAGAAGATTTCATTATTTCTATTTGTAAGGGTAGTGGAAGATACATAACATACTGCAAAAAAATTCAAGATAAATAATCCGCAAATCATTAAAAATGAAAGATAATATAATTCTGTTATAAATTAAAACCAACTGTTGAAGAAAGTAAAATAACCATCCTTTGTGCATAATAAATATCAAAAGTAGTTATTATGCAATCAGATAGCTGAAGTCTCTAGAAAAATTAGTTGTATCAGTCACAGCCCAAACCAAAGGCCAGTTTTATCTCTCTTTGCTCGAAAACCTTTCCAGTGAACGAGTTGTCATTCCTAAAATCCAACTTGGGATTTCATTGTCTCTTTTTAATTCTGTACATTTAGAATTGTGAGTGTTTGGATTGTGTTTTGATAGTCTGACAGCTGCAATAGAATTTGCAGTAGTAAATTATATACAGAACTACATGTTGCCTAATACTGTTACAACATCCTAACACAAATATCTGTGACAGTTGAAAGAGCTAGGAAGAAAACCATTTTGAAATAACTGGGGCCCATAACTAGTTAAAATAGGTTGACGTTCTCATATTCTTGTGTCTACTGCTAGTGGTGTAGCACTCTGCTGTGACTGTCACATCTGAGTGAAACACACAGGGTCCGTACTGAAGGCACCTACCAGCAGCCAGAAGAAAACCCCACCAGCATCTCGCTTGTATGCTCTATGGGTATCTGCGATTGCTGTTTCACATTCCACAGAACAGAAGGGTAACTTTGGGTGAAATACTTACGAAATACTGTGATGTTAGCAAAAAACCTTTTCCATTTTTTTAATGTTAGTAGATTGTATTTATACGTACGGGCAGCAGACTTGGCACAGTGTTTTCAAAACAAGAAGCATTATGCAGACTGTGAAGGCTAAAATCCCTATGATTAGCCTCTTACCTCTGCAAGCTTAAATGGAGTTAATGATCAGCTTTGCAATCTGCAGGTATAGCTGAAAAGGCATGAAGAAATTGGATATTCTAACCAATACTGTACTCACAGAAGAGCAGAAAACCTGAGTTTACCTTAATTGCACAAGCAGTTTGAAATTCAGGCTCTGTTCTCTGAAGCAGTAGCCAGGTGTTGATGAGCATCACCAAGGCTAACAGGAATACTCCAGTGCTTATGGCAGCCTTATCAGAACTGTAGAAAACCTAGTCACAATGAAAAATGGTCTTAGTGGTTGAGTAAGTTGATAATAACATTTGGTTTAATGCTCAAAAAGACAGACCTTATCTTCAAAAGGCTCCCTATCTCCAAATTGTTTTTAACATAGAACTGGCAATGCTGAAAACCTTTAAAAAAAAAACCACTATTTAAATTTATTTTGAACTTTCTGTAAATGCATCATTATGGAAAAAGTTATGTTACAGGAACAGAAGAAATATGTTTCTATAAAATTAATACTAATTTATTTGTCTTAACTATGTCACACAGCTTCCCAGAACTTCTCAAGTTTTTGTTAGTATTGTTATAATATATAGGAAGAAAATAAACATTTGATAAAGTAAATTCTGAGAGGCTGTCTTTAGCTCCAAGCCTTTGCATTAGCAAGGCTGTATAGTTGTTAAAGGTGCCATTCAAAAGTTTTTAATCACCAAGTTGGCCTCTTCACCATTGAGTTCAACCAGCACTAGCACAGGTTTACTGGGGATGTTCTGGAGTTTCCACTGTTGCAGATACTCAAAAAGCATCTGGATGGTCCTGGGCAATCAACCTGAGGTGGCCCTGCTTGAGTAAGGAACTTGGACCAAATGACCTCCAGAGGTCACTTCCAACCTCAGGTTCTCTGCAATTCTGCGCTAACTCTGAATTTATTGTTTTCCCTGGTCTCTTCCTTAACTATGAATATTCTACTAAACTTTCCTGAAAAGTTCTTGGACAAAACCCTATTCATGCAACAAAAATTCACTCTTTGGTTATTACTTTATGTCCTCTTTCTTCCCCTGAGCAGAAGGCAACATAACCCTAGAGATCCCATGAGGAATGTGGGACACTCAAATTCTTAAATGGCTTTTGTGCTGCTGACACTGGGAGGCAAGCAAGCACAGCACATTTGGGTGCTTGAAGGGAGCTCACTGATAGATTGCCAGGTAAGTTCAAATATTTTATCAGGCCCATGTCTTCATCCATCCCATTGTTATTTGCTATGCACAGAAAAAGTCATTTGGAGAAGGCTCAATGACAAGCTTAAAGCTTTGTGCAAAATGCAGTTCAACTTGAAGTGACCGCAAAAAAAACAATCTTCATGGTCGCTGACAGAAACACAAGGAGACACCAATACAGAAATGTGCTTTTGCTTCTTGTATTTTACAGAAAAAAACCCTTTCTCAAAAGAAAAAAAAGAAAAAAAAAAAGAGTTCAATGAACTATGTCCATCTGTTCCCTCTTGCCCAAGGTATTGTTAATCTTAAAATATGCCAAATGGAGGCTATGAGCATCTCAGCTTCAATACTGAGCCACATAGCAAAAGTGATCCAACAGAGCACTAAAATCTCTGCAGCTCTGTGTGCCCTTTTCTTGTGGAAAAGGGAGAAAAGAGAACTTCTAATATAATGAAATTAAGAGATTGGCATCCAAAGTCCCCTACAATATTTGTATTTAACTTTTTCCTGGTAGTACGAAGACTCCAGGCCTTCAAAACTGTTATCTTTGGAGAGCTCACTTCTCAGTCAGCACAGAATGGCTAAGAATCTGACAGGAGCGGTAATAAACTCCCTCCCAACTGAAATGTACCTCTAGAATGCAACAGACAGCTTTGTACACAGAAGCACTATACAGCAGTTTAAAAGAGAAAGCTAAGAAGGAAAATTACAATTAACTACAAATTTCTCCAGCGGTATGATAGAACTACACAAAATGCTGTGATTCACACAAAGAATCAAAGAAGAGTTTGTGGGCTCTTTACAGGCTTATTCCACTCTGCATGGAATAGCAGAGAAATGGTAGATTGGGTCATAAATCTATGAGACTTAAAGCTCTAACTGAACTCCAAGATCCTGAAAAGTCTTCAAATTCCAGGGCTCAAGTGAATGGTCTCCTTGTGGCTGACTCTGCAGTGCGGACAATGCCTAGAATTGACCTTAAAAACTGTCCTTCGTCCTTCTGATCTGCCTCTTGGAAAAGCAAAATCCACATACTAACATTTGTTGCTCATATTGTGATGTCTCATCAATGCCTAGACTTGAATCACTAGAATTACAAGATTGGATAAAGGAATTCTGGGTGTACACGCATCTCTATCTTGACAATTTCTGTGTTAGAGCACATGGGTTCATTGGCAATTTCACAGTCTGACACTCTTCTCACATTATTCACGTTTGTTTGTATTTCCATCTAAAACTTCACCAAAAAAATTCACATGCCAAAAAACATGTAAAACAGTGGGAAAAGCAGTTCCCTACCACAGGTTGCTCTCAGCCATCTCCCTGGTAGCAGCCTAGACCATGCAAGATGTTCAGATTTTTTCTTGGGGAAAAAATATGTGCACCTATACATTATAGAAACAGTCATGATTCACAGCATTCCTTGGGGATTGGGGTGAAATTTTCTTCTGAGTATTTGATTGGAAAATTATCAAGAGTTTTTCTGCATTCCCTCTAAAACTTCTGGTAAACAAGTGCATTTCAAAAGAAAAAATAATCCTCCTTCGTTGACCTGAATGTGTTGTTCCATAACACTAGCAGGTTGTTCCACTCTGAATATCACTGTAAAAAAGACACTTTGTGGTACCAAAAACACGTTGAGCACTAGAATAGTGGGTCTTCTGTATGTCTGTTATTTCAATTTTATTTTATTTTGGGGGCTGGAAAAGGAAGGTTCTTTGCCGTTCAGAGTTTAGTGCAAAACTGTAAATGCAGGTTGCTTGGCAACTGCTTTTAAAGAGTGTTATTTGCTCTCAAAGAGACAAGCTGTTATTTCTTGCCTTTTAAAACAAAAACATAAAAGAAGAAAAAATGTAACAAAAAGGAAAAAAAGAAAAAAGGTAATTACTTCACCAGCTATTAATCTAAATGGCTCCTTTATATGCATACAGTGGTGACATGCAAGGTCTTCCTCCTCCCCACCACATGACTTCCAGCAGAGAACTTGTAGCAAAGAAGTGGTTTTTCTACAACAAGTGCAGCCAAGTGGAACTGACATCTCATACCAACTCAGAAAAATAAATTACATGCAAGACAATTGTACTTCACAGGGGGAAAAAAGCTATTAGAGACCAAAGGTCAAGGCAGCTCAAAATATTTTTTAGAAGTTCTTGCTAGCAGCCTCTTGGGGAAAAACTGTAACAACCCGTCTGTGTATCCCCTCATCTAGCTGTTTAATCCTCTGTTTAGAGAAGCTGTTTAGAGGAGGCTGTGAAGGGGCAGAGGCTCAGCAACACCAAGTCCACAGAGCTCACAGAGCAGAATTAGGGAGACCCAGCTGCAAGAGATAGCATCACTGGGACACCCCCCATCTGGAGGAGGAGACCCTCCATCTAGAAAGCTTTCACACCTTTTCAAGAACTGAAGCCCAGAAAAACAAAATTGCAATGAGTGCTCAAGGCAAAAATGCAAAAATGCATCAATTCCACCGCTTCCATCTGCCTCCCTTTTCTTCCTATTGAGTATGCAACATCTTAAAACGGCTTTGGCTGAATTTTGCGTGTTTTGGTTTCATGAAGACAACAAGCATTATGTTGCATCACTAATATCAGCTATTATTTAGCTGCAAAAAGACAGCTTAAAAAAAACAGGCACAGTGAAGGATCCAGAAAGTGATACAAATGTATTTGGTATGTGCAGTTAGGACTGGAACTTTGCGTGACAGAATGCATGGTTTATAAAATAAGCATACTTACCTCTCTTGGAGGAAAATTTATGCAGGGGAGAGATCCAATTAAGACTACAGAGACTAAGCATTTTAAAAGAAAACATTTAATGTATAGGTGTGTCCTCAGCAGTCCTTTAGCTCAAGGAATAATGTATATATATATACATATATTATCCATTCTAACAAGTAAGTCAACTGTCTTAGAGATAAGAGTCAACTACATGAATGCTCTGCAGAATAAATAGAAAGGAGAAGAATTGGTAATAAAAATTAATCTGAGTAAATACAGCAGAAAACTTTAAAATTGCAGGCCAGAAGTCAAATGTACTAGCAAGAAGATGGACTATGCAGCAGTTTAATATTCTTCTAATACTGACAGAAGAACAGAGGTTAATAATAACCTGGTTTCTGTCAAGAATATATTGCAGATGGTGAAAGTTCCCAAGTCCAATCACAACAACAAGATAGTCTTCCAAAAGATTAATTTGCCTGAAATCATTATCTGACTAGAGTTAGCAGGTTTCATTTAATCTCTCTAGTAAGGTTTGAGCCCAGTGAATTTTAATATCTGCTAGCTGCCAAAAACAAAAAAAAAAGAAAAAAATAAGGCATTTTTATAAGTCAATAAAGAGACCAAAACTCACCAATTGGCCCTGAATAGTTTGCATCACCAAGTATACCAATTGTGTTGCACCAGAAAAAAATTTTATTCTAGTGATGGACCTATGTCACTTTCAAGTCCAAATCTGAGCTACAGCAGCACAAGACACTTTGACTGCATGTGGATTTAAGTTTTATTTTCCTTTTTTTTTAAGTAGTTTTCCTGTGTAAAAAGGCAGTTTTAGCTATAATTGCTTAAGAATTTTGTGGTTTCTTTGATGGTCACCAAATCAGAGCCTGATTTCAATATCTTATATTCTCATTTTTACATGGTATTTTAGGATAAAATTTGTTTCTGCAGAGGGTAGCTAAGATACATTCACCCCAGAAAATAGATTAAATGAAATTCCTTTTCTGGTCTGGTTTCAACACTAAAAGAAGAAACGTATTTTCTGATACACATTGAAAACTATTCTTAGGCCCTAAGAATCTGTATCTACATTTTGTGTGAAAAAATATAAAGAATGCCTAACAGCACTACCAAAAAGGAAACACGTGAAACACGCCATTTTATTCCAAAAGGGTGGAAATTATTTTCTCCTTTGCTTCTCATTCAGAAATTACTTTCTGCAACTCACTGTACAGACAAATGTCTCATGTGACTACAAGAGGGAGCAATGAAGGTAAATGCATGGAGTTATACAGCTGTGATCCTATACAACTTTGTCATTGCTCCAGCTGTGGAACCAGCAGTAGTAACACTGCAAAAAACTTCTCATGGACACTGTTAATAGCACAGAACCTGTAATCCTCTCAGCCAACTTTTAATTTGTTGGGTGTTGTGCAAGAGCTTTATGATTGTAGCAGATATTAGGAAAATGAGGTGAAAGATACATTTTAGATGGGCAACTGAGGAGCTGGGCCCTGACAGGTCTCTCAACACAGCAACGGAAAACTTGTAATTATGTCTCAATTCAATTTTCTTTTACTCTAAAACAATATACAGGGGAATATGGTGAAAAGTAATGAGCTCTTTTTGCTTCTCTGGAAGTCATAACTGACTCCAATAAAGCCTGCAATGTTTCTCCAGTGTAGTCCTAGTGTCAGACCATGGTACCCAGCACCTTAGTCCCCAGACATGCATTTTCTGCATAAAACTGTCAATATTATGAAGCAAGTGATATGTGCAGTGGTTACTTTTTAGAAAGCAATCTATTGACTTATTTCAGACTGCAGTTATTGCCAGAATCAGCTTACACAAGTTAAAGTTTTTTCCTGGAGCTGGAATAAATGCATCTCTTTAGACTTACCAGCCCTTTATAGCCCCTGCAATATAATAGTTGCAATATAATAGGTGCCAGATTCAGAGTAATGATAGTGTCATTCAAATTCTGTACTGCAGAAGAAAGGATTAAAGGAAGGAAAGCCATCAACAGACTGATTTTGCATTCTGAAGTTATTATCTGAGCATTGTCAGCTGTGGTGTAACCATCTCTGTTGGGCAGTTGAAAATCCTTGGTTCCAAAGCCATTAGCCCAGGAATGGGCAATCTGGTCTTCTCAGAGGGCACCTGCTTTGGGCCTCTCAAGGCAGGCAGCAGGCACTTCATTGGCAGAACCTGATTAAGTAAGGGCATTGCTCACTTTTCACATTAACTTGCTGCTAAAGCTGTTGACACGGCCAGGAACTTGGGTTCACATTCTTTGTTTAAGCAATTTGAAAGGCCCATATTCCTTCTCAGGTGTTCCAAGGCATTGGTGAATCTAAAGGGTACTCTTTATTTTCGTAGCCCAAATTAGACTGAAATGTAGAAAAGAAGCTAAAAAGAAGAGCATGCACAGGAGTCCATTTCTGTAACCTGGAAGCAGGCTACAGAGTCAGGGGGAAGACTGTAGCTTTCACTCACTGTTTCCGGGATTGTTTACACATTTGAAAGACTCTTTCTTCTTTCTTTTTCTATATTTTTTTTCCAAACAAAGAACAAAACAAGCCAGGAAATTCTTAGTTAGAACTATTCAGCATGGTACTTTCCAATTGCATATTCACAAGAAAGTGAAACAAGAAAATCAGGAAAATTATGGAACTTTGGCCCATGAGACACCTTTGTAGGAGGTAAAAAAATATATCTGGATGTATGATTCTATTTTTGTTCGAACTTTAACCAAAAAAATTACAGAATGGTGGTCACTTGATTTTCCATAACATAGGTGTGAACTCTTGTTTGGGGCTTTTTGCATTCTCATTGAGGGAGTGTTTTTGTCTGCTTAAAAAACTACAATTACCTCTCAAATAACATCACCAATCAACATTTGGGACTTGCATTGTTCTAAAGACTGCAGCTAAATTGTAGCAACAAAACTATGAAAGACCATTTTTGACATAATAATAGGCATCAATATGCATTACATATTGATACATATGTGGAAACATAACATTTATATAAAGATATCCATTACTTTCATTTAACTTAGATTTCTTGCAATCAGATGCACCTGTATTAGCAAACACACTCTGCATTACCTCAGCAACTCCATCTGAGGTTTAAATAAAGAACTTGTGTTTTGATACTCTTTTGATATTCGGATAACATTCAGACTTTATCTTAGATTTTTTTTAGTGAAGTGCCACCCTTGCCTGTAAGCTGGCAGTTAAATTTGTCTTTCCAATAACAGCTTATATTGAACACAGATTTATACTTCAGTATATATATAAAATGTAGGAATTAGCATTATCTGATGATAATTAAAAAAATACATGTGCTGAAAAAGATGCTGAAGCCAACACAATGAATAAGTAGGGAGGGAGAGGCCTGAGCTGATCTGACCCATTGAAATGGGCCAGCTCTATATTTGTCTTGAGAATATAAGCCAAAATAAACTGTTTCCACCCTCCTAGGCTAGAGTTTCATCAGAGCAAAGAAGGATACTAGGATAGCAGCACTGCCTCCACAATGGAAAGGACTTCTAAGTGCAGGACGAGACTCCCTAGAGGAAAATTTTCTTCTCTCTATCTCTTTCATGAATGTTTTTTTTTCTTTTCTGCAGTCCTCCTTTCTACAACAGAAACTTCCATCAGTTTTCTTACATGAAATAAGCTGTGTGAACCCTCTCCAGTTTTCCTATTGTAAAGTGGACAACAGTATGATTGAGTAAAAGCACCTAGATTTGGAAAGTATAACTAAAGAAATTTAAATCAAAATTAAAAACTTGGCAAAGTACAAGTCTTTGATCAGTGTGAAGCATCCTTCACAGAAAACAGTTAATGCAATTTTTCTATCCCTGCCTGGGAAAGGCAGTTGCTGAAGTGCTCAGCGAAACAGAATTTCTCTTGTTTCAGGCTCCCACTGTGAAGCTAATTGCTTGAAATACCGAAAAGGACCATACTAGTTTTTCCTTACTGTATTTTTTGCCTTTTCAGGATGAGGCATTAGAAAACGTTCTACTTCTTTCTCTTTTCTAGGATTTCTCCTAATGACAAGAACATTTACATGAAAATACAGAACAGGCACTGACTGACACTGTGTTGAAGCTCATAAAATTATCAAATTATGTTAGGTTAGGATAAATGTCATTGGCATACAGGAGCATAGCATGCTCTAAAGCTTCTGCATTATTAAGTATGAACATTTACTTAAAACTAATTAAAGATAGTATAACATTCTGTTCAAAATTAGGGAGCATGATTCAGGTTTTTGTGTAGAGAAAGAGAAGCTACTATTTATTTAAACTACTATGACAGGTGATACCTGATTAGTTTTGCCACATCTCACATTTCTAATGGAGACAGGTTTGAAATAAGACTGGAAAACATATTCCAGTGATGAGAGAGTTATTTCCTATTCTGTGTTATTACACCATGTAAACAAATACACCAATGCATATGGAGATTGTTATATGAGTCAAGCTTAAAAATAATGGATCAAATGCTAATAAAAATCTCAACTTCTTTTTAAACTACTTATAGTCAAGACATAGCATGGCTGAATCCCAAAACCTGTTGCAGGAATGATCTGCAAATCTCACAGCAACAAACAATTCCTATTTCAGGCCAGGCTGAGATTGGTATGTAAAATTCAGCATGCAATGAGAGAAAGGCTGGTCCAGTATTTTGCACAGGTGTAAAAGAAACTGGAACAATACAGATACAGCCTACTGACCACAAACCGTTTGAACCAAATACAGTGGCTGAGGCACTGTTGGAGGGTGAAGGCATAGGTACCAGTAGTATTCCTTCCTTGGGAAAGTGGATGGAGTCAAAGACATTTTAAAGTTGTTTCCAGCTAAAAATGAAGAATTTTTTTTGAGAATGCAGGGATATAAATTTGGCACCAAGCATTCATTAACTGATACGGAGCACTCTAATAACAAAGAAGGAATGAGAGCTGCCACTTGCATCTAATGAGCCCCAGTCAGTTCAGGGAACAGCTGGGTATATCAGTAAAGGGATGTAATGCACAGATGTGTGTGAAAAGTGCCATTTCCTGAGAGAGACAGCATCAAACACTGAATGGCACAACCTTCTGGCACTGACAAATGGCAGGTGTCAAATACGGAAATATAAAGAGGAGTGCAGATATGAAGGGATAATAAAGAAATTTAAAAAATAAAGGATAAAGAATCACAAAGGTTATATAGGTCTATTTGAATGAAGATTAAGACCATTATTTAAACATCAAAAGAGAACAAATAAAATATGTGGAACTTAATACTTTTCTGGCCTCTGCCTTCAGTAAAGGATTAATCAGTGCTGACCACAATTTTTTAACAAAAGGAAAAAAGAAAAGGAGATAAACTCCTAGAGTTGTAACATAAACTATGGGTTTCCCTTTTACTGGTATGATGAAATTACTCTTTAGTACTAAGAAATTGATGGAGGCAGTCCCTGCACCATTAAGAATTGTCTTGAAGACCCCATGAAAGACTGAAATACTAGAGCACAATGCGGAGAATTGGAGGAATGGAGAAGAACCCACAAACCGATCCTGGGTTTTTTTTGAAATGTCCTTCACCCTTATTTCTCTTGTCCAATTGCAAACATTGTAGATACATATTGCCTTTTCATACCTTTCCATCTAATTTTTTGATGAAAATTGTGTTTCCACTATATATTGTTCTGGATGTTGTAAGCAGAGACCTTTCACTTTGCGTCATTAAACATTCTAAGTCAAAAGAATTTCTGTAAAAAAGTAGGAATTACTGGATCTTGCTGGTGGTTATTAATTACCAGATGCATAATTTTCAGCTTTTTCATGAAGGAACTTATGGGAGATGTCATATATTACGGACATTTGATGTACATGGGTTTTCATTACTTTAGATCATTACAAGAGAGCAGAATAAGAAAGGTTACCTAAATAAACCAAAATCTTCATGCAATACAGACCATAAGAATAAAATAACATATCAATATTGCTGTAAGTGTTTTAACTCAAAATGCTGAAACACTCATAAGCTGAAGCAATTAACATTGGTAGAATCACTCTCAATTTAGCAACTGGGTTAACTCTGCTCTAAGTTAGAACAACAATGATTTATCCAACTGCACAGGGAAAATTCTGGCACAGGTCAAAAAATCCAATCTCTAGATGATCCATTTTTCTTCCAAACAGGGCAGACTTGTGTCAATGAAATTGAACATTTCCAAGTATAGAAAACTTACATAATTTTAATTTGTGCCCTGATTCATAAAACCTTTGAACTGAGATTTCTAGTATAACATGCCACTTGAAGGAAGACAAAGCTTCAGCATCCTAAGAATAGATATCCACAGTGAGGGAGAACATGTATCAGTATCTCCCCTTGGATCTCATGGAGACAAATGCATAAAGCATTTGCTAAAAGACAGGCAATACCTTTAGCTGAAACTGTGAAAATAGATAATTCATGCTTTGACTGTCTAATACCGAAGACACATTTAGCTTTATCCTCAAAGTCGCAGTTCTCCTAACAGCTGGCTTTGGTACTTAGGTAGAGAAATGTTTATTTAGCTTGCTGAAGCAATAATGAGGACCAAATTAAAATATCAGCACTAGGATTAATATGCCTCTTACCTATTTTCTACTTAAGGTAAGAGCAGCTGCACTGGATTTTATCTAAGGAAAACACCCAGTTTCAAATAAAAACTATGTGGAAGAAAGTACAAGGCATGAAATTTACCGTAAGGGGTAAAATACCATTAGTATTTGAGCATCCTGGTTTAGTGGAAGGTGTTGGGAGGAGGTACCAGGAGAGACTGGAAGAGACAATCTTTAGGATTCCCTTCCAGCCCAAACCATTCTATGATTCTATGATTATATTTTTTTCTGTGTTTTTTTCAGGGACATGCTGTACACAGGAGTTCTTGGGACTTTTAGAGGCCAAAGCAATGTTATAATTCAGATTTTGAGAACAAAATGTATTTAGAATTTCAAGATTTCTTTGCTGCTCTAGTCCCCAGTCTATGTTTATTTTCAACCCTCACCTTTACTTTTCTACTCACACACTGTCCTAGGTTACAATGTAAAATACTCCAGAAGGTCTGTATTCTATCTCCATCTTCATGAACTGTTAAAATCAGGAGGGGCAGTGTTTTCCTTGCCTCCTCCCCTGGACCATCTCCTGTTAATGGGCCATCAATGCCTTCCCCCATGAGTCATAGATAACTCCCTCTGGGAGCCATTTCCTGTTTAATGGGCCATTAAGGACCGACCACGTGACTCATAGAATGACATCAGCCCATTGTGAGATGCTCCGCCAAGGGGGAGGAGCCAAGCATTCCCACCTGGATATAATCTGGGAATTCGGACAGAACAGGCGTCTGCCTTCTACTGGATTCCCAGAGGAGCAGCCTTCTCTCCCACTGGATTCTCCCAGAGGAAGGACCAGACCCTTCTACATCACCACTGGACCATTGGAGGAAAACTCTGCTCTTCTACAGGATCTCTGCTTCAACAGAACCATCTGTCACTCCAGGAGCACTACTGGAGCCACCATTCAAACTGGACTGCTACCAACACCCTGACTGACAGAGTCTCAGGTTGTATTCTAACTGTCAGGTTTTGTTTTTGTTTAATACTGCATCTTTTTCTAATTTTCCTATTAAAGTTGTAGTTTGTTGGTTTTTGTTTTACTTTATTTTGTTTGTACATATTAAAGAACTGTTATTCCTATCCTCATATCTTTACCTGAGAGCCCCTTTAATTTTAGAAATTATAATAATTTGGAGGGAGGGGGGTTACATTTTCTATTCCAAGAGAAGTTCCTGCCTTCCTTGGCAGGCACCGTCTTTCAAAACCAAGATACACACCATTCCTAAGGTTCACTTCACATCTGCTCACAAAGCTAAAGTCCTGATCCACTTGCTGCTTAACTTTTTTTCACATGGGTCTGTTTTCACAAAAGCCCGTGGCTTGGCAATTGCTCAGGTTAAATCACAGCATCCTCAGGATACAGAAAATAAGACAGCTCTCTCCCTATGCTGTGAGTTAGGTAAACAAACTAATTTTGCAGATATCTCTGTAATTTTACAGAACATCTTCTCTGTGTGTCATCCTCTTTCTTCTAGGTACCTGTTACATAAAGGCTGGGGCTTTTTTTTTTCTTTATATTGACAGTAGTGTCATTATATTTGCACTCTGCCATTCCTGCTTGCATTTCTTTCCTCAGACTTCTGCAATAATGGAAATGCAGAGATAGTAATAAAGAAAAGTTCTAAATCATAGCGGCAGGGTAGAGAGGGCATTAGTTCCTGCATTCAATATTAAGGGAAAGAAACCAAGGCAGAGCTAGACAAGGCAGCTGGAGAGCCAAAGCAGGGGTAGAGAAAGATACTGAAAATGCAAGCTGGAGGAAACTGCTGACTTAGGCCCAGGATGAGAACAGAAGAAAAGACCTGTGGAAATGAGGCAAGTGCAAAGCAGAGATCAAAGGCAGAACAGGCAATATCAGGAAGTTAAGGCCAAAAATGGAAGCAAGGACGGAGGACAGATATACTGCAGTGGTCAGAGGAAGGTCTGTGTACCACCCGGCATCAGAGGTGTTCATCTCCTATTTCAGAGAGTCAACAGAAACACAAAAACATCAGTGAAGAACTCACACTTCTTTGCTACCCACCATGAAAGAAAACAGAGTTCTTCGAACAATGCAGTCAGAAAATCTGTCCAAATAGGGGCCAAACATCAGTTACAGTTAGCAAGAAAGCTAACAGTACCACTGATTAATTAGCAAATTAATTTTCTAGAAATGAATATACCAATAAAGGCTGGATCTGGAAGGATCAAACAGACTTTGATTGTAAACACCAAGATTTTTCATAATAGGTTTATGGAAAGATCTGAGAAAAAGACACTAATCTTTCAGATCCAGAAGTGTAGGCATACAGCAGTGAGCCACTCCTACCAGAAGGACTGAAACTTTGTCTAAGTCTCTGCTGTAAAATGATGACCTGCAGATCTCCAGTCTAGTGGAAGCCATATCAGGCAGCAAGATAAAACAGTGAAACCCATAACTTAGGGAGAGAAGGTAGAATTTCTACCAGAAGTATTACTCAGATCTTCTATACAAAGTCAGCAGAAAAATATTCAATCAAATTGATTATAAATTAATAAAGCATGATAAACTTTGCTTGAAATTTTGATTGGCTCATTTTACTCATCTATTGACTTTTGGAGAAAAATTATAGTTACTTCCAAAATTTAGAGACGCACCAAGTCCTTTCTTTCAAGCCTAGTCAGCAGAGAAGAATATCAAGCAGTAACTATTGTACCCTGTGTTTGGCTTGTACATCATTCAAGAGTTTCACTCTACAGTGTCAGACAGGTACGACAATGACTCAGTTTGATTAATTATTTTCAGCAAAAGATGTACCGGTATCTCCCAAAGTTCACAACTAATATCACAAAGTTTTACAAGTTGACTACAAACACAAAAAAATATTTTCAGTAATTTTCTACATTGTACATGTTTGAAAAGAACAAAGTTTGGCAACAAAGTCTTTTTTTTAATCTTTCCCCTCTTTCAAATTATTGCGTGTCATTCCTGTTTTGACCAGTCAGGTATGAGTGCTTTTCTTCTTTGAGGCAAATTGCTAAAGAAGGTGGCAAAATTATTCATATTAGCAATTAGATGATTCAATGTTTATCTTTACCCAGTATTTGGTATAAGGTAATATGCATTTTAGCTGGTTGCTGGGTGATGACATCATTGCTGTCCCATAGCAGTTGCTATAGAAACACAACTGGGCTTTTTACAGGCCAGGCAACAGAAAAGCTGTCGAGATTTGCTTGTTTCTAGTTTTGATACATGACTTGTCAGCCAAAATATAAGATCTTATCAGAATGTACCTGATGGAAACAGAAGCAGCAAAGATCATCTATGTCCTAAGAAGAGTGGATTTAGTAAGGTCACTACTAAATGATCCGTTTTTCCTGCAGTTCTATCCATATTAAACAATGATGCCAGCTTGTGAAGGACTAAGTGAATTTCATTCTGAAGTGAACTGAGTACGTGTGGGTATCCTCACACTGGCTCAAAAACGCAAGTCCATGTTGTGGTGTTTATACCTCTCTATCACACGTACATTTAGATGTTATCAGCTACGTGCATACTTTCCAATTGCTTACAAAAGTCCAAGTGAGCATTAAACGCAGATAGAGACCTGTTTAAATCTCACATGGAAGTGAAGATACTTAAGAGATCTTTGTGGATTTGAGTCTGCACTAGACCCTGCACTTCTGTAAAACTCACACTGCATATTCACTGGGGTTATAGTCCCTAAGCATACCATATTTTCTGAGTGTGCAGTGTTTGGTATTTGCAGTTTGGGAGAGAAGATTCAAAGATACTACAACACTAGAGTTGACCCCTTCTAAAATATGATCATAAATGAAATCACACTTTATATTTTCATTTTGATGTAGAAATTTTCATCACAGTTGTGAAAGAAGGCAATCATACAGATTTAAGAATTTAGTTTTGACTTATACGGGTTTGAAATTTAGAAACACAAAAGTTCTCTTTCAAGGAAAACAATGCTGTACAAAATTATTTGTGAGTTTTCAGTTTGGTATTTCATAGGAAACAGTTATTTTAAAGTTGTTTTGAAAGGAGAAACTAAGACCCCATGCTTTCATAGAAGGTCTAAAAGTGTCACTTCACCACTGTGAGTCTCAAAAAAATCTTTCAGAAACACTTTTATTCGAATCAATGCAACCTATGTTCCATGCAATGTATAAGATGCTACACCATCTTAAAAGAGATACACTGATTGTGATTCAGTCTCACAGCAAGAAACCCTCATTTATGTGTGTACGTGGAGTTATGTTACTTAAATGCCTATAAGCGAGTTAGGTGCCAAAGTTGCAATTATAAAGAAAATTTAATCAAATGCAGGCAACAGAGACTAGATGATGTTTCAGGTAGCATGTGTCTGTTTTAGAGGACTGGACTGGTGTAAAGGCTGCCTTGACTGGCTCTGCAGTAACTGTAGTGAGATCTCATATCTCGCATGTGAGATATGTGTATCATGTTATACATTTGGACAACTAACTGAAACACTTTGGTTTAGATGTCTTAATTTGTAGATAAATCTCAATCACACATCTGAAAAACAAGGTATCATCATTACATATTAGAATAACACAATAATGGGGGCAGTTGTAAAGGCATTAGGAGTAGACAGCTGCTGTGTTTGGGTGCTATTCCTCTCTTCCATAGTAATCCAGGATGCTTTCATCTGAAAACCCAAAACTTGGCTTTGAATATATGAAACTCCATGATCATACAGAAAAGGAGGTAAGAGGGTCTTGGTGTGGTCTCCTACAAAGGCATGAACCTTGTCTCAGGGGTGCTTTATTTGGCATAGTATCTAACTCAACTATGCTACTAAAGAAATTTTTGTCATGTGATAAATGAGCTACTGGAGACTTCCTGTCCTAACACTCCTCTCTAACAGCACTGACCGGCTTAGTTCAACCTCAAGTGCACTCATAGAAACAGATCATAGAATATGGTGAGTTGGAAGGGATCCTTCGAGATCATCAGGCCCTATGCAAGATGCCCCAAGAATCACAGCTGGTGCCCAAGAGCTCTGTCCGAATGCTTCTTGAACTCTGTCAAGCTTGGTAGTGTTACTTCCCTGGAGAGCCTGTTCCAATGCCCAGCAGCTCACCGAGTTAAAAGCCTTTTCCTGATATCCAACCTAAACCTCCCCTGACAGCTTCAGGCCATTTCCTTGGGTTCTGTCACTGGTCATCACAAAGAAGAGATCGGTGCCTGCTCCTCCTCTTCCCCTCACAGGGAAGTTGCAGACTGCAGTGAGCTCTCCCCTCAGTCTTCTCCAGGCTGAACAGACCAAGTGATGTCAGCCACTCCTCATAAGGGTTCAATTCCAACCCTTCACCATCCTCATGGCACTCCTTTGGATGCTCCCCAGTAGTTTAATGTCTTTTATATATTGTGGCACCTAAACCAGTCCACAGCACTCAAGGTGAGGCTGCCTCAGTGCAGAGCAGGGCAGGACAATCCCCTCCCTTGCCTGGCTGATGATGCTGTGCCTGATGTAGCCCAGGACAAGTTTGGCCCTCCTGGCTGCCAGAGCAGAGCTGACTCAGATTCAACTTGCCATGGACCAGGACTCCCCAGTCTCTTCCCACAGTGCTCTCTTCAGCCTGGTCTTCCCACAGTGCTCTCTCCATCTCTCTCTCATTCCCCGGTCTAAACACGAAACCAGGGTTGCTCCATCCCAGGGGCAGAATCAGGTATCAGCCCTTGTTAAATTTAATGCACTTCCACAGCCTAATTCAGTTTAAAAAGAAGCAACAGTGGAAAACCAAGCACAGTACATTTTAAACTTTAACAATATTCAAATTCACTTTTTCCTACAACAAATATTAAGCAGATTTTCCAAGTGCATTTTTTGTTTTTGAGAAAGAAACACAGTTCCAAAGCAGCCACTGCTTTTTTATCTGTGTTTTTATCTCTTTTTATCAGAAATGGATCCAAAACCCACAGGAAATATTCGTTAATTACAAACAACAACCAACCTAGCGCATCTGCAGTCTCTTTTTTTTAGTTCAGGAGTGTTGAATGGCTACATTTCCTTTTGTAGTACCAGGTTTAGCCACTCCACTTTGAGACTGAAAGCAGCATTACATATTTTTAACCACTGAGCTACTAGAGAAAAACTTATCTGCATCTCCAAACAAAAAGAAGTATTATTGTATGATTTGCATTGCATGTATAGTAATCCTTCATAAATTGTTAAATTTTAAGCCATTCTGCAAAGCAAATCAGGGAATTATTTCCACTGTTAAGGAGTATATATTAACTTTTATCCAAATAAATGCAAATAAAAATATCTTATGTTTTGTTGATGATGTGCTTTTGCACTGGTGAACAATTACATGAATGTTTCCACTGACATCATCCTGCCAACTTCAGCAGTGAAGTGTTCAGCTAGATGAGTAAGAGACAGACTCTGTAATTTAATTTTGCTTTCTTTCTTACAGTAATATAAGTAAAACCTGTTGCCTAATAGTCTAGCAAACACTCCTATGATGAAAATTAACAATATAAGCAGTTTTGGTTAGACACCAAAAGTGATCAATTTTGTCAAATGAAAACATTTTTGGAAATCTGAAGTGACTACCAAAGAAGGATTTAGGGAAAATGCCAATTCACACGTAATTGCAATGGTACCATCTCTGTGCAACCATACATTTATTATGGCATTTAAGCAATGCTATTTCCCAAAATGAATAGCACTGAGTGGCTTACAGGACACAATGAAAAATAATTCATTTCTCCTTTAAAAAATCTTTTGCAAAACATACCTCCTCTCCAGTTTTATTAAAGTCATATAAATGTCAGTCTTTCTTTTTTTATTTGTTCATATTATTTATTTAATGCTGAAATCTTTTATTTATGTGGGGTTATGCAGGTAATTTATTTATAACAGAGGTCATTTAACTGGACTAGCAGTGAATTGTGCATGAGATTACCTGTGTCCATAGAGAACTCAACTGCAGTGATTCAGATCCCATTAAAATGCAATCAGCCTTTGAGCTTAGATTTTCCTTTTTATAAAGTATTAAGAGGGTTCCAGCACAGAGGATGCCACCTGTTATACCACGTTCTCTAGATGCATGTTGTCCATTTGTTATTTGCAAGTTACAGATGTTAATTCTCATAACTTACACTAAAAATTTTGTTAAGGGCAAAAGAAACACACCTTATGTGCAAACCCAAGAATTTATTGGCAGCTTAATTAGTCTTAACAACCTGAGCCATTATTTTTAACCTAGTGGCAAAGACAATAAAATATTATTACACATATAATATGATATAATATGTAATATGATGTGTTCCATACATATAATTATACCCAATTCAAATTATACATACCCAAATTCTCATATTTTTTGATGTTTTGTTGACCTTCTTAAGGTCAAAAGCTTGGTGGGTGGCAGAGTGGGTGAAATGAAGGGATGCAGGGGAGAGGAGAAAAGAAGGGGAATCTGCAGTGTCCAGAGAATTTTTTCCAGGAGGATAGCAATGTGGATGGTTCCCTCTTCCTCACTTAGAGTAATTTTTAGGTTTGATAACATATTCTACAGACCTTGTTTTTTGATTCATTGTTCAGCAAGACCACAGAACAAGTCAATTTGCTGGTTTTTTTGGTTTTGTTTTTGGGTTTTGTTTTTTTTGTTGGGTTTTTTTTTTTTTTTTTGTTTTTTTTGTGGTTTTTTTTGGGTTTTTTTTTTTTTTTTTTTCTTTTTTTTTTTTCTTTTAACTTCTCTTGGTAAATCTGTTTCTGGTATAACAAACTTGCCAAGGTTTCATTCCTTTGCTGGTCACTGGAGAGGTGCTTACAGCCTAGAGTCTCCAGTATAAGTATATGCCTGTGTTTTTAAGACCTGTGTCTTGTCACCCTGTGCCTTTACTTTTCTGTGCTGTAGTTCATTGTAGCCTTACAATGTGGTAATTCATTCCACACAATTAACACTATTTACTGTGTACTAGTTGCAGAAAAAGCAATAATCATCACAAACACACAATTATAGAAAGCTAAAAAAAACTACCAAAAAAAGTAGGTGATAGTGACCTGGTCATTAGATAAGTAGTGCTGCAAGCTAGAACCAATCTCCAGGAAGGCCAAAATAGAGGCTAAAGGAAAATCTATGGCCTATTACAAGCAAAAATGTCCTCAAATTTGCTGGGGTACAAGGTTACATATGTCGTTTGAAGAGACAAAAATAAACTTAGCTGGTGGTTTCTAGGACAGAAAAAGAAATCAGTGACAGATTTCTACAGTAAAAGTGCATGTGGAATACACCTCTGAATACCTTATGCAAGATAAAGCTGACAGTAACATGCTTGAAGTTAAGTCTGTTGTGGCTGAATTATATATCCATGTAAGATCCAGGAAATTATGTAAGTCACCTACATACTGATACACATAAGGATGTATTGTATGTCTAGCTGACTATATTACTCTTCAGAATAACAAGATGCACATGCATAATATATTCAAGCACAACCCAGTCTCTCTGTAACCCTTTTGACCCATCTGCTTAGCTGAAAAGTACGACAGACAAATATCAAAGGAAAAACCTGAGAAAGGATTTTAAACCTTGGCTTCAGAAGTCTCAAAGACAACTTGCTCTTCTAGTCTTCTGTTTGGTCCCATATAGCCACCACAAACCCATATTAGTTTATTTCACTGCTACTTGAATAATGCATAAGATTTCATTGGGATGGTGCTGTGCAGGCCCAGAAGTTGGACTCAATGATCCTTGTGGGTCCCTTCCAACTCAGCTGAGTCTGTGATTTTGTGATTCTACAGTGTGACAGGCAAAATTTTTCATGCAAAGCTTTTCTATCTTGATTGCTACACACTGACACCATCATGTGATTTCTTCCATATATGAGTACTTCCTTCCTGCTGTTTTAACTACCTTCCATCTACATCCGTATCTATCTTCATTGTTTACTTATAAAATTTTAAAACAAGCCCACACTGTGCTAAGTCTGTGATTAAAATATTTATGGATGTTGCATAGGTGTCTTGGGAACCAAAAAAGGAAGTTGTGGTTGTTGTGATTTGTATGTCCACCAGGTTGCTAAGCAAAGAAGCATCTTTTCCTTTACAGACTGGATGACTGTAGGAGATTTAGGGAAGATGCAATCCTTATAGAAAGGAGACCCACAGGTCATCAGGTATGAATAGCTTAAAATAAATTTCATTAAATCTTTCTGTTTGAAAACAGGGGAGTTCTGGAGAGGAAAAAAACCCAACAAAACAAACAACAACAACAAACAAACAAACTAAGAAACAAACAAAAAAAACCCCAACCAAAAATGGAGAGGAAGTGTCCACTGCAAAACCCCCAACTCATTAGATCATATTGTTCCTTTCTTTATTCACACCACATTAAAGAATCCGTTTATTTTCACGTTGTGGTATTGCCCTTCATAATACTGGATGTCACAAGAATTAATCTTTTAAAAAGTGAATAGGAAGCCAAAATTATTGAAAGGAAAAGTCCTTCACATCCAAGACAGACATGTCTAGCAGGTTTCAGCTTTCAAACACACTGTTGGTATGGCAACAAAAGACATTCATACTTCAAAGACAGAGTTGATAGTGTGAGATATATCATATATTCACTTCTTAAAATACATTTTGATTATTTGATTAGTTTTAAAGGCAGATTCTCTTTGGTATATATTTTCCAAGTCAAATCGATCTGATAAAATTCTTCCAAAAATTATTATAAATAATTAGCGCTCCCTCAAAAGCAGTAAGAAAAGACATAGTTTTCTGATCAGTCCCACATAATATAAGTTGCTCATGTTTGTGAACAGAATTTATCTTTTTCTGCTTCTCTGTCTGGCACAGTTTCTGAAATTTCACTGCGGGGGATTCTGACATTAAAGTAACAACATATCAGGTACAACAAAAACACTGGTATCTTATAAGTGCAAATATATAATTTCAAGTATCAAATAAGAATGGCATTAATGAAAACCAGCCCTTACCTCAAAATAGTATCTGTTATAGCCTGACATGCAAAATCCTTTTTACATAATAAAGCTAGAGGCTCATTTAGATGTTCTGAGATAAATGATACATAGGGCAGTTATCTCCAGGCTCCATTCATCTATCTAGCTTAGTCATTCTGTCTTAAATATGCTGAACAACAAGATGTCAAAAATGTCATCAAGGCATCATTTAGGCCTCTGACGTTGAAGAACATTGAACATTTTATTGCTTGTAGCTGTACCAAGAGCACATACTGACAGGTGCTAGGAAGTTGGCTTCATTTTCACCATACAAAATTAAAAGACACATCTCTGATGCACTCCACATGTTGATCTTAGCCCTCAGCACCCATCAGTCCTGAGCAGAGGACATCCATCACCCTGCTTGGCTGGAACTATAGTGTCTCATTTTTAATAATTTTCCAAAGGGTTGGTACTATACGAGTCCCTATCTTTTCTTGTTGATAAATGAGAGCAGTTGGAAATATAAAATACCAAATACAACATCTGAGTTCTGCTGATAGAAGGGCCAGACATTTAAATTTCTGAGGTGCATCTATCATGTATGCTGGTTAAAAAGAATCACAGACTTGTCAACTACACCCTTTACTGAAGCAACTAAGTACCCATGCATTTTTTTTTACTGGAAGCTACTTTTACTTTTTACATTTGTATTATTAGGGCCGTTACAGTTGACCTTGTGTTAATCACACATCACACTATGCCCTCTCCAGCCTATATTTGTGCAATGTGAAGATGTCTTCACAGATAGGTTACTAAAGCATATTAGATCAAACAGGCAATGTGAATTTGCTATGTAGTTTACTAATGGAAACACTCCAAGAAAACTGGAAAAAGATGTAGTTTGTTGGCAAGATAACGCAGTGTGTGAAGGCAACGCATCTTCAGAGAGAACAAACAAATCAACAACAGCCACTTCATCACTTTCAGAATTCATTAGCTCAAAGGAATTTAATTTCAGTTCCTGTACTGGCTCAGTATAGCAGAATGTGTGCATGCATGTATGTGTTCCACCAGCTTTCTGGTAGATTCACTTGGCACTACACTCTACAACTCAGCCAAAAGCTTAACTAAAATTCACTGATACAAGACCTCTTTTCTTAAACCACGTCTTAACTTTTTTATGCCATAGAGTGTGGATTCAATATCTGAGCAGCCAACAAAGGTCATATTTTTTATTTTGAACCAAATTGACTTTGGCCAAGGCTATTACTGTATTTGACTTCACTTTGTATCAGTCTGTATATCCAGCAACCAATCTTCTTCAAATTTCAGAGGTCTTACTAAGGTCTTTAAATACAAGCTGAAGAAAAGAAAGAAATAGCTAACGTTTTGTAAGAGTTATAAGTGTTTTCAACCGTGTTTATTTGTTTGAGTGCAAATACAAAGCTGGAAAGCTGAGAGAATAGTAAACTCCATGTGAAATGGTAATTGTCTAACATTAAAGGACAGTATCACTTTTATCTTTTCTTACATCCTCCTTACACCAGAACTCACTGTATTTTTCAGATCACTGTAATGAATACTTTTCTTAATGGATATTCAGCACTAAATTATTTATACCAATTTTTTCAGTAACAAATGAATTCCAGAAGCACTACAACTAACAAAGCACTTACTGTCTAGTTGGTTTCTGCATTTCTACACAGACCCACAGTGAATAACCACAGACCCTCAACTTGGTGCTTCCTTTCTTTGACCTCAGACTCAGCAGGACTCCCTCTGGCCCCATCCATGCTGACTTGCTGGCCAAGAAGCAGAAGAGGTAACTTGAGCTCTTGTGAAGATAGAGAACACTGCTCTGGGGTTTCCCCACTGCACAGATGTCAGTTGTGGTAAATCTGATACAAACTTTAATTTTGAAGAACTTTGCCAAATCTGTTTGAAATTGGCCAAGAGTCTTAATACATATATTATTTTTTATAATTTTTTTTCCTGTGGAGGTCAGGGTAAGGAAAAGTGAATTTTGACCAGATACCTTCTCTTTTGTATTCATTTTCAGAACTAAAATTTTAATAACTAAGAATTCAGATGTTCAGCTCTTCCAGATTTAGCCTTGCCAGTACAAAGTGTGATTGTCTATAAAGTAAAAGTTATATTACATTATTAAAGAGTGCACTCAGAAGTTTTTTTTCTTTTTTTCCCTCCTCTTGTTTTTTTTTCCCTTATGAAAGGGAATTATATGTTAAGTTTAAAAGCATTCCAGCAAGACTGTGAAATAAGAACTTCAGCAAGCTTAGAAAGGCAATCATTTTTGCTAATGAAATGTCCCAGATTCCTAAGCTTCCCCAGGACACAGCCAACTCCTATTAGTACTATTATTAGTAGTAATATTTAAAGACAACTGGATGATTGACATCTTTTATTTTTGCATCTCTTACCATTATCTAGAATTGTAGCTTTTATTTAATTTTTTTTACATGTTATTTCTTATTACTGGCTTATGATACATTTCTTGCCAATACCAGATACTTCAACTCAGAACCAAGTTTTATATCTATACTTTTTTCTTCAAAGCTACACTTTTTCCTTTGATGAGAGGGAGTTTTTAATTAAAACAAACAAAAAAACCCATATAATGGCTGAGAAACACTTAAATATTTATGTTAGAGACAGTCATCTCTGTGCTTTCAAATAGCTTCTTTTTTTAAAAATCAATATCCAGAAGAACTGGATAGTTTATAGAACAAGTAATGAGATGTGAAAACTTCTACCAGTATTTAGGTCCAGCCATACAACTTAAAATAAAAAATTACTAGGATCGCCATACCAATGAGTGTCTGTTATTGAATGTTTACTCTGATGAGAATCCAGCTTCTCATGAAAGAAAGCAGTCCCATTGGAACACAAAAGTAGCTGACATGGTGATACCATAGTTTTGTATCACTATTTAGGAGACAAAGACAGTTGTCCTCTTTCATTTGGAGCGTTGCACTAGATCTGTTCAGCCTGTAAAGGATGTAGATTTCACCATTTTCCCTCTAGTAAGTTTTACAGAAACTAAAGTCCCTTTTTTTTTCTTTTTTTCCCAAAATAATTTTAAAAATTAGTAATATATTTCAGTTAGATAGCACACGTTTGTCTCTTGTGATCTTCCTTATGTAACCAGAGCACTATTTGACTTTCAGGATATTTTTACCTCAGGACAACTGAGGGAAATACACAGTCACAATCAGTATTCCTAGATAATACCTGGATACATAGATCTAATCTATAGAACAACAGCAAAGCATCAAGACATTAATTCTCAAAACCCTCCTGCAGAGAAACAAAGACAGGAAGGCATTACAATGTTCATTTCACAGACTACAAAAAGACCAGATATTTGCGGGAGTCATCTGTTCAGAGCAACAAATTAGAAGTAATAGTGATAAACCAGCATTTTCTCGCTACGAGGCTTTAGATAAAGATTGCAATTTCCCTTCTTCGAGCTGAAAACAACATACACGCCCCAGTTTGCACTCAGAAAAATTAGTCAAAGAAAAGTAGCAGCACAATCTGTACAACTCTGGGTTAAAAATAGGCCAATAATGTAAACCATGGCCTGATACAACTAGAGTCATTGAACATTATTGTTTCAAAGCATGCTGGAAAAAATTAAAAATAGGTATTTGTGCTGATGGGAATAAGGATGAATTACAACACTTGTTTCTCTTCTATTAGTAACTCCTACTTCCTGATTTTTGGTGACCGATTTTAATTGACTCTAGATCTTCCAAAAGTCAGCTGTATTAGAAATGTCAAGCAGTGATTCAAAGACATTCAGTACTAATTCAGCAGCAGCTGATCACATACAAAATTCAGGATTCAGATAGTTTGTCTCAGTTCCCAGTCTGATGTGAAATAATAGAGATCATGATTGCTACAGACTTTTTAACTTTTCAAACAAGTACAATTCAGAGTCTGAGCATAACGCAAAAGACAGTCTCTAAAGAATATGTATTCTGATATACAAAAAGGTTAAAAAAAGTCATTTGATTGCATGTGTTGTCCACTATCTAAGTGCTCTACCCCGCCATAAACAAAGCACTTGCCAGACTGCAAGACATAAATATACTCTCTCTATGAATTTAATGTACATTTAGCCAGGCCTGATCATTGCCAGTAGCTGTTCCTGAAATTTGGTGAGCAAAGCATTGTGAATAGTTATTACTTCACCATAACCTACTATGATGAGTCTGTGTCTGTATCTCCAGCACAGCGCTGCAATCCCACCCTCACCACATACACTGAGGCTCCAAACAGATCCTCTAGGCTCAGCAAGCCTTGCATCAAGTCCTGCTATCTGATGGTCTGGTGAAAAGGGAAAACTAGGGAAGAACTGATGCAGAATAATTGCAGCTGCAAAAGAAACTGATAGTTATGTAAACCTCAGTGCTTGAGACTCTGATAGGCTCACTCCATTATGTAGAACATGTTAATTAGAATATGCTCTCTGATTTTCTCTCTGCTCTTCTTCTTGGCACATAGGGAAAAAAAAGCACGAAAATAAGTGTTAATTCACCTTATAAATTAACATGTACCCAGTGGGGAAGGCATTGTTTGAGTATTTTTGGATT
This sequence comes from Bombycilla garrulus, assembly GCA_013400315.1. Taxonomy (NCBI): domain Eukaryota; kingdom Metazoa; phylum Chordata; class Aves; order Passeriformes; family Bombycillidae; genus Bombycilla; species Bombycilla garrulus. The sequence goes on from VXBU01001467.1 coordinate 509,934, forward strand.
GAGTAACTTCACAATACACAAAGCTAAGTCTAACCTCATAGCTATATTAAATAATCAGCCAAAAAGGATCTTGTATCAAATATCAATTGTAATGTGTTGATGAACAGAGGTTTTAATTTTTATATAACTGTGGAGCATGTCAGTTGGTAATCAAGAAAGTGCTTAGCAAGACTTTCTTATTTGCTCTGAATTCCAAAGAAGACAGAGGGTGTCTGATGAGAGATCAAGAAGGAAGAAGATGGAAGAAAGGAAATTTAGCAGACAAGAAGTCCCGAGCTGAGAACCTGGAGAAAAAACTTGTTCCTGGGGATGTTGAGCAGTTCAGAAATCTCTCCTGCACCGCTAAAATCCAGATTAGTGTGACACTGATTAATGACAAGAGAAGGAAGGAAAAGCGCTGGCTTCCCTTCTCAAGGTAGAAAATAATTATTCAGAAGTATTTTTAAGCCAGCTTTATGTACCCATCAAATATATCTTCTGGCTCTCGCAGTGCAAAGGGGACTGTGCCTTGTGTCCTGCAGAGAAACCCAAAACAGGGACAGGAGGTCTTGCCTGTGAGACGTGGGACCTGGAGAGACTCTAGCTGGTGCCTCAGCCACTGATGCTTAAAATGGCATTAGCAGATTCAATGCAGATGGCAGCCTGGAATATACAATTGATCATTGAGACAATTATTCTGTTACAAAAGAAAAACAAAAGCAAATTCAGTGTTCTACAGATCTTAAATCCCGAGATTTGTAACATTGAGGGACCCTTCAGAAACAGGTGCTGTTAACTGCAGAGAGATGATGACAATGATAACATGCTGTCTTTGTTGTAAACATCACCCTTTGTTCCTCAAAACACAGGGCTGCTATTTACATGTTACTTGCAGCCAAGGTTCCGTTTCTCCCATATGTCAGAGCAGAAGATTACTTAATTACATACTTCTATGAAAGAAAATCACTGGTTCACATCTGTCTTTGTTTTAAAATATATGCCCCTTTCAGCCAGCTGTATCAATTGCATTAAGTATGCCTAGTCTGAGTGCGGGTGGAAATTAAAATACATAATTAATTTTGCAATACAAACAATAGATTCAGGAAATTAGTCATATTTTAAGTTGAAAAGTTAGGACTCTATTTTGCTTAATTTGCAATATGTATTTATTTCTAACTGATTGTGGATATAAAGCCAAATTGCTATTCTATAATCACAAATATAATACAGTCCTTAACTTCACTATAGATAAAAACCCAAACATAAATCTGGGTCCTTTTTTCTCTCTTAAATAGCCCAAAAATTCTTTCTGACATTCATTCCCTTTGAGAAATTTTAAATACTAATTTTTAGAATAATTTTTTTTTATAAAATACCTAACATTTAAAGTACAATTTTTTTTTATTTAGGAAAAGTTCAATACAGTGCATCAGTGACAGCTGCTATCTCTACAGGCTGTCAAGCTTTGGGAGAAACGAAAGAGCCTTCAGCACCGCTGGCCCCAGCTATGAACCATAGTTTCCTGAATCACCACCCTGAGGTCAAGTAGTCCCCACACCAACAGTACCAAAAAAGACTGGAAACAACTTCAGGCCTTTCTCTCCCTAAAAAGGGAAGCCACAAAGACTCTTCAAGTTTAGTTGAAGAGCCTCATCTTCAACTCGTTTTTCAGGGATTGTCAAGTATAACTCCAGGTCCTAGCACCTCTACTACCATCTCACAACTGAATAGAAAGTTACCCAGAACAAAAATGCCTCAACATCACAAATCTACCTTCTTTTTATGTACAAGTAAAGAGTCTGCATGCTACTTCTAACCAAGAAATGTGTGTAAACTATAAAAGCATGTATTTCCCAACCTTAAATTTATTTTGTGAAGGAGCATGAAAGACTAGACAGTAGGAAGTATATGACTTGAGAAATGGCAAGGAAGCACCTCCTAAACCGCCCTTTCTCACTTCTGAGTCTTTGGTTGGACATTCTATTGACACAAATTTATCTGCTGGTTAACAAATATTTTGGTGTACAAACATGACTTTGTCCTCTCAAAACATCATGAGCTTTTTTGGCTACCAGATATGTGTTGGAGTCCAGGGTGTTCCCCTGGCTTCCCAAGAAAGGATTAGCATCATTGCAGGAAGAATTACAAGTTGCAAAAATTACTAGAGTGTAAATTAGATTGTTAGAAAATAGAAAATCAATTTGTGACATTGTTATGATAAGAAGTTTAGAGTTAAGATGGAGGATTTTTACACATGGCGTGTCATTTCTTCTTCTTGTCATCCATCTGTGAGCCAGGGTGGCATTTCTGGATTGGTTTGTCAGAAAACTGGACAATGTAATGTAAGGGTCACAGATTGGAAATTAGCTGTAAACAATAAATTACGTAATTTATGGTATAAAAGATAAGACCTGCCTTCTGGGGAGGCAGAGTGCCTCAGACCAACTTACTAGACAGACCTCTAACTCAGAGAGAAAATTCCTTAGATAAGAAAGAATAAACAACCTTGAAAACCTCAGAAAAACGGCTTCTGCGTCTCCTTCACTGCTCAAGCTTGTAAAAAGGAAAGAACACGAACTCGAACCACCACCTAAATGTCCTGTCTGTGGGTGATCTCAAGCTAGGAGACAGCAACAATATGCTCCAGAAATTATAAGAAAACTGTGGAGATTCAATTACAGATTAGTTCTTCAGCATGAGACAAAAAAAAAACAACAATTTAAGGAAAATATAGCATAGAGTGAGTAAATAAATAAGACACAACAGACTCTTACAACAAAGAAATCACATATGTCAGCTGTGTGAAATATATGGTTATAAAGACAATATAAGATAAAGATTAGATCAAAACCGTATTCCATCTTGAAAAATCACAAATTGATGGCCTATTTATTAGAACAGACTGTTATCTCAATACATGGAATTGAGAAACAAAATTGCAAATAAAATCTTACTGCACCCCTAGACAAGTACCAAGGCAGAAATGCAGGTAAAAGAAACACAAAAAAATGCTGGTTTTCAGTGTCCTTAATACTTTCTCACTGCTATAAAATTATATCACTCTCCTCCATGACTACTTCTAATATCATTTTATTCTATACAATGCTCATAAATACATCTATTGGCTTTCTAATCAAGCTGCTTCTTTGACCTTTATGTCTGCAAGTCTCAGTTTGTTTCTCAATCTTCTTCCCTTCTGTTATAGTCATCTTAATTAGCATGATTCAGTCTAAATTGTGCATATATCTTTAGAATCAATCTAACGATATGTTGACAATAACTTTGCTCATTCTTCGCTACCCTATTATATGTTATTCTGTGCCACTTCTTAAACTGTAATAGAATCTTACTGCTTACATTTTACGCTAGTAAATTGCTATTTAGTAGTCCAGGATAAAATGTTAAATTTTCAGTGAATACTGTTGGAATAGTAATTTAAAACCAGAGGCTAATTCATGTTTGCTGCCTTTTCCAAGCAAATCTATGCAGAACGAGAACATTGTCCCTGCCCTTGCCATACAACCTCAGTAAGAAATGTGAGGACAAAAGTGGGAAGCCTGTGTGGGAGGAACCGCCACAAATCCCAGAGGACTGAAGTGATCCAAGATACAAAAAAACCCTACAACAGAAGATGACCTACAGCTCTCATTTACTTTAACAGGGACTCCTCTATTAACCAGGGTAAGAAACATGAGATTATTGTCTCTTTACCAACAAAATTCCCTCCTTTCTCAGCAACAGAAGGGATGGTGCCAGCACAGGATCATTTTCTGTCCTGAAACGCAGAAATATTTAATGAAAAAACTGTTTGTTTCTTTCTGTATGCATGCTTTCTAACCTCCTTATGCTGGAAATCCTGGACTTCTCTCGTGTGACTTTGCATATATCTTATCCCTGTAGCCAATGGAGATGGGGAGCAGGGAGACAGGGGGATGGACAGACAGAAAGGTGCCTTTAGAAGTCAACTTGGCTATGTACAGAGAGCTCACCATGACTGTTCTCCTTGCTCTGGTATTGAAGGAAGATTCTAACCTTTAAAAGGAGGACTGTGAAGCTGGGCAAGCTTCTCTTTGGGTCTCTCCTCCTTTTGCTGGTAGAGCATTGCACACATCAAGGAGTTTCTGTGCTGCAATGCATGTTTGCAGCTATTTTCTAGAGAGCTGTTTGGGGGTGTTCATTTTATGTTCTCATGCATGTATTTTTACAAGTGTTGATAAGAGAAGCCAGCAGCAAAGCTGCATACCTTATACTCTATCTCCTAAGGCCATTCTCAAACAGAAGCTTTGTATTTTCACAGCACTGCCTCATGCTGTTAAGGAAGAACACTCCCTTTTGGCGTTTTGGACAAAGACACCTTCTAAATAGCTTTGCCAAAGATCAACACTGCCCTTAAGGATAAAAGGAAAGCTGACATTACACAAGGAATTTGAAGCTATGTCATTCTATGGGGAGCCAAAAAACAGATGATGGTTATCAGGAACAGCATATTATTCCATGATGCTGAGAGGGCATGTAGCACTGTCCCACCCTCCTAAGGACTTGAGTCTACATAACTTACATTGAATTTGTGGAGGTCATAGAGAAAAAAAATGGAGGCTTGTATTATTAACATTATCCATAAGAACATGATGGAGTCTCAGACTAGTGAAAATAGTGGTAGATTTTGATCTGTGGAGTCACTATCATCCAGGATTTCAAAAGCATAAGTAAAATTTAAAAAAATGGATGAATAATACATCTGCTGGAATTTACACTTGTAGGGAGATCAAAATTATTTACCAATGTGGAAAAGATGGAGGGTTAAATGTTATGACAATTTATTTTGACATTTTCTAGAAAAAATAGTTTCAACATTTTCAAAATAGGAGCATTCTGACTTTCTCTTTTGAAATAGCATATTTGTTTTGAAATTGACACAAGATTGCTCTGGATTTAAGAAAAATGTTTGGGTTGGCAAAGAATGAAATTCTTCTTCCTGCTGAAAAAAGCAAACAAACTATTAGAGTAATCCAAAGTTGTTTTGGGTTTTTATAAGCATTGCCTCCAGAATGTTTAGTTCAGACACTAAACTTTCAAAAAGATGATAAAATTGATCATTTGTACAGAACTTTGAAAAAACTGCAGGGAGAAAAGCAACTGAAGATGCACACCTTTCAAAGACCACGGTCCCGAGGTTTGCTTTTCCTTGGCTACCACCCACTTCAGCATAAATTGACTTTGTACGTAATAAACCCAAGAAAACATATACATGTAATTTGGAGCACTGCACAGCTGTTTTTCTCTCTGTACATCTGTCCCTATCATTTAGCTCTCCATATACCCTATAATGATCAGTAGGCCTGGCTCCTTCAAGAGGGATGCAGATCACTCCCTACCTCAAGGCGAGACTTCAGTTACACAGCAAAGCTCCTTCTGCTTCTCAGTCTAAAAATTTCTGGCAGTTTCATTTAAATGGGTCCCAGAGCTTCACATTAAGTTACATACAACATGTAATAACACAGCAAATACAACAGTTGATGTCTTATTTTTATGTTAAATTCAACTTATCACTGGAGTGTCTCCACTATTTCAGCTTTCACCGTGCTGCAGATTTAGGAATTAACAACGTATGAAGTTTATTTTAGAGGCTGCCAGGAGCAGAGTCAGAGAATTTGGATAGGTAAGGAGCAGGTATATGAAGGTCTGTTTGTCTAGGGAATCAGAGTGATTTGAGGTTTACAGGAAAAGTAAATTTTAATCTGGTAGAACACCTTGCATTGAAACAGCCACATTCTTCAGTGGAAAATGTGGTCTCAAAATCATTGACTACAAGGAACTCTGAATATTACAGGGGGATCACAAATCCAGTTTTCTCTAATCCAAGGACTCTGGCTTAAGGAAAGCTTCAATTTTTAAAAGATGAAGAACTAGATTTGATGGCACAACTTTCATTGCCTCAAGCCAGGAAAAGGAGACTTTAGGTAGGTCTCCATCACCTTGCAGAATCTGTTTCTGGAGCTCTGTCAGAGAAATGGAAGTTTTTATCAGCGTGCCTGTACAATCAAAAAGAACCACAGCACTTTAATAAACGCTTTCTTCTCCAGGCTCCCAGTCAACCTCTTTCCATGGTTATCAGGACTTGAGGCACAGCTACTCCTGCTGATGCTGAACACCTACACTTAAGCAGTGGGGCCATGCAACATCCAAATAACATTTTGCAAGCACATTTAATTTATCTCCCTCTTCTGCTGGGTGTTTTGTCTTTCCTGTACATTCTTTTGTAAAATATTTTTATTCTATTTTAGATATTATTACTATTTGCATGAGTTGCAGTAGTGATTAGAAAACTCAGTTATTAGCGAAGGTTACCCCTCTTTGTATGACAGTTCACTGACCTAAAATATTGTCCTTTCCCCAAAGCATTTATAGCATGCAGAACTTTAAAAACAGTGCATTTAGTTAGAAAGTGAGGACAAACACGATGCTATGTCCAACATAAATGATGAAAATGAATCCAGGTAGACTCATGCTCCCTGATCCATTAGAAAGACCTCATTCAATTAAAAGCCAGCAAATGTAAAGTACAAAGATGTTCTCTTATATTCAGACTAATGTTGGGAACTCACAGACACCACTTAGTTTTTCTCAAAATTAATAGCTTAGGAAGATCGAAACAACAACAACATCTGGAATTTTTATACCAATGAAATTTACAAGAAATGTCAATCACCTGACTTGAAAACAAAATAGCCAGACAAAATTCCAGGAGATGCATTGCTTCACAGAGGGGGAAAAAAAAGTAGAACACCTTAATTGTAATCACAGGCACTGGATGTTCACCACCGACAAACATGATCCTAGAACATATGGATATTTCTCTTTTTTTACAGGTAAGATCTTCATATCAGAAAGATATTCTTATTTCACACTTGCTTTAAGAGCCCAGAGTGTCACTCATGATTCACAGCAGCATGAAAACAGAATTCAGCCCTTGATATTTTACTGGAGAGGTTTGGTTCAACAAAAGCACTCTTGTATGGAAGCTTGACGGGCTAGCAGTCCGCCACTTTTTCAGGTTGGTGTCACAAATCTGCTTTTACATGTGTCTTAATATATCTCAGTCTAAATCAGAAGAAAATAGTCATTGCCTGTAACCAATCACTCTTCATCTCTGTCTTACATATAGACTTTTATAACTCATCCTCCCCCACTTCCACATTCTATTTGCCTTCCTATAATGGATGTTTTTCTTTCTCGCATTTTAGTGCTACCTCTTCTTCCTTAGCCTTTTATCTTTTCTCCTTCTTAATTCTGCCTACATCCCTCTACAACTGCAATTGTTATCCTGTTGGAATAGCTGGTTGTACAATTATTGAGTTGTCTCCCCTCCTAAGAAGTTTTCCCATAAACATAATGACAAACAGATAAAAAGAAATCAGTCATACTTGGACATAGACCTCTCGAGAAACATTGTGCTTTATCATCTTCTATTTTTATTAAACTTGGAGACAATGGAGAGTATTTTGTAAGTGCTGCAGACTCTCCATTGCCATTCAAGGTTAGTTTAAAATACAGTGTAATCACTCTGCTGAGATAAATTCCTTTGAGATGCAAGCAGATTAACACCTCTAGTTTTGTACTACAGGTGTTCCACTGGAAACCAGCCTTAGCAGTGGTGCTCTCAACAGGACTTAGGCATTTGGTTTGTTTGCTGATATTGTGCTACCTCTTAGTGAGTCCTCACATGCGCTCAGTTTGCAAACCTGAGAATGATCAACTGTCAACCTCCAAAGTCAGAACACTGGCCTAGTTTCTCTCCCTTATACAACTGCCTCTCCTCAGAACTTAGTTTTAAAATACCAGGGATAGCATATGAGACCAGACTCAAATTAATTACAATTTTTCAGGTCTGTAAAAGCAGCAGTGGTTAATATGATAACAAATACTCCATCTTGTATTTTTTTAATTGCAATAACAATGCAAATCACATCAAGAACAGTTGAAAACAAAAAAAGGACCAGTCCTACACAGCTGCATAGCTACTTTTGAGGGAGAGGGCCTCTTTTCTTTGACTACTTGTTGTACATCCACAAACAAAAAGAGGGTATGTGGTTCCTAAATTGGTAGGTTTGTTTAATTATGGCTTTAGGTGTAGGGTGCTCATCTGCCTAACACAAAAGTAACAAACAGATGATGCAGAAAAGCCATGAAATTAACCTCTTGCTCAAGCATCTCCTTTATATGAGTAAGATTTTCAAGAACAAGTTTTGCTTATCTCCATTTCTGATTAAGGAAATGCTAAAACTCTTCATGACTTAACAAAATAGCAGGTGCTGAAGGGTTCAAGAAAGTTCAGACTCAGGTAAATGGGGCAGAAAGACCAAGAAAGGATGGATGAAGATGAAAGGAAAAAAATGCAGCATGCAAGGAACTGAAGAATGCAAGTAATATATAACAATAAGGAAGCAGCTAAAAGTGTGTATTCAGAGATACACTGAAGGGAGAGTAGAGAAAATGTATAGATTATAAATGGCAACTCATAATGATTCACCCTGCTGTGAGAAATAAGCAGAAATCATAACTGGAGTCACATTCACATTCTTATTTCGGCATACAGGACTGCTTCTATCTGACCTATCATGCAGCTTTCCTGAGCCTCAAGTTGATCGGCAAGAGATGATTTTAAGCCTTGTCTTAGCAATGAAACCAAGGAATTGAGTTTTATTCTGCAAAGCAGAAAAAAATGGCTCACTCCATTTCTATTAAGCAAAACAACAGTAGTGTATTTTCTTTCTAGCTCTGATTAGCATTACATTCTTCCAGTATTGTCTTCAAAGAGAGCCAGGAAGAAAAACCCCTTAAAACTGACTCCCCACAGAATGAATAAATACAACCAAATCACTGTCACAGAAAATAACTGTATGAGCCCTAGGTACCACCGCTTACTAGCTCATAGTGAATAATGCATACGGTCTAAAGTCAGTTAAAATAAGTGCCAGGTCACTTATCAGGCAGCAGTGAATTTGCAAGGCTTTGAAACAAAATTCTTCTTTTGATTCTCTCTCTCCGAGGTACAAATAACTGAACTAAGATGCAGGTAAAAATAAAGACTGGAGTGAAATGCAGTCAAGTGCTGGCTAGTCTTTTAGTCCTATAGCAGAACAAACTGGTGGTGCTGAAAAGACAGTAGAGAAACATGAAGAGCCAGCTTTGACTTTGCGAAACAAGTTCTTGACATCATTGAGTCCTAAAGCACTACTGTGCCTCAGAAACTTAAAGGATTTTTCTTGGCTGAAAAATTCAGCAGAAAACCAACAGACTAAGAATCTATCTGCATGGGGCAATTGCCTTTTGTCCACTTTAATTTCTGCTTTTGAGACATTATATATTTGGCTGCCAGATTACAACATTTGCATGACCTAAAATTTTCACAGTGCATATTCATACAGATGCTTCAGGGCTAGCCTCTCTTCAAATGAACTCAGCTCCTCAGACTGCTCAAAGCTGTGCACGTTTCCCAGCCTTGGATAAGTACCAGGGTTCTCTAGCAAAGGCCATTAGGTTAAGGGCATTTGTAAAAGGAAGGAAAAAAATTTATGAAAATCAGGCAGTATATAAAAATGTGTCCTTTCTCCACAGCATCATACCCTGCTCTTTATTTTTACCGTCTCTGCTCAGTGAGCCAGAGGTTTAAACAAGCACTAAGTTTCTGCACTGAAAGTGCAGCTAACTGATTATTCACAGGAGCTCCAAAGCTTTTCATTCCCTCCTTTCCAGCATGCAGGAGAAAGGTGCTTAAATTGCAACATAAATTATTTTCCCCTTAGTGTGCTTGGGCCTGTCAAAATAAGAGTTGTTTGTATGGGCACAGCTCAAGCAATTATTATCTTCAGTCAATGACTTAACCCTATTATCAATGTTTTTCTAGTGACTGAAAGACTGGAACTGTTACTAACAACTGATGATATATATTCCAATATTGCAAGAGGAAAATCTATTTTTATACCAAGACATGTCAGGAAACATGAAAATAATTTTTCTTAAATGATAACTCATAGTAATTATTATGATTATTCCAGTTAAGATTAATCTTAAATTTCTGTTTTTCCTCTTAAAGAAAAGGTGATTAATTTGCTGCTTAGAATTAAGAAAATAAACCTTACAAAAATTGATAGAGTTTTTGATTTTGAGTGAGGGTTTTGTTTTTACCAGAACTTCTTCAAGTTTCGTTTCTATTTGAGCACTAAAAGGAACTGGAAGTAAACTGTAGAAATTTGAATGGTCACAGTATTAGGGTCTTATTTTAACTTTTCATGAGAAAACCAAACTTTGTTTTGGTTCTTAACCATTTATAAAGAACCTCAGGTTCACAGAGACAAGCCTGACAAAGTCTGGCCCTACATGAATTGTGCAAAGACCTTTGAAATAACATCATTCAATATAATTCATTCACATAAAAGTACAACATCATCTTCCAGGTGAGCAGCAGCCATCCAGCCCCTGGTTTCTGCAGGGGCATGATAAAACATATACTGCCTAATAAATAATCCATTAACACACAGCACTACTTAATAACTCAGTTATCTAACATCCATATTAGTTCACAGACAACAAGGAAATCTTGAACTTTTGCATGTTTTTAGGATTGGAAAACTTTGCAGAAAACCTTAAGGTAAATTATTTCTGTCAAGGTTGGTCCTTCCTTGCATTCACTTGGACATTACTAGCTCAGATAACTCTTCCTGCAGAACCCATGCCAAGACAATTTGAAAACACTGAACCAAGTCTTAGCTTTCCTTTGATAAGAAACATAAATTGCCCTAAAATCATGGAAGTTTTTAAGAAATCTAAAAATGTGAGGAATTCTCCACAAGTTTTACCAACATAAAGTTCAAGCATCTGTTATGGTTTGACATGCTTTTAAGACACTTAGTTGTATGCTTTTGTTTCCTCTCCTATTCCAGTGACTTAAGCAAGTAAAAGATAGCATTCCTTTGCTTTGATGATCAATTGCATAAAATCTTCAGAAACAAAAAACCACTAGTCCTTTACTTTCCCTCATTTATGAATAAGGTACATTAATGGCTACCATTAAACAGTGTATATTACTTTCAAGCATGTTTTCACGTCCTGTTTGTCAAGACAGCAAGCTTTCTTATCACTTTAAAAAATGAGTAAGTATTTACTTTATTAAAACAACTTATAAACTGGTATTTTAATAATCAATGCTGCTTCTACTTTAGTCTTATATATGTATTCTGGTTTTGTTAAAACATCATATTTATTTCTCATAATCCATGACATCTAGTCTTCTGGACTACAATAGCCTGGGTATTTTTTCTTTCAAGCTTCTGTATAGACACCAGAGTGACTTATGACTCTTGCCCAAGAATAAAAGATACCCAAAACTGCTTTTAATCTAAACATTATATTCTATTAATTATTTCTTACAACAGATAGTCTGCAAGGAGATTGAAGTACAGTTTAAACATACCATTTCATATCTGAGTGGCCTACAACCTTAAATCCCTATAAACATTATTCTTTCAAGAAGTCTTTGGATACATTGGCATATGAAGACAGAAAACTGTAAAGATCATAAGGATAACCAACTCAGAAGACTGTGATGAATTGTTTGGGCTTTTTCCCATGTCTTCAAGCTATTGGAGTCCTAGTATTTAATGTATGTCAGTATGGGACCCTTCCTGGAAGTGTGGGCAGGAATTTACATGGCGGGAAGAGTTTCACGCTTGTTGGTGATGTGACCTGTTTCCTCTAAAGTGGATTCACTTTAGTAAGCACCATACTGAAAATTGTTTCTTCTGTGAAGAACCAGGAATAACATAGATACCTGGGCTGAAATTTACTATTCTGTGCCTATTTTTATTGCATAAAGCAGAAATTCTCATTTTGCGCTAAAAAAAAAAAGGCAGCTTCTAATAAAACATATTAAAATAAAATATTTTAAAAAGCACCAATATCTCACCTACAACTTCTATATATTTCATCCTCATTTAAAGCACTGAGTGCGTACACAGAAATAGCCAAGGGTTAATACATGTTTTTTAAACTAATTCTGGATGCCCCTATGAAAGAGATTTACTTACATACAAAACCAAGTTTAACTCACATCACATAGAAGCAAGAAGTGAAAAGACAAAGGAACAACCCCATATTTAAAAAATTGCCCACTGCAATATACAAATCCCATTTATCATAGAATTACGTATCCTTCTTGCATTTTCTTGTCTCTGTAAAAGTGAGCAATGCTTTTTTTATTAAGACTCAAAATGCAGTTCTGCTCAAATATACTGCTATTTAACCAGCACTTAATATGCCATCACATTTTAACATGGATTGATGTTATTGTAGGTTAGAAGGTAAACAAAATATTTGTTCAGTCTTCTTGCATCATGTAATTCTGTTTTCATCCACACAGATTATAAATTCTTGTCATAGTAAACAAGTGATAGACTGCAACTACTAAATGAATCATGAATAAGGTATAAAATTTTATAGGGACGTGGTCTGAGGTTTCAGACTTCAAAGTTAGCAGTAGATCCTATTACAAACCTTGATAATGTTCAAGAAATGGTCTGATGTTGCCAGGTAGAACTATCTTAATTGACAATACTTTTCTAAATGTGAACTTCAGTTAGACTCTGAAATTTCACAGAATCTACTTCAATTTTAATCCAGGAATTTGAATCCAAACCCAGCTAAAACTCTGATTATATATAAACACTTATTTAAACACAGTCTTCCATTAATTTCAAGTGTCAACAACAACAGAAATGTTAAAAGTAGTGATTCTAAACATCTTTGTCATGGAGGTACCAGGAAGAAAAAATAGTCCTCTTTCTACAGCAAAATGCATGGAAAGTAAACTTTTGAAGTAAACCTTTGAGTCTTAAACTATTACTTTTCTTTTTATTTTCAGCATGCCAGTTGTGTTGTCATCTTTACTTTGTACTATCAAATCACTGAGTTTTACCACCCAGAGTGCCCTCTCAAAAAACAGCACATGGAATATGAATGGTTTGGGTTCAATCATATACACTTGGCAGCGTTGGATTGCTACCAGTTTTCTTAACACATCCCCATTCATAGCAAGTTGGCATAAAACACTATCATGAGCAACACTCTACCATATCTTCTATTTTTGTCAGTTTTATAAGGCCCAAAGCTATCCTAGATAATTTATGCTACCACAACACAGGGGTTTTTCCCCCATTGCTAACATATTGTAGGTTCTTACTGATTTCTTTGTAATCTCTTGAGTACATTTTTTTTTTTTTTCTTAATGGAATTAAACACATTGGCCCTGCAAAACATTTCAGCTGCTCTGGGAGAATGTGGATATTTGTTGTTGATTTTTCATAAATATGGGGCAGCCCATGTGACAAATGAAGAGACGATGCATTGGAGAGCAGAGTACAGCATCTTTCTTTCAGCTAGTAAAACTTAAAAGAACAGTCATATCCTCAGATGGTCATCTCCTTTATGAAGAATATTCCATCAACAGTAGAATATTCTCAGTCATTCTATAAGTAATGCATGAGCCACTGGCACCAGGAACGCATCTGGGAGCAAGTGGCAGGCAGTTCTTCTTAGTTACATATGTAAGGTAGTATTTGTGATACTCTGTTATTTGTGATGTCAGAACTGAATGAAAGAGAAATACATAACATCATGCTTTTGGCAGTGCAGACTATGTCATCTATAGCCGTGATCAGCAGCCAAATTCTCCCTCAACCACTTGCTAGCTACCCTACTGAACATGACAAAGGTAGAAAATAGGGAGAAAAACATCTCACAAGTTAAAATTACAGAAAGGGAGGTTGCTTAAAAGGTGATGTTACAGGCAAGAGACTCAATTTGGGGCAAATTAAAACAATTTCTTGCCAGTTAAAATAGATTCAAATAGTAAGAAACTTCTGTCACTTCCTTCCTCATTTTCCTTGCTGAAAGACCAGCTTCCTGACCAGATTCTTCCTCCTCCTTCACTAAATGTTATGGACCTGTCAATTTCTGTTACCACTTTTTGACAATTGGGGTGATTATTGTGATAGGGTTTGGGTCCCTGCCTTAGCCATGGGGTCCTCAAGTGTAGAGGCCCTCCTTCCTCTGCTATGATGGAGCTGAGAAGGGCTCAATAGTCTCAGTGCTAAGGAACTGATAGGTCTGATTGGGGTAGGTAAAACATTCCTCTGTCAAATGCTGTACCAATTCAGTGGGCTCACATGTCTGTTCTGCTATAAAATCCCAGGCCTTGGAAGGTGATAACTGCCCTAGGCATCTGCCAAAATCCTCTCACACACCCTGCTGCCCAGGGATTGACCACATCAGGTCACATTCCTATGTCAACTCACCAACAAGTTGTTTACTGTTGCACTTGGAGGCAATCAAGTTTCACCTATCCAGCAATGTCAGATAATACGAACAAACAGCTTATAGTGATAATGCCTTATCAATATTTTAGAAAGTGTGAATTTAAATGCCAAAACCATTATTAATATTGGCTTTTGAAAGAGGGGCAGTCCAAAAATACTACAGTATTACTCTGAAAGCTCCATCATCCTATGCTAAATGAAATTTCTCCAACAGTCCATACAGCAACATTAATGGAGGACTGTAAAGCATCAGAAAGCCTACAGAACTAAAGCAGTACCTAGTCCTTAACAAAGGACTGTACTGAAAAAAGCATGTGCACTAATTTAACCCCTCCTTTTTAAAGTTCCTCATACTTTTACACAAACCATTGAGTGTAGGAGATTGAGAACAAATCATGAAAGAGCATTTTAATTTCCAACTATTTATCCAAAAATTTCTATTCTCCAGTGACCTCAGAGCATCACTTAAAACTAGTTATTTCATTTGTTTTTCATCTGCTTTGCATTACCTATGTAGCTGCTAAAAAATCAGTTGTATGCCTTTTCTTGATACATGATCTCAGGGGGTATATAGGAGATTCATCAATCTTACAAGATTCTCACAAAACCTAATTGATGCTTATTAAGTAATATCAAATCCAGCCTGCATAAACATGATTAGACACATGAATTGAGCATCTTCCTACATAATATCTTCACATCAAAACTAATTTCTTCTGAAAGAGCTATCACCTGAACTCCCTTAAAAGTACAGTTAAATTTTTAGCACAGTTTTTGCCTTTGCTTATTCCAATTATATTCTTTCTGTTTATACAAAAATCCATGACCAAGTTTGGCCTTGTTTCCCTTTTATTATCAGTCTCTTTTAAAATGTATCATCATCATTTAATAGTTTAATAATTTTTTTCACTGATTCTCCACTACAGTTCAACACTATCTGCCTTCAGAATATCTGCCATTCTGCCTCAGGCAGGATTGTAGCCTCATCTATTGTACTGTCTTAATTCCAGCTTCCCTCTAGATTCAGAGAGAGGAATTCCCTTCTCGCTAAAACAACAGACTCCCACTTCCTGTAGTAAAGGAAACTGAACTTCAGATTAAACAGAAGTCAAATTTAGTTCCCAGCTCTCTTTCTGATAGCATGAATTTAGATAAGCTAAGGTGTTGCTGTCTACTTTGACAAATAGCAATATTGAAGACGTAGCAGGAAGAGAACTATTTAGCCAGGTGTTCCTTTGCAAAGGCTTCCTCTTTACAGTGAGTCAGAGCAGAGTATGGGGTTGATAATAAACCTGTAGGGTTTATTTAGGCTTTGTTTAGCTCGTTATTGCAAAAAAAATAATAATCTTGATTTCACATTCATTCCCACTTCCCTCAATTAAAAGAATGTTCTTAAAAGGCTCTTAGTTTCTTGCTTAGCTGGGTACTTGAATAAAAAAGACTAAATAGCACATCAAAGTAAAGTTAATGTGAGCCTTGGTTCTTGTTTGTATATAGATGACCAAATTCATAGCACTGCAATTCCACTGCAACTTACTTATTCACAAGTTTGCTAATTTGTCATTTTTTAAAATCACTTAATTAGGACAATTCAAAGAAAACTTCTTTTCTTTTAGTTCTGCAATCAGAATACATAAGAACACGTGCAAGCCCTATAATACTTTTTTATCAAGCAGCTGTTGTGCACAAACCAGACTATGCAAAGCAATAACCAGCCTGTTTTACAATTGACAGAACCCACTCGGCCCTAAAAAGGAGTGTCCCATACTCAACTACCAGCATGAAGGAAGGGTATGTGAAAATCTACCTGAAAAATACATTGTGATTTCCAAAGAAATTCCATTATTCCATTTAATTGGTGAGCATTTCTGACAAAAAGCTCAGAACTACACTGTTGGACAAATTCTAAGACAAACAACTGACATTTATGGACCAGAGTTATGTTTGGTAAGGGCTCGAAGTCAAAATTTAGAGCTTAAATATTCCACATATCCAAGGAGTGGGGGACTGAATGGTCTAATAGGAAAGGTTTGTGGCTTAATACAGAGGTTTAATCTATTTGGTTCTCTGTGTGCTCACCAGCAAGAGGGAGCACCAAAATCAGTGAACAATGAGACACTGCTACAGTGACAATACATGAAGAAAGCACAGCATTGCTCAAAGTTTCAGGGCATTTACTACAAGACCAGGGATGCTGTCATTGAGACTAATTTTATTATATTCAGCTTCTTCTATTCCCTGAAAACCTGTATGTACGTAAAATGTGTCCCTCCCAAAGCCTTCCATTATTCATTTCAATTGATGCAAACTAAATGGTGCATTGAACCACATGTACACAATCTGGAACACACCATTTTACACCTTACTCTTTGCTTCATTCTAGTGCTGACAATTCTCCAAATATCCTATATCTTATCTTCACAACCTTCTAGAGATACTCTAGAACCTCAGCATCAAATAGATAGCAAACGAAGACTGCAACAAAAAATTGATAAGAGTGACTTAATGCTTTCAGTCTATCCTTTAGGCCAGAGTAAGTATCTGACTTGTTGTTATGGGTTTGGCTCTAGCTAAGTGCTAGTGCACTCATAAGAATATATTTTCTTTAATTTTTGCTGTGAGATAGGACCAAAAAAAGAGCATAGCCAACTCAGACTCAAAGCATAGAAAAAACTTCATTAATTAATACGAAGAAGGAAGGAAAAAAACCAAGAACTAGAAGGAAACCTTCAAAGCATTTATATCTTCCCCTACCAACTGTTCACTTTCTTACTGACAGCATGAAAAGACAAAACCTAGGACTTTTTGTCAGTAACTACCCTTTGAACAATCATTCCCCAATTCATCAAGGAAGAGTAGAGTCTCTCTTGCATACTACAGAGATCCTCTACAACATATCAGTTTTCTCGTGGCCACACACTTTACAAATGGCTCGCCTGGGGAGATTTGCTGTTGCGAAGCTCCTCCCATGAGAGAGCTCTCTCACAGCTGCTCGTGGGCTGCATCAGCTTATTAAGGTATAGTTTAAGGATCCCTCTCCTAGTTCAAAACAAAGGTTCTCTTCATGTTTCATCTTCGTCTTAGGAAACAGATGTCATCTTCTCATCCCTGGGCTGGGGACCTCATTAAATCAGCACTACATCAGCACTTGACTAGGCTCGCATCCCCCTAAAAACATTCTACATGTTATAAAAGCATCCAGTCTATTCTCTATGGCTTTTCAAGAGAAGTCCATGTCAACCAGACAATTCCTTCAATCTTCCTTCCCACCTCGGATTCTTTTCTGTCTTCCCTGACATCCAGTCTTAGGCCATGCCTCTCACATCTTCAGTCTTCTCCCTCTCCTTTGAGCAGGATTCATGCTTTAAAAAGTCCATCTGGGCAAGAAAAAGTTAAGATCCAGGACCTCTGCCAGCGGCTGCAGCTGTTATGATAAAGTGTCCTTTGCAGCAGCACTGGAGGAGCAGGGTGGTGGGGGGAAGGCGGCTAAGATCTCTCAGCTCCATGCCAGTAGGGGCTGATCCTTCTAATCCTCCCCCTCTGCCAGGGCAGGCTCCCTCAGAAGGGACCCCCAGCCTGGACCAACCGAGCCCCCTGTAAGCCATGTGTGGGTCTGGGGGACGGGGGGTGGTGCTGGGGCAGCAGCACCCCTACCTGTCCAATGCTGGAAGAAAAGAGAGGGATTCCTGGTCAATCTTATCCCAAAATGTGTATCCTACAGAGGCATGTTTCACCTTTCATTAGCCCATTTCCCTGTCTGTCCTTAAAATTGGCCCACAATTGGTTTACACTGAGCCCAGGGAAAATTCACAAACAAACATCACTTCCAGGGGTGGTTATTTTCTGCTCACCAAATACCAATCAGTCTCAAACCAGCACGCTTGTAGAAATCATAACTGTGGGTTTTGAGGAACAATATAGTCAGTGGAAAACAATATCATAGCACAGAGCAAATGGAGAAGATCCCAGACACAATAATGACAGACACAAAGACTTTAGGGAAAGAACAGGACAAAAAGAAGTCTGATAAGATCAGATGACAACAGAAGCTAAGTAGGCATGGAAACAACTGACAAAGGCCTTGAAGGAATTAATTTAAACATTCTTTCAAGGAATGTTAAAATTACAAATAAAGAAATGGAATAAATAGAATGATTAAAGCAGACATTATCAATCTAACACAGAAGACTGAAAATACCCATCCTCATCATTTGAGCAGCGTTCCTCAAGACAGAAAAATGGACAAAGACATTGTAGAAATAAGGATGAAAGTCAAAGAAACCTCAAAATAAGAATTATCAAAAAATTGAATTGTGATAGAACTAAAATTACCATATTTCAGTGAATACCTACAAAGATAAACTCTAGTAGAACAAAGCAACCATTCTCATTTTGATAAAAACAGCCTTTTCTGTACAACACTCATCTGCGCTTTTACTCTGGTGATATAAAAACACACATACATACTCATTTAGCCATCAGCAAGTTTGATGTTTTAAAAACCAAACCAACCTCCATAATATCAGTGCCCCAGCTTTCAACGAAGATCACAGTAAAGTGTACATCTGAGAATGCAAGATATAGTCACAGGACTCGAGAAAAGTTCCAGTAATCAAAAACACATGGTAATTGGAGTTTCAGATTATGAGGGGTCATCCTTAGTTAAATACATAAAATTTTGTCACGTGTCACAGATCACATGCTGAAACCAGAATTCTTTACTCTCTACTTCAGGTCTAAAAATCTGTCCATGAAACATTCCTCTAGAGTGCACAAAAGCACAGAAACAGTAAT
This sequence comes from Bombycilla garrulus, assembly GCA_013400315.1. Taxonomy (NCBI): domain Eukaryota; kingdom Metazoa; phylum Chordata; class Aves; order Passeriformes; family Bombycillidae; genus Bombycilla; species Bombycilla garrulus. Next base: position 529,079 of record VXBU01001467.1, read on the forward strand.
GTTATATATCCATATAAAGGAGTTAGTAATTTACATTTAGTTCAGCAAAAGCTTTTGCCACTGATGAAGCTGGCATACATCTTAGTATCTCCTTCCTGAGAATCTCCTCTACCACCTTGCCACTTCTTTTCATTCCTTAGACAATTAAATATGGAAATTACTAGTAGGCTAAGCTGCACAGTTCTGAAATTAAAGGCCTGCCTGCAGGACGAGAGGGAGAGGAAAGGCAGAGAAAGCGCACTCAGAGCCTTACCTTCCAATTAACAGAAACTCCCCAAGCACTCCCAGGCGCCGCATGGCAATGAGGATGCCCCTCACCGTCATTCCCTCGCAGAAGCAAACCACCACTCTAGCCTTGGGTAACCTTTCTCGCAGTTTGCGGAGCAGGCGATCAAAGCTCTTTTCACCAGCGTTGCTGTAGATCTTGTCAGAGTGAGCAATGCAGAGACCCTCTTGGGCAGCCAGCTCTTTGAAGGCTTCCATTCCACTTTCCCCATAATTTCCTGAAAAAAAAGAAAAAAAGAAAAAAAATTATATCGTGCATTTAACCTATTGAACTGTGATGGGAAAATGATAGTTTCCTCCCCCGAAAGGAAAGAGAAAAAGTTATTTAATCCCAAGCTGATCTGGTAACATTTTCAAAGTCACACTACTTTGACCAAGCAATGTTCATGACAGATAAAATTCAGACTTGATCATGTCTCTTTTAGAATAGAAGGCTTTCTAACTGAAAGAACTTCAGAAATAACCCTTTCCAAGACAGAAATACCTGAACTGTGTGGTTGAAATTATGTAAAAACTGATTCTCAAATTCACTTCTATTTATACATTCAGCAAGGCAAAACAACAGTTTTAAAAAACCTAGACTGCCTTCCACTATGGAAACAGGTGGTACCCCAAGTTTTCTTTGAATATTTTATGCCTGACATGAGCACAGCACTTACGATGAATATCCATCACATAAGAGGAACAGAAGGATTAAAAAACCCGTATCTATTAACAATAACAAGCAATCCAAAAGAGAATTATTAAAAAAAAATTTGAAGAGGTTCAAAAAGAGAATCATTAAACTGATGCTATCCATATCCATAATATTTCCTTAATTGAATGAAGGAATAAAATCAGATATGCTGATGACTTCTAGACCCAGACCTTTTCAAGCAAAGGCTGATTGAAGAGGTCCCATTTCCCTGTTTCCAACAATTGTTTGGAATAGCAAATTGCAAAGAGGAAGACCTCTGAATCAGCCTAAATTTCTTCACAAAAAAAATTAAAACTCCTCAAAAGTATAGCCATCAGAAAGAAAAAGCAGCAAGAGACAGTTCAGGCAGTCTATATAAACCCAGTAGAAATAAGTGCATTTCTCCAAAAACATGGATAATTTGCCACAAATCAACACTATGCAGACACACTAGGACAGTCATTGTCATACTAAATTGCAGACAAACCTGACAGGTCTAGTGTCAAACACAAAACTGAAGTTCCCCAGCCTTTTGCACTGAACTGCCCTAGTTTCTCATAAATTTGAAACATAGCAGAATAACCTATTTTCTAGCCTGTGACTCAACATCATATTCAGCAATCAGGTGAATTCTGCTTTTTTTTCTGGGGGCCAGACATACTCCCAAGCAGCAGTCCCGCATGGGTGTGGGGAGGAGAGGAAGATCTGTGCCTGGTGTGAACTCACCACCAAGCAGCCCACCCTGTAGGTTCAGCACCGCAGCCCCCTCCCACAACCCTGCACTTGGGTAAACACTGTGGCTTTGTCATATGCTGAGAATGACACAGACGGAGACATTTCCAGGTATTTATAGGCCAGGACCTGCAGTCACAAAGGCACTTACTCCAAGGCAGTACAGTATGAGCTGTACTGCTTTGATGACTTGCCTCATGTCCCAGACTGAGGCAGGACAACCTCACCCCTGACTTGCCATTAGCAAGAACTTCATGCTGCAGAAGGATACATTTCCCAATTTCATGTGGATATTTGATCAACGGAGATTCCTTTGAAACCGGTAGAATTATTCTTAAATTGTTACCTAAGGAGGGATAGGAGACTAAACTAAATCTTGTTAGATGTTTAGGTAATGCATATTAAATGTATATATAGTAGGTTTCTTACCCAAACCTTAAGGAAAGGTTTTGTCATACATCAGTACAGCACTAATTCTGCTGTAGTTTAAGTTAATGTTTGCAAGAAATGAAAAATTAAATCCATTTGGAGTGATTTTTCTAAGCTTTAATTCTGATGAAATAACAATTATCTCAAACACAGTCAAACCCGTACTAACAGTACAACAGCCTACCAAAACATATGCTGAGAGAAAGATTGGTATCTATAAATTCAGGAAGTGTGACGGAGTCTAGAAGGAAAAAAGCTAATTAAAATCAAGAATAACATGAACACAAGATGGAATAGGCAAAACGCAAGGCAGAAAATCTGCAGCTCAAAATTTCCAATCTTTATATGAAAGTAGCATAACAGCTGTCCAGTAGCAGCACAAAGAAGTCTGATGTTTGACTGGAGCTTGCTCAGCTCACAGGAGCTTTATGTAAAGTAGGTTTCTGCAACAGCCAGAGATCAGACTTGGTGACCCAGGAGGTTCTCTTAAAATCTGTTTGCCATGCTCCCAGAGCAAGCAACATGCTGCACACCTTTCCCCTGCAGGGAAAAGGATCAGGGACGAAAAGAACATGGGACGTATTTTCCATAGATTGTTCAATGCGCCAGATACCACGGTATGGACAATGTAAGGGCATATATGGAATAGAAAACACCAATTGATTCTGTGCAACAGCCAAGAGCACAGCCATCTGTACTAGCTTGGTAGGTACTCAGACAACAGCTGAGAGGGGAAACATGTAATAAAAGAAATCTCTGTGTGATTGTAGTCAGTGAAGAGTTACATCACCATGCCAGGATAAGACCTTTATTCCCTTCGAAAGAGCCATTGAATAAAAGACCTAATCTTATCTGAAACTGCCTTTTGCTACCAGGATCAGCTGTGAAAGGCAAAATAATTATTATTGTGATTTTCTTTCTGACCTCAACCCAAAAATAGGTGACCCAGTAACATACTTTGAGCCCCACAATACCTTGCTGTTTTTTAACTTTCTTTAAGGTCTATTCAACTTGCACCCTATTAAAAAAAAAACATTTTCCCTACATGCTTCATTCAGAGTCTGTACAGCAGTATAAAGGTAATTTCTAAACCTATCATGGCTGAAATTTTACTGAGAGGATTTTCATAACACTTTTCTCTCAGTGCCAATGGAAGCTTTGCTTCACCACTGCAAAAATTCTAGATGAGGTAACTTCTGAGAGGGATCCGCATATCTAAAGATGCTGCTGAGAGTTACATATAGTGGTAATTATCCTCACTCCCTTGCATTCCATGCATTAAATATCTTAACAAAAACATTAAGATGCTGTAGTAAAAATCAGGAATGTTATCTTGATCAACAGAAGACATACAAAAGAAGAAGCTAACAAAAAATCAACCTCATAAATTGTTCATGTGAGCCAGGAAGTATTACATTTGTGCCAAAGCTATATTGAAACTAGCACTGTTTGGTTGTATTAACACTTTAGTAGTATGGGGAGCAGAACCCATGAGCTACATCTGAAAGGTTTATGTTCTTTTTTTTTTATTACAGACGTTTGGCAAATTTGTCCCCCTTCTCTTTACCAAGAGAACGATTTGTTTTTCATTTATGAAATGGAGCAGAAATAGCTCAGCAGTGAGGTGCTTATGAGAATCCTGGAGATTTTCTTAAGGGATGCATACAATGTCTTCCCAAGCCATATAACAGTGTGTTGTGTTTCCAGGGGGTTTAAAAACAAAACAATGTATCTCACATAATCTCTATCTTTGAATGAAATGAGCCATTGATTTATTTATGCAATAACATAAGGAAATATGAATCATTCATATTTGAGCTGAACAGAACATTTTCTTGAAATATAGGCTAATCACTGTTAAAAAAAAAAATACTACAGAACTTAAAAGACCATAATGCTGATGAGAAAGACTGAGACTGATCTTCCTTGCTTTGCATTCAGTGTCAATAGGAAATACCAACTACTTTTTTAAGACCCGTTTAGAGAAACACCTACAAAATCAACAAAACCCACAGCAGGGAACTCCGCCTGGAAGAATGCTCCAATGCACTTGAAAGGACAAAAGGTACAGAGCAAAAGTTACTTCACCCACCTGAACCATGAGTAATCTCTTCAGGTGAGGTCACCTATTGCTCACCACTTGGGGTTTGTTTCCTGCATTTATTCCTCTAAACCATGGCAACCACAACCTGGATCAAAGGTGAGCACACAAACACTCCTATATACCCTGCAAGCACACAACAAAGGTAATGCACCAAATAAGACAACCACAAACTCCAGTTTCACTGCAGGGTGCTACAGAGGCAAGTCATATTGCAAGAAAGTTCCCCTTTTCAAATTAACAAGTGAGGAACTATTTTTTGTCCTCTTCTTTCCTCTCTCAACATTATGATCTGTTTTTTCACCTCTCACCAGCTTGTAAATACGTTGCTGGAGGTATGAAGTCTGTTTCATTGCTCACTATTGATTCACTGCAAGACATCTCTTTTATTCAGCTAATTAACTACTTTTTGGCAGAGAAAATGAGAAAAAGAGGACAGCATGACATACCAGCAAGTAATAACTTTCTAAAAATCTTTGTTACTGCAAAGGCAAATTATTTGTGAAGAGCAGAGCAAGGACATGATCTGATTGTCAAGCTAGTTCCTGACATATTGCAATAACTAATTTGTAAAAACTAATGATAATATTAAATAAGACAGTAACTGTACAGTTGTCAAATAGAAGTCTGAGAAGACAGGACAGTTTGGGACCACTGAACAGAAAAAAAAAAAAAGGCAGAAAGAGAATCAGTTTTCTCTCCTGTAATATGGTATGCCTCCCTACACCACAGGAGCATCTTTGAGTAGGGTCAGTAAACAAGAAAAAAGAATTGAGTTCTCTACTTTTAATGTATTTTTTACAAGTACCATGTTAAATAATCATGTGTATACTCTTAGTTGATTACAAACTAAAAAATTTCAGCCATCAAATTTAAGCTAGTACATTAACAACAAGTTGAGAGCACATACAGAATCAGCTAACGAATCTGAAATGACAAGCAGTCACATTCTAAGCTGTAATAATTCAACCACTCACATCAATTTGTCCACACCTTTAACTGGGGGAGTTACAAATAAAAGTCAAAGTCTGTATTTATTCTCTGAAGGTACCAGCTGACAAAAAATCCAGAAAAGTTGTAGAAATGGATCTGCCAGTGTATGTTATTGTGGTCTGTCCCAAACATAAATGCTATGTTCATAGCATTTATCCCTGCTGGCACACAGCTTCCAGGGTCTTCAAACTGACACCGTGCAGCCTCTGCCAGACTTCTTTGTCACTGGGAAAAGGGCAAGGATCCAACACTTCCATGTTTCCCCAGAATATATTTTTCAAGACTATCCCACTGATGTCAGGAGGGATTACATTTTACATAAGTTGTTCCAAATAGGATTTGCTTTTTTCTTTGTCAGTGAATTCTCTACACCTAATGTTGACTTTGCTACCTAAAGCCCTTTATCACACAACTTCTTTTCAGAGTTCAGATAGAAAATTACATTGAGAAAGCTTCCTTCACCTCAGGTGTTTTTAAGGGACAGCTTCAAAGCAGGTGAGTTAGACTATGAGAGTACTTCACCCTAAAGTACTGGCTACTTTACAATAAGTAGAATTCTGCGTGGATGTGGGCTTTGATACCAATCAGGACAAAACAGCAGAGAAAATGTCAAAATTACAAACTTCATTTGACCTAAAATTTTAGTCAAACTGCAAAGCTTAAAAGGAAAATCTCTTTGAAACTACTTTTAAAAAAATCCCTGCTTTAGAAAGACTACTGAAGGGGCTATTTCAATTTCTCTAAGTTCAGTGGCTTTGAAGAGAGAAACAAGTCCTGCAAACATTGGCCCCTGAGGACAGTTTAAAACAGGTTGAACATCACTGCTACTCACTAGATGTTTTCCCCTCTCCTGAAAACCAGCTGGATTGGTTACTGCTTCCTATTGCTTCGATTAGGTCCAGCTACCTATCTCCTCAGTTCTAAAGTTGCTTTTAACCTTCTACCATGCATCAGTATCAAAGTCGTCCTTACCACCATAATCTTGCCATCCAGACCAACCCATAGCTCTCTGAAAGTCAGTGTTTCCCTTACATTTCCCTAGCCTTTTATCTTTGACGTTGGCAAAAGGACTTTGTATTGGCCTTACTGTCCCTTAGCTATGGAGAAGAAAACTCATTGTTAGAAATTGAAACTACACTGCAAGCACTCTGTCTTCATTTAAGCTTAGGAAATCTTTCTGGATTCATCAGAGATTTCCAAGCAACTGCACTCCAGCCTTATAGAGGCCAGAAGGATATGTTAAATGAATGAACTGAGTCATCTTTAGCACACTACAGATCTCAGCCATCTGTGCTTACCGCCTGTTTTGTTCAGGCCCTTCTAGAAATGCAGAAAGTGAGCTTTTAAGGCCAGACTAGCCTTTTTTTCATTTTCTAGTGTCAACCGAAATTGAGTACAAGGGAAATTTTTTTTAAAAAAGCTGAAATGCTGAATTAGATGATTGTTATATCCATTAAACAATGCACTATGCCTAATATAATAACATAAATGAGATTATATTTCAAATAAGAAAACTCAAATAATTTTATTAAATGCTAGGTTACTTCTTGTCAAGAATTGCAAAACAAGCACATTTTGCCAATAGCTCACCATAGTGAGCTATTTCTGTGTCTTCTTCAGTAAAGAAGACACAGAAAAAGGTACAAATCTGCAACTCAGTAAAGTGGTTATATTTAAGCCTTCATCCTGAAAGCAGCAGGTGCAATATCTTGAACATCTACTTGATATTCTTGTCAGAAATACAGCCACAGGTGAAGTCAGTCTGAAGTTATGAGAGTACTAATGCTAAATGACACTTCTCTAATCCGACAAATGCCAAAATGTGGTATTGTGCCCTTTTTTCCCTAAATGTATTCAGAGCATACACCCAGTGATTATTTATTAACTACCTATCAAGGAGTTTGAGAGGTTTATATTCCAATGAAGCTACTTCAGCTCCAAACCTAGCTGACACACACTACTTGTAACGAATTTGCTTGCTGAACTTTGTGTTTCTTTTCGTGGCTTACCAGCAAGGGGCTTTAAGTTTTCTTCAGAAAATATTAAAATTAATCTAATAATGCCTAGCATTAACTGTTGGTTAGTTCTCTTGGTTGACATTGGTAGAAAAAAGTCTTACACATTTCTTTGTGTGTTTCTTGATAAGCCTAGGGAAACGAAATAAGGTTTCAACTCCGATAATAATTTCTTTTTGTTTAAACTTGCTGTGAATATTACAGTTAGTAAAATCATTTACAAAAGTAGTTATAGCAGGATACCCAGAAGTTACATCAAAGTAGGAGAACACTATTCACTTTTTTTTTAAAATATGAGCAGGAATTTCAAGAAGGGAAAAAGTATATACTCAGTTCTGCTCATGATTTGGCAGTTTTGCAGTTAGGCTAGCTGACATTCAAGCACAAGATTTAAAACTTTGAGCAATCAAAAATCATGCACATAAGTACCCTACTATGAGGGTTTGAACATAATGAAATTAATGAAAATTTAAAATCATATTTCTTCTGGTTGTCTGCTTTCTCAACCTGAGGACACATAGCAATCAGTTTTTGACCTTTACTTATAATTTTGAGAGTGAAAGATGGCTATTTTACTTTAGTGACTCAAGATACTCACAATGAGCTGGCATTAGAAGGCCAAATGTCACAAAATACCTCATAAAGAGTCAGCAATATTATGAACACTTGCCAATAACCTGCACTATCAATAGCTTCAGGAGGTATCTGGAAAGGATGTTAGAAATTAGGTTGTTTTCTGAAGAGTATTTTGTACTTATTTTCTTATGAAAGAGAAGTTAGCGCTTGCACCTATTCCCACTGAAGTGTGATTTCAGTGGCTAAACTTTCGAATAGTTTTTAAGAGAGACAAACGAACTATTAAATTTTATTCTTCACTGGCTATTAACACACATCATTGAAAAAAAAGTCCAAAAAGCTGCTGAACTACAACCCTAGAGCTAAAAGTTCATGACCTTTAAGGAAATTTTAGCTTCTATACAATTGTTAGACACAGATACATTCTGTTTATGTGAGTCACAGCTCTAGATGTGAATTATATTGCGTCTGGAATACATCTAAGTAATAAATCATAGTGTTCTGTATAAAAAACTACAACTAATCCTATCTTATTCATCACAGGAGAAACTCTTTATCTAATGGAATAAAATACTGCATTTTTTTACAAACCAGAAGATAAACTTTTTGATGTATGCTTTATCAAATCCCTGAATACTGTAGACTTATTATTCAGAAGAATATGATGTAATTTTAGAAATAATTGTGGTTTGATTTAAATATATTTAAGAAAAATGGCAAATGCCTTGGTTTACATGTCCATTAAAGGTTTTGTGAAAATGAATATAATTTCATTATATATAATGTGGAACTAACTAAAAACAAAAACCAAATTCAAATCCTGAGTGTGAAAGGTACTCTCAGTAATAAAGTTGAGGAGAGATACTCATAGCATCATTTCCAATAGAGTTCATAACTCCAAGGATTGACACAATATAAATGTTTGAGCTACGCAGTGGTAAATGTCATGTCTGCTGCTGAATGGTGGAATATTTGAAAAACTTTTTTCCAAAGGCTACTGTAATATCTGCATATGAAAAGGTGATTTAATGTTGGGAATACAGGCAGAACTTATACAAGAAATTAGTGTAAAAGCTGAATTACCACAAGTAAAGAACAAATAAGTAGTTTACTTTACACAGCTCCCATAGAGGTAATATAAAAGAATGAACTCTGGAAAGGCAGTTTTGAGAACTAGGAAAAACTGGCTAAATTCAAGTAGGAGAAAGTGATAAACCTGAGATAGTGAGATATTGCACACAGGTGCTTTGCGAGGCTGCACCCCAGGGATGATACCTTGGACGGGTTGAGTCCTCCCATACCCTCATCCATGTCCACATTCAGGAATGCTCCCAGGTCACCTCTTGTGCTCCTGGACCTAATGGAGGAGGCCTTAGGAGTGGCAGGATGCCCTTGCAACACTCCTGATGCAGTTCTTAAAGCATCACACATCCTTGAGATGTGGGCAGTGCTGCTACACAGGCCTGTAAAATTACTCATTGGAGGGAAAACAGAAGGACCTTTTGATGAGCTAATAAATAGCAAAAAAGACAAATCATGGAGAAAGATGAAAATATTGGTTTTTTTCCCAAACACTGCAGAAGGTTTCCCTTCTCTACAGACAGAGCTTATTCCTCGGATAGATCCTGAGGAATGACTTCTGTGTACTCACAAATTGTACTGCCATACAGAAGATCCCAGCAGCCTCCTGTTCCCAGCTCAAAACAGCCTGAACCCAAGCATGTCATTCCATCATGGCTTCAGCTGCTCTGTCCTCAAATAAATGCTCCTGGTTGAATGCACTGAGCGCAAGGAGTGGCCTTCTGTCAAAGGCCCACAAAATATCTGCAGGCATCTGCTTGTACCAGGGAAGCTGGACAAGCCCTGCTTGCTCCCACCACCTCGTCTTTTCCCAAATTGTCCTTCTGAGGGCCAAAGCCCTGAGAGAAACTGGGTACCAGCAAAGTGGCCAAGGGGAAATGGCATTGGTGCCATGCCCTGGGACAGGGCAGAGCCAGCAGAGCAGCCATGCTGGCCCTGGTTGATGCTGCCAGCAGCCTGGCAGCTGAGCTGCCCTCTCCCAGGGGATGGCAGGGCAGGCTCTTCTGCCACACCATGTCCCCGTTACTGGGAGGGGAACCCAGAAGGAGAAGGAGAGCAAGGGGAAGCAGGTAAGTACAGACAGAGCAATGGCAGGTGTGGCATGCAGGAGAGAGGCCAAGCCTGTGCACACATTGAGCACATCCAAGAGCAGCAGCTACTGAGGGCAAGGCAGCCATGCTTGCATTGCTGGCTGCGTACAAGCTCTCCAGGAGCATTGTATCAACTACTGCCAAAGCAGGCTGTGAGGTGGCAGAGTGTGAGGCAGATTTGGGTGGCCTGCTGGCCTCAGTTTTGGCACCCTGCTGACAGTGAAGAAGCAAAGCTTTTGGCCTTGATAGTGGCCAAAGGGCAGCATTGACATGGCTGGCTCCAATCTCACATCTCAGAGCCAGGGAAAACACATCTGCAGCTGCGCAGATGTGATTTCCTTGGCAAAAACATTACAGGGGACTCCTCAGCCATTCTATGTGGTTGCTTCAGCACTGGAAAACAGCACAGCCCCCTGTGTGCCAGGAGTTTTGATGAAGGTATTCATCAAGGAGTGATTTTCAGTGTATTTCAATATTTCTGCCATGACTGAATCAATAAATGATTGATATAGATGCCTCTTGATCTTATGACAGCATGTGTGGTAGGTCTGATCTGCGCACTAAAATATTCCATATATTTCTCCCCAGCAACAAATCTATTTTTGACAAAGAAGAATATAGCAGTACAACAGATGTACTTCTACCACTGGGAGTGTCAGAAAATCCATCCCTAAAGCTCTGACTGGGCACCATGGAGTTATATAGGAGACTTAAAATCATAATTGCCTTAAACACTATTAAGATCACTAAAGGACTTTGGGCAAACTGTATTAAGAGGCTGCTACCATCAAAGTCCACCCTCTCACCATCATTGTCACCACCATCCCACCCCAAATGTGCCTCCTGGATTTGGGAAATATGGACTGTGAGCTTGCCTGATGGGAACTCGAGATGAAATAAAGCTGACACTATTGCTCAGTAATCTCTGGTCTAAGGAGAAGTAAACAAGGCTGAAGGAGAAGAATCTATCCACAAGGAAAGTCAAACCCAGGAGCCATGCTGAAAATCACCTCTGGCTGGGTTTGGGGCAGGGAGGCCATAGTCCACAGACTCATTTGCTGAGGCCAGGTGTGCACAATTTCCCTGCCAGTCAGTGGGGAGGAGAAGAGTTTTTGTGTGTATGATGGCACAACCTCTGGTACAGAGGGGTTGAACACCCATCACAAGCCAGATAAGAAGCAGATCTTTCAGAGAGTCTGCTCTCATACAAACTGGCTGAGTTGTAAATCTCCTCCAACTGCTGGCAATGTCATGTTCTCACAGGACATTCACAGGACATGCAGGTGTCTTGCTTTAAAAAGGGTCATAAACCATCAAAGACCCCAGAAGCGCTCCCCAGACGCATTCCTAAGGCCTTCCACAGACCCAGAGTGTGTTGCAAAAGACAGTGTAAAACTCCCCAGTGCAGGGGAGGTGCTTGGCATGTTCTCACGGATATCTGAATGTACTGTATGTTTCATGGGACCCCCACCACCAAGAGGACCAGAAGAAGAGGAAAAATGGGATACTGCTGGATACACAAGGGTGGTGAATATCTTTCTAAATAGTCTTCTCTGTCACTTTTTTTGTTTCTCTTCCCCACCTTCCTTCTGATTTTCCTATTTCTTTCTCTCTCTCTCTGATCCATAAGCACAAGACACTACAAATTCCATTTTGGCACTGTATAACCTGACAACACTAACATGCCTCATGAAATAACATAATGTTCTGTGACAAGATGTAAGCAACAATGAGTGAGAAGATACTGAATCTTTCAGAGGTATAGAATGCCTTCAGGCCAAATATCATGAACTTCTTCTATCTAATCCAAATATAAATGAGTGAACTGGTGTTGACAGAAAACACATGTGAGATCAAAAAATAAAGCATTTTTCAGTTTCTATTATATCGGACATTTTACAATTTCTTTCTTTGTTCCTTTCTTTTCTTTTTTTTCAGAAAAAAATGTTCACTTTCTCTTCAAATTAAAGTAATTACCATTAATGTTCAGTAACACAAATTAGTATTAAGCAGAGGTGTTAAGTTGGCCAAGTACTAAAAGAAAAGAAAACCAAAAGAACAGAGAGGATCTTTATGACAGTAAGCTCATAAAAGGTTCATAAAAATGTTAAACAGATGGAGAGGAAAAATAGGTCTTCTTAGAGAAAGAAAATCAGCAGTGCAAAGGCCATTGCAAATTTTGTATACCATTGAAGTTTCATACAAACTCTTTCTCTCTCCAACAAAGCATTTCTAGAACTTAAAATAAGATCTGTTAGTCTTTTATAGAAGTCTCACATAATCTCCTCTTCTCCATAATATTTGTTAGATTTGATGATTGTTAGTATAGAACCAAGATTTCATCAAAATGGCATAGAAAATACTGATTTTCCCCTGCTGTTGTGGAAAGAAAGTAATAATTCTTCTTAAGACATAACTAAGAGATATACAAGTCACATGCTACTTTGGATGGCACTGATATGTCCCTTTTATTAACTGTAAATGTTTTCTTTCTTTTTCAGCAACTGAATAGTTTGTTTGTATGGTTTGCATGCACTTGTCTATTGAGAAGCTGATCATGATACTGTGATCTTACAGGACAACTTTAATGAAATAAGGTTTACCTTACCCTATTTTGAAGAGTACTCTCCTGTTAGACTCTATGATTAAGTTGGATTAAAAGAGTGATGTTTCTGTCTGTAATTTTATAAAAAACAAACCCGCAGCTGTCCGGAGTAGAGAATTTTGGAGTGCCTGGTGAGTCCGCACTACATGAGAGCAGAGATGCTCAAAGACTGAGCAGATCCCACTTACATGACAGAGATTTCCCCTACAAGGTGCAGAATGCATTAAGTGTTTCCTTATCAGCAGTGTTTCTCTGTTTCTAAAATGCTGCTATATTATTCACCATCTATATGTTAAAAAAATAGTGAACAATGTTTTTGTTTAAAATATGGTCTGAATGCAAATTTTTCACTGTCTCCTTTGAGAGTGCTTGAGCCTCAGAAGGCTAATATTGAAATTAGCCACTGATGCTTTTCTTTGGTATCATCAGAATACAGCTCAAGACTTCGTGACTGCACAGATAAAACATCAATAGGGAAGGGAGGAAGAAAAGGCTGTCAGTCTAAAACCATACTCAAATTGTTGTCACAGATTTCAGCCTATTTACTTCATGAATTCAGTTTAAACCCCTCTAGAATGCTTACCCATAGGAATAAGGAGATAAGAAACTCCCTCACGTATGCAATATGCACCAATTCCATGAGCAATGCACTTCAATTCATTCCAAGCTGTTGCTCTCCCTCAAGGAGAGCAAAAGACAATCTGGGCTGACTGTTTAGCCTCTCTCTCACTGTAACTGCGGCCCCTTCCTGGGCATGGGGCTGAGGGGAGGGGGTGAATGTGGTTTTGATGCATCTGGGAGGGTGACTACAAATGCAGAAGGCTGCTCTTGAAATGTCAGCCTGATGACAGGAATTCCTGGCACGACCATGAGAAAGCCCTTTCCTGCAAGATCATTGGCAACAATGAACCCCAAAATTCTGAACAGATTTGTATTAACTTAAGACTATGTTTGCTAGACTTTTCTCTTTGTCATCCTTCTTACATTACAACAATTGGGTTTCATATTTCATGTGTACAAGATCTTGTGTCTAAGATTAGCTTTTCCTCAAAATATACCTCACATTGCTACGGTATTTCCAAATTAACAACAATCTTATCCTATACATCTGTCCAGGTTTTAATGTAATCAGAAAAGCATATGGTTATGCATATTAACATACTATGAGAAGGAGATGCACTAGGCAGACCTCAGTTTTCAGCTTTGATAACTTGACTATTTATAAGCTGTTGGAAAGCATGTTAATGACAGAGGGAGGACAAAAAACTACTGTTTTGAGGATGCAGATTTAACTATTGAATCTGGGGTTAAATGCATATACAAGTGCAAATACAGAAGAAGGAGTAGGGGCTTATATATATTTCTGTCAATTTTAAAAATGCTAGTGCAATTTGGTGCAGAAGGAGGCCAAAGGACGAAGGTTGTGTAAGTTTGGAGATTTTAATATGTAACAGCAGTACTTGTGTTCTCACTTTTGCCTCTCTTGTTCCAGCACTCCTCTATCTATTTCTTGGGTGCCTTTTGCCTGTACAGACACAAGGGGACTGTATTTCCAGCAGATACAGCAGGGCCATATTTAAAAGCACAAATGTATAGTTGACAAAACCCAAGCATAGGCTTTTTGGAATCTAAGAGACAAATCAATTTTCTTTTGAGATTAATTAAAAGAACTCTTAGTGTATAAAGTGGAAAAATCTAAGAACAGTGTAAGAAAACCCCAGAAATTGTTGCTGAACTCTGGAAAACCATCAAATACATTTTATTTATGAGTGAAAGAAACAAGGCAAGATTACCGAAGAATCAGAAAAGACAAATGGCCCTACAAAAAGCTTTTGAAGTCTGTTAAAGGTCATTAAGACATATCTAAAAATAAAATGTATTCCATTTTTCTGACCCCTGTATGGGCCATCCACTTAAGAGCTGGACTCAATCCTTGTGGGTGCCTTCCAACTCTGTGAATATTCTGTGATTCTGTGAAAAGGCTTTACTCTGTAACAATAGTAAAGGCTGATGACTACTGGCATAGTATTTTTGCTTAAGGATTTCCATTTTTACTTAAACAGTTTGTCTGCCCTAATCTTAGGTTAGTGCTTGCTGACAAATTTCAAGCTCTTATTAAACTGAAAACAAACATTTCCATGGTACCCCTTTAAAAGAAGTCTAAATTTATCTGAACTGAATATCTACTGATTTTATTTTTCAAAAACAGAGGCTCAAGCAAATGATTGCTGAAAAAAATGAGAGTTTCAGAACTTTTACAATGCATCTGACAATTTTCACAGTATAGAACGACAGTATTTCCAAACTGTCTTATTACATCTTCCTTAGCTAACAAAGTAGGCATATCAAACTAATAAGACACACTAAAAACAAAATGAAGAGATTAGATAGGAAACAAAATAGGGTCTGATAAAAAAAAAGTAAATCCCCAGACTCTGCTATGGGTAAGTTTAACTTCCTATTTAAAGATGATATTTAAAGATAGTACTTATAATGCACTGTCTGGCACCACTGCAATTATTAAAAAAATAAAAAAGGAAAAACAGGCAAACTTTATTTACTAAATTAACATACAGGAATCTTCTGAAATAATCTATTGAATAGCAGTTTGCAATCAAAGGAACTGTGTGTGATTATCCTTTTTGTCCTTTTTGTTCACTAAGATTTTTTCATTATTCAATTGTGGGGGAAAAGCAAACACTCTCAGAAAGACAACTGAGTAGCAGCTGAGTTCTCAGTGGTTCTGGGACCAAGTTTGGTAGCACACTCCAAGTAGACCTGCCTGGGGAGAATCACCTCTCTTCATGTAAGCCTTAATCAACCTCTGAAGTAGTGCAGTGGTCTGGCAGCTTTTTGCCCTGTACTGCTTGCTAAAATAGTTGTGGTTGACGCTTTCCTCGCAAACACTTTCACTCAGTGAGCATTAGAGAAACCTCATTACAACATCTAAAGAAAAGCTCAGGAACAGCAGGACCTTTATCTTGACTAAAACTCTGGTGTGATGAGTTTTACTTGACACTTCTCAGCCAAAGATTAGTTTATCTCAATAACCAGCAAACAATCAAGAGCAAAAATTATATCTGAAAAACCTCTGCAATATCTTGTTGGAACGCTCACTGCCAGCCTTGCTTTCAACCCTACACCCCAAAGAGAGCTGTAACAGTATTGCAAAGTTTTAAAAAGTTTTTGTAAAAGACAGCTTTTACAAAAAAGTTTTACAAAGAGAGCTGTCTGAAGTTTTACAGAAAAGTGACTTGCAAGAGTTCCCCCCACAGCACTCAATCTTCCGTAAAGTCTCAGCAGCAGCTATAATAAGGTTTGCATTTCCAAGGAAAAAAATCTAACCTGAGATAGAAAAGGCTATTAAAATCATCATAATTTAAAACATTATCACACACCTTGCCTGGGAATAAAGGTTAGATGGGACAGTTTTCCTTGGCAATATTAATCAGACTAATTACTTAATTTTTCTTACAATCTAAGAAGCTAATGATTTTGCTGGTTTTGTAAGTACATGTCTGCCTATAAGAAAAAGCATTGATGATCAAAGATAAATGGATTTTAGACAAAAAAAAAATTTGGAATTATCTATTACATTGACATCATAGTGCTAGGGAACAAAAATGAAACATCACTTCCTGAATTGCATCCACTTTAGTCACATTTTGTTACAGATCTCAGGTCTGTCAGAATATCATCTGTCAGAATGAATTTGTGCAAAATTTAGTACTCCACTTTTAATAAAGAGTAAGATTGTAATGACATTTCAATTTTCCTTCATCTTCTTGTTAGCACTTGATAAATGCACTCTCACAAGCACTGCTGTTCATCTGACATGATGCCTGCAATCTTAATTTAACAAAACTGAAGAAAATGCAAAGGCAGCAAGCTTTCTGGTTTTCGTAACATTTCTTGAGATCACTATGAACTATTTTTTTTCTTGATGACTTAATTTGAGTGGATTAGTAGGGGCTTTATCTCCCCTCCCAAGCAATGTTGTATTCTAAAAGGGTATTCATATTAACAGAGGTTGATGAACATAAAACACAATGTCAATGAAAAACATCTGATGCACTCCTGTATGTTCATGTATGTATACAGAGCAAGAGATAGACAAGCTGGTTTTGTCTCTTACCAATGGGGTGCTATGAAGTTGTTTTATTTAGCCACAAATGAACATTTTTCTTTCTTTTCTCATAAAGTTGGAACAGATACTTCCCCTGAGAAAAATGCTGTGCTTACCATCCTCGAGAAACAAAATACCATTGTTTCTTCAATGCACAACCCAACTGCAGGCACAACGAAAGGTACAACAATGACTCAAGTGGCCAGATGTTGACTGGGTAATCTCTCTGAGCAACACCATTAGAGATTTTCAATCTTCTGAATGCACAGCACCATCAGCCATCTGCTAAACAAGGAGCTCTGTACCTGGAGCTGACTCAAAGTTAGTCAAAAGTGTTAGCAGATGGCAGGAGAGGCCCTGGGATTTAGGGACAGGTGAAAGCTTTGGGGAAGCAGGTTGGTTGCTCCTGGTAGATCCTAAAATGTGGATCCTAAAACTGAGCAGCAGAGCTGGGCTTTTCTCTGCCTCTCCTAGTAATTCCTCCCAGCCACTCTTTGCTTAGATCTGAATTGGCCTTCCTCTTACAGAAAAAATGAAATTATGCCATTTGGTCAGTGATATTGCAGTCCAAAAGGTAAGAGAGATACTTTCGAAGCTGGGAACTTCAGAAAAGAAAGAAAAAAGGGGACAGTGATGATGGGTCAGTGTTAGAAGGGATTCTGCAGAACAGAAAGAATCTTTTAATAAGCAGTATTTTTGGAAAGAGACAGATAATGTATACATACCAGAAGATGGTGACGGTGTTGATGGTGATGATGAATGGTAATGTCCCTTCCCAACTCAGAAGGAAATCAAGTGGCAGCTCCAAAAGGCAGGCATTTTTAAATGAATGTGTTCAGATAACTTCTGACAGAAGTTGCTGATGAGCCTCTGAACTACTAGAAACTATTTTCCATAGCTGTTGGAAGTTGTGAAGTGCCAGAGGTCTGCAACAAAGGCAGTGTTGGGAAGTATTTAAAAGGGTAAGTGAGTTAACCTGAGTAATTACAGGTCTGTCAGCCTAACATCCATTTTGGACAAAATAACAGGTTATTTTGTCAGCTGACATGGAATTTGTGTACAAAATAAATTAAGGGAATGGGGCAATGTAAGGGTTGCCAATTGTTATGTGTATGTAGAAACTAGGTGTTTCCAATTCAGTTATCCAAATCATCTCTTATAATTGAATTTATAATCTTAGTTATCAAAAGTAATATAGTGAATGCAATACTATTCAATTTCTGCAGGACATCTACCTTCATTTTACTTGACATTTTGGCTATGAACCTGGAATGATAAGAATCAGTACTGCAGACATAAGACAGATGAAAATCTGGCTGGTAGGTTTCAACATACACTTGCAGTAAAGGAACACTAATTGATTTGGTGTCTCTTTATTGTGTCCCATAAGGATCTGTCCTTAGATTTTACAGGTTAACATTAATCAGTGACCTGGAAAAACAAAAATACAAAAGCATTACCAATAACATTTGCAAATAACAGAAAGATCGGGAGACAAGTTACCAATGCAGTCTGATCTAGGTTTGTCAGTAAACTGGATATAGACAAAAAATATGCAATTAAATATACATAAATTTAAACTTTCACGAACTAAAAATGCTGTGCATAAGGGATATTGGAGTCCATCATGGGATGCAGTTACTGATGTGGTAGTTATAACAGATAATCACTGAAGGTAATGCTTTGGTTAAAAAAACAATAGAAATGGGGTTTAGTTATGTGAATAAGTGTGGTACCATAGTAACAGAGATTATATTATTTTAACTCTAATTCACAGTATTACAACTCTGCTTCTGCACTGATATCCAGCATTATAAGATATTAGAAAAATGGTGAAATCCCAAAGAATAGCCATCAAGATCATGAAAGACAGGGAGATGTGACTTTAAGTGAGCTGTACAAGGACAGAGCCTCCTTCTCAGATAAAAACAAAACAAAACAAAACAAAACAAACAAACTCCAAAACAACATCCAAAAGTAAAGCATTAAGCAGGTTTTAATTGTAGAAGGAATTAAATTCTAGAACATTTCAAGAGAACTATTGGTATTAAGGAACTTACCAGGCTGGATTTCAAAGTGACTTAAGTGCATACATACAATTATACAATGCAAGGAGTCCTTGAAGAAAATGACTGGAGAATTGTGTGATTTTTTTAGTTGAGCTTTGTCTTAGGAACCTTCTGCTCAAGTGGCAGTAAGGCTGGACCTCTGTCTCTACTCTGCATTCCTAAAATGTATCTCCTATTTCCAAACAATTAAAGTTCTCATAATGCCACAACTTCTACAACCCTTGGAACATCTTATAAAATGAAGAAACTTTCTAACTGAAGTGTATGAAACATCATTTATCTGTAATGTATTCCTATATCTCATCAGTACAGTTGGTCACACAGGTCACACAGGCTGCTTAAGCACAAAGCATGCAATGTAGGAATTGTCCATAAGAGTGCTCTAGGCTGTAAATCAAGATTAAATAATTTTACACTTCTAAGTCCTCAAGTGGCTAGAGTTTGAAATGCTAATGCCATTATCTCTAAGGTATTAGTTGAGAAAGTTTCAGTGATGTAACAAACTCAATGAGGCTTCTGCAGACATAAAAGTTAAAATCAAGCAGTTCAGCATTTAGAGCACTCATCAGAGAAGTGGGCAATATAGCTTCGATTTCAACATGAGAGAGTAAGAAAATACATCTCTCACATAGGAGAGTGGCTTAATCACTGAATAAGGTGTTTCTTAAGCTGGACTCTACTGGATCTGGCTGCAATGGAATGAACTTTCCTTACACCAGCCTGTATGAGGTTGTGTTTTGGATTTGCAGCTCTTTGTATTCACTCTTGCTCTACCTTTTTCTCTCCTTGTTCCCTCAGTACAGAGTGGGGAGGAGTGAGTGAGTGGCTGTGTGGGTGGTTGGCCACTGGTCAGGGTCAACCTCCACAGGGGATAACAAATACATAAATAGTTCTTGCAAAATACAGCAGTGTCACATTTGACAGTAATGCTTCAAACAATGGTAATCTCTTCTTCTCAGGGAAAAGTTGATCCATAACCTCTTCAGTTAGTCTGATCAGTGAGATAACATTTATAATAAGCCTATCATGTGTCCTTTCTTGGCTCTTAAGAGCGCCCCAGGATAAAACATTTTCTTAGTGTTGAAATAATTTCAGTTGCCCAAAGCACTTTTCCATAATAAATACATAAATGAATCACTTATCTCTAAAGCCAAGGTGCCGCCAATCACCATTTCAAGGTGTGTTAGGCTTAAGGTAAAATATTTTTTTTGTTTTGTTTTGTTTTGTTCTCTTCATTTAACTGTGACACATATTTAGTTCCCTCTTTTCTACTGGGTCTACTCCTAATTAGCAGTGAAGCAGAACTTCTTGCTACATTCAGAACTTAAATGCTCTGAAAAAATCAAAGTTGTAAAAATTAAGGGTAAAGCATCTGTGCTTGCAGGTGCACCACTCCTTCCTTCTTTTTATTAAAATTTATGCTTTTGCCTGTTGGTGCTCATTACTACAGTATAGAGAACATTCTTTTCCCTTTATTCTAAGTAACAATGGACTTTGTCACCACAAAGATCATTAGCAGCAGCATAAAATTTCCCTGAGATTGAAATTCAAATATACATTACCATGGAGCAATTCTCTATAAAAATTTTCACTTTTAGAATGTATCCCTGAAATCTTTCTACACAAAAAAGGCAAAATAAAGAAATATTGGTTTTGTATTTGTAAGATGCACAGGCTTTCCGTCAGGTTCCGTGCTTTATAACTCTCTTTCCTCATATACATGTACATTTTGTTTATATGCATGTATATTTGCCTTGAAATTGTATAATAATTAAAACCAAACTTCTTAGTACAGAAATTAGTGGCAAATCTTCTATGTACATCAATGAAATCAATTGAACATTAATCTTATTTGTATATTAAAATAACCTAAAGAAGAAAAAGGCAATTATGATCTAATTGTAATGACAACAAAGCTTTTTTCAAATTCTTTGTCTGTCTGAAAACTAAGCTTGCAGGTCAGCTCAGGCATTTAGTTCTTTAATGTCTAAAGAAAATACAATTGCTATTGATTGAGGGAATGACCATACATTCTGAGTGCTTCAGAGATGCTTATGCCCAGTTTTCCAAACTACAAAAATCGGATGGATTATATTAAAAACATGAAAAGAACAGCACTGAAGATGAGTGATTTTGCAATACTTGTGTGCTTTTCCATAAGGCACTACCTTCTGAAAACAATGAAAATTCAACCGAGCTTTTTAGTGACTGTTCTAAGTATCAGTATAGATTCTGAGATAGAAGTCGGCGAGAGGGAGTTGTAGGAAAGACTAGGAAGCAACATACAGAAAGGTATAGGATATGATTATTATGGGATGGTGTGATGAGACCTGGAGTCAGAGGCAGAGACAGTTAGAAGATTCCTTTAGGATATTTCCCCTTTTCTAAGGTGCTGATTCAGCAAAAGCAAATTATTAAAAAAATAAAAAAAACTGTCATATTAACAAATTTCCTCTCAAAACAAGGCAGCCCAGTGCCCTTTCATGGCAGCTTCCAGCTACCTTCTGCATGCTGCTATTAAAAAATGGAACCTGTCTAGTATGAAATGAAGCACAGACAGTGCTTATTCTAAATAAGATCTATATCTTTTTTAAACTTTTATTTCACAAACCATTGTGTTTTCCAAATTTTAAATTAGTATTTGTTAGAGGCTGGACAATAAAAGATAGCATCCTTGGGAGTTAAAGTTTGTAGAAGTATAAGAAGCCTGGCAACACCAAAAAAGCCAATAGCCTTTTACATCAGAAGTCTTTGTGTAACAGAGACACAGAAGTAGTTTCTTTTTCTGCTTTGTGTGTTATTTTCCTGCATGTATTATGATTAAAGAGCTGCCTAAGCTCAAAAATTTAAGCATAAATTCTATATTCATAAGTTTCATAAAAATTAGCACTCTAAGATTATTCCTCCTAAAAGAGAGAGTAAAAAAGTCCAGGTTACATTTACCATAGTGTAATCCAGTATAGCAAATGAGTAATTAGAGCAAAACAAACAAAATGCTTTAAAATAAATAATAGTTTTTACATGGGTAAATACAATTAAGTTTCAATGCTCAGTTAGTTGCCCACTTACCTTGATCTTCTATTCATAAAATTAGAAAATAATTAGAAATTAGAAAGCAAACATAATCAGCTATTTCAGCACTCCACTTTAAATTAAGAAAGACAGCAGCAACTAACTTTTACTCTCGCTTCAAAAGAGCACATCCAAAATCCTGCCCTTTTTCTCCAGTGGGTTGCAGCCTATCTTTATTTGATCCACTCATCAATTTTCATAATCCCTTGATATGCACAGTTCTAGGGCTCTTTGGTTTCCCCCTAGACTTACCCACCAAGTAAGAGTCCTTTACAAGGCTTATAAATGTCTGCTTTATCAGTAGAAAGCCTGTCTTTTATGTGAAATAAGCACACCCAGCCTCATCTTGCAAGGCACTGGTCCATCTACCCCCAGAAACTGTATTGTCTAAGCGTGTGGTTAGTTCTTGCCCTCCATAATCCAGGTTCTTAAAGTTTGGATAGCATTCACTTGACATTTGGGGTCAAGCAAGAGCATTCTGCACCTTACAGGATCATCACACAGCATCATCACGGCTAAATTTCAGTCAGTAGCTCCTATTGACTTAATTTAAGCCAAACCACTGTTCTGAATATAGATGTTTTACCAGAAAAAAAATTTATTATTCATATATCATTAGGATATAAACTATAAAAGCAGTTATGTGACTCTGAGTATTTGTGGTATCAGTGCATTCCTTTTTCTCACTTCACAGACAACAACACACCTGTAACAAAAGTTGAATGAATGAATTATTTCACATATATTTGGACTCAGTAGAAAAGTCAGAGGTAGATGTGACAAGCACAAAGGATTGTACAAACATGGCTAAACTCTAAGTTGCCTTGAAAAAGGACATAAAGATGTTCATTGCATGAAGGGATTGTGTTATAACATGTTGGTTGGGATCTGAAACAACCAGAAATATTGATGTCCATCTTATATCTGTTAAAATTAAAACAGATAATCAGAAATCCAGCACTGCATTAATTTCTAGAAAAACTGCTGGGTAAGAATGTTAATTAACCTAGCTGTCAAGTTCTTGTTTTCTTTCATAGTGTTTTTTTAATTCATTTACTTTGCATGGGCTGTTACTTGAATTAGATATTTTTAGGTACAAAGCAGAATTCTAATTAGAGACCACTGGAAAATGACATTGCATCTTTTTAGAAAACTTGCAGTTTTCTTCAGTCAAAGGGGTCAATATCTATGTCACAAGTAAGAGAATAAGCAAATGTCCTAGGTTACAATGTAACATATTCCAGAAGGTCTGTATTCTATCTCCATCTTCATGAACTGTTAAAATTAGGAGGGGCAGTGTTTTCCTTACCTCCTCCCCCGGACCATCTCCTGTTAATGGGCCATTAGCACCTTGCCCCATGAGTCATAGATAACTCCCTCCGGGAGCCATTTGTGTTTAATGGGCCATTGTGAGGACCCACCACATGACTCAGAGAATGACATCAGCCCATTGGGAGAAGCTCTGCCCAGGGGGAGAAGCCAAGCATTCCCACTGGGATATAATCTGAGAGTTTGGACAGAACAGGCATCTGCCTTCTACTGGATTCCCAGAGGAGCAGCCTTCTCTCCCACTGGATTTCCCAGAGGAAGGACCAGACCCTTCAACATCACCACTGAACCATGGAGGAAAACTTCGCCCTTCTACAAGATCTCTGCTTCAGCAGAACCATGTTACTCCAGGAGAACTACTGGAGCCACCATTCAAACTGGACTGCTACCAACACCCTGACTGACAGGGTGTCAGGTTGTATTCTAACTGTCAGGGTTTGTCTTTTTTGTTTAATACTGCATCTTGTTCTAATTTTCCTATTAGGTTGAAGGTTGTTGGTTTTTGTTTTACTTTATTTTGTTTATACATATTAAAGAACTGTTATTCTTATCCTAATATCTTTGCCTGAGAGCCCCTTTTAAACCTTTTAATAATTTGGAGGGAGGGGGTTTACATTTTCTATTCCAAGAGAAGCTCCTGCCTTCCTTGGCAGGCACCTTTCTTTCAAAACCAAGACAGCAAAGTATAAATTCTACATGAAAAAGCAAATTTCCACCAAGCAAACAAAACCAGTAGAAACTGGGGCTCTGTAGTCTAAGGGCAAAACAGATTACAGATTACAGGCACCAACTGCTGATGAGAGGACAAATACTGACTTAAAATACTGCATGATGTGATTATTTCGTCCTGAGTTTCTCTTCCCCTACAATCAGTATCCACAGCACAGGATACTTTGGATGTTCCTAGAGAGCTGAATAAACAAAATATCAAGCTACTCTTTACATAAAACATTTTTCTCACCTCCTTACATAATTAAAACAATTCACAAATGAACAAGATTTAATGAGAAAAGAATTGTCAGTTCTTATTATCTGACCACTAGCACCTATCAAATCCCAGCCCATACATTTGCTCCAGATTCAGCTGTGCTATGTCCAGTGAGGTGCATTTCAAATAAAACCATTCTGGAATATCTGTAACTGATTTTGATTAGACAACATCAAAAGTTTGCACTTTCCTCAGTCATTTATCTCAGTGATTAATCACCAGCACAAGTAAAAACATTACTTAGTAATGTAAATAATGTTAGTAGGACCTTTACATAGTCTTTTTTCTAATTGGAATTTCTTGCCTTACCAGCAATCAGTGCTTGTTTTGCATTTAACCTTTAGGATGCAGAGTCCTGTAGTTCCCAGTGGCTTTGTTTGCTTGGAGGAAATGAAGCATTTTTGACAAATAAAACTGCATCTCCTTTTGAAAAACTGGACAGATTAAGCTGGATTGGATTCCTGCTATTAAGCACTTTTTTTCCAGCCCTCAAATCATTCAGAGTTGTATCCCTATCTATTTTCAATATTTTAATGTTGATTTTTAAAAGTTGACTACAGAACTGAACTAATACCAAAATTAAAAGTAATAATCCTTCAATTGAGGTGAAGTTCCCACTTTCTCAAGGATGACATTAGCTTTTGAGTTGTGAATTTTTTATAGTTTCTCTATAATCATAAAGTGTATTAGGACTTCTTTCAAGGACAAAATTCTCCTATGTAAGTTGCACTTACAAGGTCACCCTTTACTTGCTGAGATCAGTGTGTTAAGTTTAAATGTATGGGACATCTGTTCTTCTGACATTGCACAGTGTTTTTTCATAAAAATATGCTGTAATACTGATTCACTGCATGAAAAGAAATCTAAGATACTTGATCTGCACTTTCAATCTGTCACTACCAAGTTTGCATTTTCATCAGGGAATAAAATCAGGTTTGTTTGAGAAGAGCTATTCTTCATAGCGTCACACTGATTGGTTTTAATTTAATGACAACTTTTTGTCAGCTGAAGTCTGCATCACCATCTTACTGTTATTCTGGGGGTTACTGTCTCAGTAGCCAGAGCTGTCTGGCATAGCTCATTTGTCTTTTGTGTCTGGATTTTTGGCATAACTCAATACTGTCCATTTTTGGCTGTTCTATAATATATTGAAATCAATATTTGTTGACTCAACTTCACAGCATCAGTTTTGCATATTACAGTCTCAGTGCCACTTTTGCTACATCTTTATCCTACCCTTTTTCAGGATGGAAGGACACAACTAGGGCATGGTTAGGGGCATATGTTTAATAGAGTATTGTTTATCACTTTCTGAGTTTGGTTACAAATCCATAAGGAACTCCTGGAGAACCTTCCTGTTGTAATATCATTTCCAGGTTGGCACTCTGTGGGAAGGGAAAGGATTCTGCCTCTGGGTGACACACACTGGCACCATGTCACTTAATATGCCCAGTCTGAGCTGTCAGATGTTGGTGTCCTGGTCTAACTTGACAGTGGACAAAGAATGGTTTGAGTTGTTCAGGTATCCGCCTGAAAGAGGAAGGTTAAGCCTATTTAACAGGAAATTCAGTGTCACCTGAGAGCCAAAATTGTAGTGCCTTGAGGGTGGAAGGGAGCACAAAAGGACTAAGTGACACCCAGTCTGCCAGGGCTGCTCTCAGGCCTGCTGTCTGGCTCATTCCCCCTCCTCAAAATCTTCAACACTTTTGATCCAGTGGAGTAGCTGTCCCAGCTCAACACTTTGCTTCATATAGCTTCACAAAGCTGTAGAGTTTTTAATCCTATGCTGAATGGGTTTGTCCTCCCAGGAAATATGGCCTGGACAATAAAGGCATCCTCCAAAAGAATGCTGTCAGCCTGCCACTGTAACCCTTTCTGAGCAGTTCAATAGGAGTTGATTTTTACTTTCCAGTCTCTCAAATAATCCTACAGTTTTCCAGTGCTCATAACACAGCATTTCTTAACAGTACTACCAATATTCAGTTTCACATATTTGCTGTTTTGGCAAGAGACTGAGATCTACTCATGTGGAACTTGCAGTTAGGGAAATACATTGTCATTAGGAGGGGATCACCAATTTCAATATCCAGCATGAACTTCTACATGTCAAATTTCCATTTGCTGAAGCCTTTCCATGACACCACATGGGTAAGAAAGGCTTATAAACAAGGCTCAAAGGTTTTCTCACTTCCTAACAATTAATTGCAAATTTGTCTTTTATGTTCTACTCCACCTAGGAAAAGATATTCAATGTTCAATGGAGCCTGGCCAAATTTAAGAGAGTATTTTTGAACACTTATTCAGATTCCCAATAGTTGTAATTTCAGCAATATTCTTGTCTGGTTGTTATTGCTGTTTTCCAGGATGAGTCCTGTTTGAATAAATATCTGGGAAATTACTAGCTTGTACAAACCCATCTGTAACCACGGATGAATAAGGATGAATGTTGCTAGTGAAACAACTGCATTTAACAAAATGAAAGTTTGTTCCTCAAATATTTTGCAAAGAGAAGCAAGAGTTAAATTCATTGGGGAACTTGAATAGGAAGAACCAGATTCAGCCTCCTCCTAGTTGGAAGGAAAAAGTTATTTATCTGAATATCCTCTAATATCTGTGCAAATCCAACACAGTTTTGTTTTTGCACAATTTTACACTACCTCCAGTTAACTATGGCAGACACCTAGATGTGGGATTCACAGCTCCTGTGGATTTTTATGGCTTTCAGAGTACTGTCAGTTCAATAACCTGAAAAGACAATATCTGATGGCCGTGCTGAGCTCCATTCAGGATCTGCTGGACTCAACAGAGGGCCACCAATTAACTTCAACGAGCATTTGATAGGAGCCTTATTGCTACACTTGCTCTCTGCACCAGCACAGGACATGATCTTCTCTGCTTTGCCTACCAGAACTGCCAAAATGCCCATGCTTAAAATATTACTGTCAAATTTTCAAGACACTTGTAAATCATTGATGGCTGTTAAATAATTCAAATATCCTTTAAGAAATTCACTATACAAATACTATTTGTTTATAAAAATATTCAAGAAAGGCTATGGATGAAAACTGTTCAAAGGACTGTAATACAGAACAAACAATATGACTTGTCAGTAAAATGAAATATCTGTCACATTGTTTTTTGATAGACACAAACCACTTAGGCAGTGGCTCAGCAGAAAAGGAAACAGCTTGTGATGCACAATGCCCATGTCACAAAATGCTATTAAGACACTCTAGCTCTGCAGGTAGCAGTGCCAGACTGTAGGTTAGATAATGGAAAATGAAGGCAAATCTTACATACTGTGTATTAATTTCTTTTCCATGTGTTTCATATGTTACTTATTTGCTCATTGAACTCAAAAAAGGAGGAAGAAACTCTTGATTTAGTCTTAATCCATATACAATTGCTAAGACCTAACTATCCAAAAAGTGGTCTGCAATTGTGACTGTACTTTAGTGATATTTGGACAGAAAAAAGCTGCACCTGCATGGGAAATAAAAAAAATCAGTAAAATTAATATTTACTTCAAAGCAAAATAAATTATATAAAAATGAGAAAGCTAATTTCAAGGATATTAAAAGGAGTAGCCAAAAGAGTGAAATATGAACAAATCCCATGAAGACTGGTAAGTAATATATTAGAGGCTGAGAGCCAAAGATTCAAAAGGATTAAAAAAGCTGGTATGATAAAGCAAAAAAAAGTAAATTTCATACTGCTATTAAAATAAACAAAATAAATAAAAATAGAACCAAATGTTTAGGATAATCTAAGTCCTAATGAGGGAAAGAAAACAGAATATACTTTGACATTTGAAATATAAAACCACAAAAAAACCAAGATGAAACAATTCTGAGACATAAAGGCATAGAATTTAATAAGCCACCATTCTTCAAATATTCAAGAAATGGGAAACTAGCCTGATATTCTATGATAAGCAATTATATAAAGACAGCACTCAGGGAAGATAAAACCACAACAGAAAAGTTAAATTAATTCTCTCAGTCTGCACTGCCAATAAAGGCGGATAGGACAGTTCTCACACAATGGACATTCCTTATGTAGGATTGAAATGAACCATTGTCTCTGAGTGTCAATAGAATGTGTTTTAAAATAAATCCAGATTTATAAGGGGGACTTCAACAAATTTCCAAGACCAGCTAATTTTGTATTATGGCATGTTAACACCAGTTACAGGGCCTTAGCACAAAAACAAGCAGTAAGGTAGAAAAAGCAATTTTACATTTTCACATATCAGTTTTCATTTTTAACTGAATTTATGGAGAGTAGAGAGGCATAGAGGATAATCCAGTGAACAACGATATGATATTTCTGCAGACTTTAGTTATTTCTTCACAAAGATAATTGGTAGGAACAACAACAAAACAGTATTAAGGTACAAATAAATAAATATGCCATATCAGGGAAAAGCTAACATAATTTTTCAGAAAAAAACCAAAAAACAAACAAACAAACAAACAAAAAAACCCCCACAAACACATACCTCAGAAGCTAATTAGACTTCTTTTTTGAAACAAGTAACCATATGAGTAATACAGTCACTAAAGAGTACTTATGATTTAAGAAAGCTTTTGATAAGGTCTCTTATTAAAGTCTCTGACAGAAACAGAGGTAATACAGGATACAACAGAAGGTCCTGGATTCATAATTGGCTAACAGATGGGAACTAAAGTGTAGCAAAGTTTGTGTTAATAAAATAAGGGTATCATACAAGGATAACCCTGTGTGCAATGGCCTCTGAAGTAAGCCTTACCATTTAAGAAGATGTTGTGGTAATTTTAAGGTATTTTCTGACAATATCCATTCAATGCATGATGGTAATTAAAAAAGTAATGGACAACTGGAAGTTTATGAGGAAAGGTTTGAGAGCAATACTGAAATTGTTACCTCACAAGGGAGTCTAACCATGGTGTACCCCAACTGTGAATAGTGCTTGCCCACATTTCATATTGGAATTAGAAGTACAGAATAATGACCAGGATTAACAAATGATGAATAGTTTTGTATGAACTTCTGAAATTAATGCAGTTATCAAAGAATAGTTTTAAGAAAACATTTCTTCACACAAGATGCAATAAATTTATAAGATAGAGGGAGAGCTTCTTTACTGTGAGTGTTACTGAGCACTGGAACAGGCTGACCAGAAAGATTGTGGAATCTCTTCCCCAGGAGATATACAAAAGCCATCTGGACAAAATCCTGAATAACATGCTTTAGTGGACCCTGCTTGAGCAGGAAGGCTGGATTTGATGACCTCCAGTGGTCTGTTCCAACCTTAACCATTCTGTGATTCTGTGATACTCTAGAGACCAAAGTATAAAGGATACGAAAGGGGATTGGATAGACTCCCAAAGGAAACGTTTGTTGGTGGCTTGTAGCCCTAAGACTTGGGAACTTGCAGCTCTTCCCTAGTCCTTCCCTAGGACTGGAACTGTGCAGATATGGTTTTTCCAGCTCTCGTTTCTTTTCATATTCAGTCTCTCTTTAACATCCAACTTTCTGCTGGCAAACCAGATTTATAAATTGTTCTTTAAGATGTACATTAATAGTAATAATAGTAGTAGTGTTTGAGAAAGCGCTGTTGGAAAATTAGACTGTAAACTGGAGCTGGTTACCAGCTGGATGGCATTTGTTCCTTGCACACCTCTCTCCAACCCTCTCTGGTGATAACCCTCAGCATTCCTTAGATACCCACGAGTGAAAGCACAGTTTCTTTAGGTGCAGTCATGTCCAAACAGTTCCTGGCCCTCCAGCTGAGACTGCAGGCACAAGTGTTAATTACTGCCATCTGTGACAGTGGCTTATGCAGCAAGCACTCCGGCCACCCAGAAGACAAACATAAATCTCTGTATTTCTTCCCGTGGGTCAGGGAGCACCAGTTAGCACTGACTTTGATCAGCATTTTTCCGGACTGCGTGTCACAGGTGCAATGCTTCTGGTCTCTCAGTACCCTTACCAGCTCACTGATGTTTCAGGCCCCTAAAGAATCCTTCTCAGTGGGTGACATTGCTTCATTATATGATTTTACTCCACATGGCTTTTTGTTTTCTGTCTGAGAAACCTCAGTGCAAGCAACTCCATGTCATAAACCATAGGTTCAAAAGTATATTTTAGAGGCATTTTCATATAGTTTTTTGAGAAAGCTAAGATCATTTAACATTTTTAAAAGTCTTCAGTGAGACAAGAAACCTGCAGGAGTTAGCAAGCATTGTAGGACATAAAAATCTGATAGCAAGGACATAATGTAGAAAAAAGTAAAGCACAAATGAACCCATTATGCTGACTGATAAATATGAACTCTAGCAGTATTGCTGAGAAGGCAGGCACAGGAGTTCGATCACCTTTTGAGCTGACATAACTCATGCAGCTGCCAGTGGTATAGTTGAAAAGCCATACTACTTGTGAATTTAGGAGCAATGCAAAGCTACGTCATTTCAAGAAGGAATTTCTCTTGGCCTCTACACTGTTTGTCACCAACCATAATTTTTCCAATGTTAATCTATGTAAATTATTCTCCCAGCACCTTCTATTTAACACAATTAATGCATCCAGTGTAGGGGTACTTGTTTTGAAACCAATTTCTACTTTCCTTGGGACATATGCCCTTCCTTTTTTTCCTGTCACAGAGCCTCTGAAGACGGTTAGTGAAGCAAGTTAAACACAGAAAAATATAGATTGAAATATGCATTTATGAACACACATCTCAGCACAATTCATACCACTATGTGAGCTTAATTTTTAAGAACATTTTTCTAACTGTTGGTGTCTATAGAAACATTTGCATATTCTAAAATTTCAAATATTTGAACTGGAATTCCTTATCTCTGATGCCTGACAATAATTTTATCAAAAAGTATTAATCATTGAGTTACACCATAGAATTAATAGAATGTCATTAGAAACACCTTCTAAGAAATTTGACACAATTTTATGAAAATCATTCCTTTGAGCTATTTGATACTTATATTTAAAAAGAAATATTCTCTTCTGGCATATCTAAAGCTACTTTAGTGGGTTCTTCTGAATGAACTCATTTCTTGTGAAATTTGCAAGAAAGTGCAGGACACTCTCCTTCCCATCCTCTTTCCAAGATACATGACCATGCTTATGAGTTTCCTGTACGATGGATAGTGTGCAGCAGTCAGGTTATCAAAAATCATTGTGAAGATAATATACTTACCATCTACTTTGATCTGAATGTCTTTACAGTTGTGTCATCTGCTTCATCATAGTTCATTTTAAGCCTTATACTCAAGAAAAAGGAACAGTCTGGCAATATAAATCTGACAAAATTTAATCAAGAACAGACACATCTCACTGTTCTCTCAAACTAATTTCTAAAGAGTCTAAATTCAGTGCAATTATCTTAATCATTCAATTTCCAAAGTTGCTTCTGCAAAGTCTTCGTGTTAATCTTTTTGAATGGAAATCTTGTTTATAAAGGGGTATTTGTACCATAACGTGTAAGCATGGTCCATAAATTGCAAACAGCATTCAAATGAATGCTCACATACATTTTATAAGGCTAACAAGTAGGCAGTGATTGAAATGAAATCTGGGCACTAAGTATTTCCATTTGCTTATTCAGAAGTGGAGTACTTAGATGAGGTGATAAAAGGACTACTTACACCATCATCTCTCCTGCTCCATGTACAAGAAGAACAGCTAAAAGTGAGGGATTTGGTGGAGACTTCATGCTGATCACTAGCCAGGGTGCAGGTGTCTTGGGGGTTTTGGAAGTCAGTGTAACCTACAGCAATCTCATAACAATTCTGCATTTTCTAGTGGCAACCCCAGAAATTCAGTAATTTCTCTGCCTTCAGCATGAAACTAGCACAGCAGTGGTGCTTCCTATCTCTTGTCTTGTTCCAGAGGCAGCCCACGGCCTCTTCCCCAGGAAAAGAAGTGTCCCCTGTAATTCTTCCCAGTGTTACCAAGTCACCAGTGGCTGCCTGATCTAAGTTGAGAATAATACCTGACTCTGGAGGTTATCTTGCTAAAGACCAGAATATCTCACTTGGAAAGTTACCCTTGGCAAGTGTCGATCCTTCTGCCCTTATCATACAAGGGTTGTGCCCAATTTAATCCATGTACTTTTTGATGCCTTTGATTTCCATAGGAAGCTTTGGCTCAAAGTTAAGCATTCACTTATGTGCATTTCAAGATAAGAATGACTTTCAAACCTAAAATCTGAGGTGTAAACATGCCAAGAACTCCAACACTGAATTATCTTTGGAGAAAACTTAAAAAAATAATAGCCTTGAAAATGCTTTGCAACTACTATTTGAACATACAGCCTCACACTGACAGATGCATGGATTTTTTTACAGCATTTAACGACTGTTGCCCACTCTGGGAAAAAATTGACTCTCATGATGGGCAACTATGCTCAACTGAGATAAATATTAAAATAACTAAACCCTTTTCTTTCTCCTTTAATGGGGAGTTTTATATATAGATTTTAATCTAAAAAGAACAATGTGCCATGTGGACCTTTGAAAACATATTTTATTGACTAACTAAGAAGTTTTTACCCAGGTAATGTTTATGCTTCTTAATGAACCGCTGTGTAAAAAACCCCAGCAGGTCTGGCACCTCTCCATGCAGCTTCAGGTACCAGAGTGTAGAGAATGAGTGTAGTTAAAAGTCATCATCACTAATTAATTATCTTATTGACACATGAAGGATAAATTTCCATGTCAAATGCAAACTACTTAAAGACATCATCCTATATGAATGACCTCTTTATGTTCATTTCTATGGCACGTGTATGCTTCATGTTTAGAAACTTGGGTAACAAATTCTCTGGTATTTATTTCTGATTACCATCAAAGTTATAATCACATACCCAGGTATTGGTTTGGGCATTCAGTCAACTTCAGTTAGGCTGCAGGAGCAGAGGAAGAGTAAGCAGAGGAATTGGGTGGTTCAGGCTGGGAAAGGGCTCTCTCTCTGGGCAGTTTCCATGATCCTGCCCTGGGTCACTGAGGAATGAGGAGTGTGGCTCGCTGACACAGGCGGTCAGTCAGCTCAATGGTCTCACTGCATCCCCTTGTGGCTGGGCGCCTATGAGAGCTGAGCATTGTCCATCCCCATGAGAACCAGAGGTCAGGTAGGAACTAAGCAGCTTTTCTGCTCTGGAAAGGAGGCCAAACTGGATCTGGAGCAGCTGGAAGGGGAAGGAATTAACTTCTTCATAGTGTCAACCTGTGCCTTTCCTAGAAACATGCCCCTTCCTCACAGTCCCTGTGAAGAGATTCTCCAACCACTGATATCCTAGAATTCCTCCCAGCACATTTTGCAGCCCACCATAAAGACAGTGTAGAGGCCTATGAGTAATTGTGGAGGAGGAATGTTTCTGACTCCACTTTATCCCCATATTTCCAAACATAGCATGGATGGAGCAACTCTGCTCACACAGACTACTATTCAAAGTGGCTTTGTGTTGTCTGCTAAGAGTGATTTCACCTTTAAAAATACAGTGAATGCATGGGATTTGAAACAACAGAAATTCAGTGATTTACACCGATTTTCATGAATACTAATTTCACTTTAAATAGAAGGAAAAAAAGTCTTTGGAATCTACCCAACAGCAATTGGGTGGGGGTCAATAGAAATGCAGAAGTTGAAGTTATTACATAATTTCAGTGACATTTTTTGATTGAATTTAACAATAAATGAATGGTAGACATATATTAACAATAAAAAAAGCAAATCTGGATCTCAAGCTGCGATCTGTAAAATTGTTGTGACCCTTCCTAAGAGAAGTGTTGCCCTGTGGCAACAGAAGTATCACTTCAAAGTCTAAAAATATCTTGCAACAATTATTTTTCATCAGTCATAAAAATAGGTACCTAATTAAATTTTCTCACAAGAAATGACTGAAGTTACTGCTTATAATGATCTTTTTTTTTTAAATTAACCTTCAGAAGGTGCTGTCTTTTCCAAAAGAGGTAAAGTCCAATAATGTTAGCAGGAGTGGGACAGAGAGGCAGCCAGTCCCTTGAGGCAATTCCTCAGGCACACTAGAGTGCCTTGAAGGGAGAGACAGCTATTTAAATCAACAAAGAATTTACCCCTTTATGTTTATTTGTCATCCTGGCCTTCCACAGGATCTAATCATATCTGTCAACAATAGAGAATCTTAATAGCTCATGTTGGAGTCTTGCTAGCAGCTCATTTTCTCATCTGAACAGAGCATAAATGAACTGTCAGGTCATTGCTTCATGCTCTCACTTGTCCCCCAGCCCCCTCAAATTGCAGCACTTTCTGGTTTTGTTGTCCAGATCAATCCAGTTCCCTTCTAAATGTTGTAAGTATGGAACACTTAGGGGAGATTTTTTTTTTTTTTTTGGTCACAATATATGTTCTTACTTCATTTTACTTAGTCATCTCTATGAGAATGAAAGGTGTAGAGTCAGCTCAGCAAGCAAAGGGAATCATAAATCAAGTCCATGCAAGAGATACTCTCAGATGAACAGAATAGTTGCAAAGCTATAGCAACAACATGGTCAGATTTGCAATTTTATATTTAAAAATCCCATTTTGAGGACCACAACCGGACTGAAGAAATATGACAATAATATATCACAAGAGTTTATTTTCTATCAAATGCAATTACTGCTGCAATTTATGTTGGTCCATCTAGCCTGGCTATAAACCAATGTCTCCTCTTTAAAATAGCCTTACTAATGCTATTTTTCTTTTGGTATTTAAAATTAAGAATACCTGTTGACTATGAACAGGCTGTGCAGAGTGATAACTTTGACTATTGTTCAAGCTGCATGCAAGCTGCATGAGCCTCTGTCTGCCCTTTCCCACGGCACCTGGCTTTTCAGGGGCTACCTGGACAGGGGAAGGATTCTCAGGTTTCTTTCCTCTCTGTTCACAGAATCAGAAAATCAGTTCACAAGCAGCAAAGCCAGCAGCTAATCCCGGAGTCCCTGCCGATCCCTGATTCCGTTTTTTCAAGCTCCCCGGAATGGCAGCCACGAAGCGCATCAGCCCCACGGACTCACCAGCCCCACTGAACTGCCCCGACCCAGCCGGAGGGGAGAGGCTTCCCGCCCCAGATCCAGCTGCTCGCATCTGTTAACTTTTATTTACAAACACGCGAACCGCTCTCTATGGGAATGGAGACAGGGCCGGGACCGCCGGGGAGACGCCCGATCTCTTGCGAGCGTTCCTGCGCCGCCGAGCTCCGCTCCCGCTGCCCGCAGCCCGGGCGCCGCTCCGCTCCGCCGGAACGGCCCACACACACACACCCGCTTCTCCGCGTTCGCCTCGCGGTCCCCGCAGTGGCAGCGGCCGGCGCTCTCCCGAGGAGGAGCCGCAGCCCCGGGCCCGGGTCCCGGCGGGTGACCCAGGACAGGCGCGTCCTTGCGGAGCCGCCGCGCAGGGCGCAGCGCCCCAGGCCGGCCCGGGGAGGCGGGGGCTGCCCCATACCCACCTTCCGTGTGCACGGCGGAGACGTAGGTCCAGTTGTAACGCTTGACGATGTCAAGCATGGCCCTGGCTTGCAGCGTGTCGGAGGGGACCACCCTGAGGAAGTACTTGTACAATGTTTTGTCGCTCAGGTCGATGCTGGTGGCAGAGTAAGCGATCTGCGGGATGTCGAAGAGCTGGAGCAGATTTTGGACTTGGATAGCAACTGAGCTGGAGCCGGGGCCAATGACCCCTGCGATGGGCTTTTTCACTCTGGTCTGGGGCTGGGTCTGGGAATCTGAAATGCAGCGGGTGCCTCCGTCCCTGTCATCCCTGATGGAGATGAGAGAGTCGCGTATGAACTCAATGCTCTGCTCCAGGGCCACGGAGGAGTGCCAGCAGGAGTCTCGGATCTCGCTGCCCAGGGTGATGTTAGGTAGCAGGACCGGGTCTGCATTAATTTTATCCAAAGTGTGAAACATGGCTTCGACTCTCTGGATGCCGTACTGCTCCCGGATTTCCCCACACTTCCTCTCGGGCACTTTCTCAGCTGGCGGTTGGTGATGGACAGAGAAGAGGGCCCCGATAATGACATCCCCGTCCATCCGAGCCACGGACCGCTGGGAGGATGCTGCAGAGAGAAGAACCTTTCGACCACCACTCTTGGGCAGCATGTCCATCTCCAGGAGCAGAGCGGGGAAAAAGACCAGCAGCACACCAATCATTTTGTTGCACGATGTCATCCAGACCCAGGTTACGAATTTCATGGGCTCCCCTTGCCTGCACATGGTTTAAGGACATGTAGGAAATGGCATCTGCTTCTCCCTGACAACAGCCAGGTTGTTCCAAATACCATCACAGTGAAGCCTCACAGCATCACTCTTGAAGGTGCCAAGATAGCCATCATCCTAGTGACCTGGTGGCATAGAAAGAGGGGATAAAAAGGGCTAACCAGGAAATCAATGTCAAACCTGAGCTCGACAAAGCAAGTTAGAGATGACTGCTTTTGTAAAAGCCCAGGGCAATTTGCTTCAATAAGCCTCTCAACAAGAAGCATCAAGAGGGATTAAATCATGTATTTATTTGCCTTGACATACGATCATGCATACTCACATATGCTGAGTTTCTACAATCCTTGTTGCGTCTCCTTTCCAGCCAAGGAGGCTACTTCCCTCACCTCCAGCACACACACACCCTCCACCCCCGGGAAGTTTTAAAAGTTTCAGGAGGTAAGCAGCTCATCGGAGAAAGAGCCCTAGCCCGGCCCCAGCAGCCCCAGCCCTGAAAGCAGTGACAAGCTCTTCTTCCTTTGCGTTCTGATTACCTGAAGGCATCTTTCTCAGTTTAGACATTCCCTTTCTCCATCCATAATGTGTGAGTAAAAAGAGAGCGGTCTGCCCTGCCAGCCACAGGAAATGTCATTTAAAGGTCAGCGAAGAGAGGAAGAAAGGAAGCACTCTACAGTTTAGATTAACTTTTCCGTGTGGAGGGGGCAAAACTGTAATTCAGTCCGGGACACACACGTGAAAGCAGGGGGAAATACCTATTAGTTACTAAGGCAACCGCGGGCAAAGCCCCGATGTGCCGTACCGGCACGCCTGCCGTGCAGACAGGCTTCGGGCGGGGAACGGCGGCGAGCCCGGCGACAGGGCTTGGCGGCTTGAGAGGCCGTGCCGGGAGGGAAGATGCCACCGCCGCCGCCCGCGAGGGCGGCCGGGCCGCGTCCCTGTTGCACGACGAGCCGTCAGCACCCGAGACAGCGCCCGGCAGCCCGAGCAGCTCCCGGACCGCGGGCCCCAGCCCCGCTGCACCCCCGTCCGCTGTCTCCGTTGTCCCCTGCCCGCAGCCTCCTGTCTCGCCGTCCCGCCCCCGCTGCCTCGGCGCTCCAGTGTCCCGCCGTCCCGGCCCCGCCACCGCCGGTTCGGCCGCCTGCCAAGCACTGCGGGCCGCTTCCCCAAAACTTCTGCCCCCCGCCAGGCGCTGCTGCCGCGCTGTTCCCGGATGCACACTCACCGTGCCTCTCACACACACACGCGCTGCTCGCACACGCACCCGCACGCACCCGCACACCCCTCCCGGGGCTCGGAGCCCGCCGCGGCATGCACCGCCCCGGGCTGGCCGCCGCTCCGTCCCTCCCCGCCGGCGGGCAGGGGTGCCGGGGCCGCCGGGGCTGCGTGTCCGCCGAGCGGCGCGGGGGGCTGGAGACGGTGCCGAGGACGGCGACGCTCCGAGGGGAGCCGCCGTCCTGGCTTCGCGTCCGCGCCCGCAGGCGGGCAGAGCCGCCCGGAGCAGGCTCCCGCAGCCCCGTCTCCCCGGTGCCATCTGCCTGCCCTGCCTGCCCCGCGGGCCGTCCCACGGCTGAGCCCCGCCGTCCGCTCGGAGAGTCGGTCACCCCTGAGACGTACCTGGCCGGGTGAGGCAGTGGCTCCCTGCCTGCTGGGAGCGGGCATTGGCGGCTCTCCGGCCGCCCCGAGCTGGCGCGCTGGCGGCGGGGCGACGGCTGTGGGCTGGGCGCGGGTGCCCTCTGTCTTCAGCACCGCTCCACCGCAAGGAAAAAAACAGGTCATCCCGGGCTCATCCATTATCTCATACAGAAGGATCAGTCATTTTCTCTCCCTCCTTAATTTTTTCCGGCTATTGTCTTGTATTGTCTTGTAAACGAGTAAGGAAACATCACCCGGAGCACGCTGCGGCTGCAGGGGAAGTGTTGGCTCCCACCTCCCGTGGCTCTTAATTCATTATCTTCCTGCCTCAATTAGCAAGAGTGAGAGCTAAAACAAGAGGCTGCTGCTAGAAGGGGACATAGACCATGCTCGGGAGACCCGAGACAATGAAATTATCCGCTCTGCCTCACGGGCAGGGCTTCGCTATTAAAATAAATATTTATATTTGGGAACATAAAAAAATCAAACCAGAAAAAATACACTGCAACAAGATAAATCACCTGTAAAGACAAAGGCACAAAAGGCATTGAGATTGCAGTTTTCAGGTCAAGATGAACCTAAATGAAGCACGTGAGAGGCATGCCAGATTAAAATAATACCAGATTGAATAATCATAATTCAGACGACCTGCTTGCATCCCTAACACAGGTCTCGGGTGTTTTACTTGACTGTATGAAAGTTAAAGTTAGATTACTTCCCCGCTGGGAACTCTATAGATATTTGCCCTACTTTTGAAAGAAAGAGGCAAGGACAAACATTTAACTATTGCTCATTCAGAGATGGGTTTGCAGTGAGCGGTGCCTCAGGGGTGTCTTCTACTTGTGTCAATATCTGAGCTGTTTTTATTGTCACACAGCTAGCTATTTGTCTGCACTGTGTTTATGCATGAGCTGTGTTTGTTATGGAGGACCCAACCCAGGGGGTTGCTGATGCCCTCTTCCCCTGCAGGTAGTTTCCCAAGGAGGGAACCAGGGTCAGAGGGGCTGCCTGTCCTCTGCCTGTGAGCATGGAACTTGCCCAAGGCCAGCCTGGGGCAGTTCTGACAGGGCCAGATATGGAGAGACATTCAGATGTGCACAAAAGGGGGAAAATATTCCCCTTCACCCACATTTTAGTGATTAAATTTCAGTTTCTGCCCTTGACACAACGAATCTGCAGCACGCCAGCAAATTATTCTAATGGTTAAGTTTTGGGCTGTTTCTCTGGTTTTGGCAGGGGAAGCATTTGCAAATGCTCCCATTAGTTCTTCCCAACATACAGCACCCTGTAGCCTTCATCCCCTCTTCATCCACAGGTCTTTGTGCTGAGGCTCCCGCAGAGCTGTCACACAGAGCTGTTCTCCCTCAGTGATGGTCTGAGTTTTGCTGAGACTGGAAAGCAGGTCACTGGGTCCTGATGCCCAGCCATGGCTGCAAATGCTGCCTCTCTCACCCCTGCAGCACCAGGTGGGAGCAGGTGGAAATGAGCCGAAGTCTGGGGCTCATATGAAGACACCTGGGATGCCTTTAGGAAAGGCCAGGGAAAGGCAGCACTGGGACTGCAGTGGCTTTGATCTTCTCCGACAGTCATGTGGGGAAGCAAAGGCTTTTCCCACTGGGAATTAGCACAACTAGAACTGCTGTCTTTGTCCCACAAAGAGGCCAGAGTCATCTGCTGCCTTTTGTCTCTAATTCCTACACATCCTGATCCTGCTGTGGCTCACAGATCTAATATTTCTCCCCTCAGAAACAGCCCATGTCTCCAGTCCTACCATCTTCACATATTTCTTAACATATGGTCTCTTTATGATCTGGTGACCACCCTTGAGGCACTACATGGGACTGCATTTTTTGCAGATATAGGAACTGCCATCAAGGAGCGAATCAGGGCAAAACCAGCACAAGGCTGGAGCTATCTCATAAGCACTGATTCCTTTCCAAGGGAAATTGCCTGCTGTGGAATATTTTTTCTCTGTGAAATGAAGGACAAATGAATAATTTTCATATTCCCATGTTACACAATTCAAAAACCACTTGGAGGTTGATTGTTTTGATGGTATCCAAAGTTTTCTGTTCTCTTCTCTTTTTAAACATTTTATGCAATGCAGAACAGTTTTAACTTCAGATAAAATCAGTCATTAATATAAAATGGATGTTCCAGTATTTCTTCCAAAATCATTCTTCTTTGCTACTCCTACTTCATCAGAATTATCTCTTTTAACAGAAAATTTTCTACTGCAAAAGTTCTGTTCAGCTCTTATGAGAAAGGCCAGTGTATTTAGAAAATGGTTTTAAATGAGTTTTTTTTTGCAGTAGCCATGGCTGATGCCTGGAAACCTGGTTTGTTGAAATCCCACATTTGGTTTACCTGACACGGCTACTCCCTCCTCTACTTCCTACCAAGAGAGACAAGTCCAATAGACTGTCTAGCTGTCCAGACTATCCAACTAAATTATTGGAGAGATTTAAAGCTATTCTGCAAGCATCTATACTGCTAAAGTTACACAATTTTATTCTGCCTTGGAAACTAGTAGAAAGCTCATGTGTTCCTGTCTGAATTAAGTTGAAACATATACCAGGTATCTGATAAATTGTCTCTAGTCCTTTTTATTCCACTTGCTCAGCTGCTTTCCTTTCATGATTTAAAAATCTCACCTGCCATATATAAACAGTGTGCATACAAAACAAGCATAGGTAGCCCACTGTTGTAGATACTGAATTGTTTGCTTGTGAACAAAGATTTAGAATCATCATCTTGCAGGTTTGTTCAGCTAAAACAAGGATTTAATCTAACTAATATATTCAATATATTTCCTCCTTTTCTCTTAGCAAAGTAAACATTTCTCACAGGTTTTTGTTTAAAACATGCCAGCTACAGCATCATTTTCACCTCCTTTCTTGTATTTAGGCTTTCAAGTTGACCTATCTGTAAGAAATAAAGCCAAAGCATTTTTAAATTTTGATTTCTTACACTTATTTGCTACAACTGCTAAGAAATGAACATAAATGGATCAATAACCTTGTATATGGAGCTTTGTAAAGGTCTGACTGCTCAGGTGTTCCTTATACTAGTAAATCCATTAAAATTAAATAGGATACTTAGAAACTCACAACAGCTTCTACATGAACCTATGACTGTATGGGGTTACTCTCCTGGTTACTCTTCTCTTTTTTTTTTATTTTCTTTTTTTTTTATATGGTAATACACATCCAAGGATTCCCAGAAAGCAAACACTGGTAGTAATCCAACACCCTCTTGCCCATCATCTCAAGTCACACTATTGTCAGCATATTTTACAGATTTAGGTGATTTTACATCATTTTAGAAAAGTTCCTCCTCTGGGGCTTTCTCAGGAGGAAAGTGTCTGCCTGGTTATGATTTCAGATGTCTTTCAAACAAATGTGAGATCCAAATCAATGCAAAATTCAGTACTCAGGGATGTCTTGTAAATTTTTTACACTCTCTGAGGATTATAGACTCTATGAAGTGATAAATAGAGCAGATTTATTCAGACATTCAGCAGTTTTCATCTCTGGCTAGCAAAGCTGTTAATAAGCTAAGATAAATTATTTCTACATTTAAAAATAAGTAACTGACTACTTTTATAACTCAATATTAAAAAACTTTTGGCAGAAGTGTTTCATGCCAACTACTAAGGAGAGAGACTGGAAGAATGTGGTCGAGAAGACAAGGCGCCTGATCTCTCCTCAGTGGAAACTCATCTCACGAATGGTTCCTTTGCCACCAGCCGGTGCCCTCCAAGCAATGCCATGCAGTAGTCAGAGGCAGCTGGTTTCCATTCCTTACAGAGAGGGCACATGTCAGTTCTTGAAGGTTTCCTGGGAATTCGCTCTTGTGAAACCCAGTGACATGTTCTGGTCTCATGGCAATGGGGATGCACCCAAATAGTGAAAGAGAAGTCAGCTGAATATCTTCTTTGCTAAACAACATGACTGTTTAGTCCTGGATAATGTTTAGAATCGTTCCTGTAT
The DNA here is from genome assembly GCA_013400315.1 of Bombycilla garrulus. Lineage (NCBI taxonomy): Eukaryota > Metazoa > Chordata > Aves > Passeriformes > Bombycillidae > Bombycilla > Bombycilla garrulus. The sequence goes on from VXBU01001467.1 coordinate 571,103, forward strand.
TCATTTTCTAACTGCAAAAATGTACTTAGGGTGCCCCCTAGGCCAAAATGCTACACAATGTTTACAACATCTGCTTACACCACATCTATCCAGTTCGATTAATTTTGATAAAACTCCCTTGCCCTGAAATTCCCTGATTTCCCTGAAATTATCCCCTGAGAAACAACATGAGCAAATAGATAAATATCTGCTGCAACTTGCACACCAGCAAACTCATGCTACACCAGGCCAAAAAGAAAAGTGCATTTCAAAGTCAAAAGTCCATAGTTCCTGAGCTTCAGGCTCTCAATTTAAAATCCACAGACTTCTAATTTAATTTGGGGATGTCAATCTGAATCATTCTGGCTGAACTCACCAGACAGGGACTTATATAAGTGTGAAAGGAGAGACAGTACCTTGGATATATGGGATTTAACACAGATTAACGAGACAGGTCTATTTAATTAGATTGTAACTAACAGGAATTTAACAAGAAGTGACCATCCCTTATGGAGACAGATTTGGTACTCTGTGGGAAATACTGCAGCTGAAGCATCAGCTAGCCAAATTTTCCAGTGATTTTCAAGGATGGCTCCATGTAAAGCCATCTGCAGGAATTCAGTCTGGTACCAGTGAAAACTGGTAACACCTACATATGGAAAGAAGTCCTTGCTGTGTAGATGAGGGAAAGGTGTTCCTGCTCTCTCCTGCCATCTTAGCTTTCAGGCTGCAGCTGAGGATAAGAAAGACCTTATGCTGCAGATTGCAGTTACAAAAGGAACCAGTAACTTGTGAAGATCAAGAGTTTACTCAAACTGTACAATGTAAGAACATATCTCGGCACCGCTCAGAGAAACTGCATGCAGCTAGTAATTTCTGAAATTTTCCCCATGACTACAGTAAGCACTGAAGAAAACAGCTCTGTGTTTAGTGGCTGTTATTTGTGTCCTTCATTTCTGCACACAGAACTCTTATAGACATTTTGTAAAACAAAAAGAAGAAGAAAAAAATTAAAAATCATAAATATCAGAGATTGAAAAGGCTAGCAGTCTGTTCAAAATGAGAATCTTTTACACATGACTAAAGAATCAGAGGAAGTTTTACAAATATCAGTTTAGCAATTAAACAATGTGTGACAAATACCTGACATATTTTAAAGAACCTTTCCAGTGCTAAAAAAAAAAAAGGGAAAAAAGCCCAAATTAACATGCTGAATATCTCTGAATGTTAATTTTTCCATTTGCAGTCTGTCACTGTTTATGTATACAGGATACTTTATCAGCTTCCCATAATACCTATTTTTGAAGTCTGCAATGGCAAATAAAATAAGGAGGAGTGGAATACCTCAAAGATTAGTAGGATTTTGTGGTGACCTTTAACTGAAATGATCTCATTTTCTACACTGCACCTCCTTTACGCATTTGCAATTGTTCAAAATGGATGGAAAGGATGCCTTAAAATCACTGCCAGCAGACTAGTCAGCTTTATTCACTTTTTTTTCTCACTATACCTGGTTTTAAAAGAACTCAGAGATGTCAGCTAAGGGAACTATTGTTCTAGTTTCATAATCATTATTTTCGTTATTTTTTTAAATGTAGATATTGTGACAGAATAGCACATTGTTGTGTAGTAACTCAATAAAATAACGTAAATCTCTGCTTGTTTTGGGTGAGATAGTTAATTTTCTCTGCAGCAGCTGGTGCAGGGCTGTGGTTTGGATTTGTGCTGTAAACAATGCAGAGATAGCACAGAGATAACACAGAGATAACACAGAGATGTCTTTGTTACTGCTGAGCAGGGCTTACACAAAGCCTTTTCTGTCTCTCACCTCACTCCACCAGCGAGGACACTGAGGGTGCACACGGAGTTAGGAGGGGACACAGCTGGGACAGCCGACCCCAACTGACCACAGGGATAACTCCAACCATACAACATCACATTCAGCACACAGAGCCGGAGGAAGAAGAAGGAAGGAGGGGACATTTGGAGCAATGGTGTTTTTCTTCCCAAGGGACTGTTACACATGATGGAGCCCTGCTTTCCTGGGGATGGCTGGACACCTAGCTGGCCATGGGAAGTAGAGAATTAATTCCTTATTTTGCTCTGCTTCTGTGAGCAGCTTTTGCTTTCCCTATTAAATTGTCTTCATCTTAACCCACGATTTTTCTCATAAACTACCAAGTAATACTATATTTATTTGTAATATATAGCTATTACTTAAAGCAAGACACACACAACAAGAATCCAATACCCAGAAATAGAATGAGGATATGGTCTACAAACTACACTCCTCCAACTATTTGCAATTCACTTGATACATTTTTTTCAAAAAGTTTATGCAGAAAAGCACCATTTCTGCAAAATGAGAGGAGAGTTCACAGCGTTACAAAAAATAGCAAAAAATTGTTGTCACTAAATGCTTAAACATTTTCTGACATCTTCTGTGCTATAACAAAACAAAAAAGAACAGTATGACATATGTTTCTTTAAATACTTATTTATAGTCATCATAAGGAGTTGCCTTGATAACAGAAATTGCACAGACTTTATAATTTTGACTTTCCATCCAAGCAATGCATTTTTGCAAGTATTTCATTACTTCAGGATTTACTACAATCACTGCTGTAGCTCTCTCTCCCCTCATTTCCCCGACAGTATGCTGCTGCGGCTTTGATGACACATTAATTGCTTTTTCTCTATGACTTCTTTCTGGTGAAGTGGCTGCTCTGTCTCACTAGCCACCTGCCACTTCAGGGATGTCAAGACCTTGATCCTCACGGGGTTGCCTGGCTCCTCATCTGGTTGCTATAACTGCTTGGTCCTTGGGGTGCTTCAAATCCCAGAATCCCAGTTCTTCCAGAATAAGACATTCTCAGTCTTGTCCACCAATACAATTCTATTTGACCTAAGACTGGATTTATCACCAAAATTGCCTTTATTAAGGCAGGAAAACAAACATCAAGTGTAACATGACCATGAGTGATAAAATGGCTGAAGTCCAGCTGGTCCAGCAGCTTGAATTCATTGACTGTGAATGCCTGTCCTCAGTAAGTACATTCAAATGCTTTTCATCTCGTATTTCCATCAGTTAGTTGCCTTTTGTCATCCTTTCTCAAAGTATGCAATATTTAATTTATATCTCTAGTTCACGTATGATTAATGGCTCACATTTGGTTTATGGATTAGATCACAGAGCTCCAAACATCATACTTAGATGTTTGCTCTCCTGACCATATTCCTTAACCACTATTATAATTTTTCGGCTCTACCTGAGCAAAACATGCTTACAAGGCATTAACAGATTCTGATTTTCTTTAAACGTTGAAGTAACAATGTTCTGAAATACCAGACCCTCTCATACACTTCGAATTGGACATTAAGAATGTGCCTAAAACCATCAGTTTCTTTAAAAAATCTTACTTACTATTTGTAACCATGGGGGTGAATTGAAAATTATCAAAAAGGAAGGGCAGGAGCAGTGAAGAAAACTCAAAGAGAAGAGCCTCACTCAATTGAAGAACACTTTTATCCTCTTTGTCTAAGGAAATAAAGCCTGTTAACTGTGCCTATTGCCTCCACAGCCCTTCCTGACAAAATACCAAAAATATTCAGTATGCTATTGCAGAAAAAAATTCACTGACATTTGAAAAGGTCTCAAAGGTAAATATATTTGTTCAAAGTTTTGAGTGTCAGCAGTCAACAACAAGAAGTAGACCAACATAAAGGAGAGAGACAGGTAAAATTCTTCACTCTGAGGGAAGTGAGGCACAGATATAGTTTGTTCAGAGAAGCTGTGGATGTCTCATCCCAGGAAATGTTTAAGACTAAGTTGAATGGGGCTTTGAACAGCATGGTCTAATGCAAGATGTCCCAGCCTAGGGCAGGGGGCTGGAATTAGATGATCTTTAAGGTCCCTTCCAACCCAAACCATATTATGAATCTATGAAATAAATGGCAGCTGCCACCAGGTGCCCAAGCAGCACAGGTCTAGACCAGCTGCAGAATGCGGTGTCTCTGTCCTGGGGAGGTACAACTAGGTCCTCACAAGAGGTGACTTTCAGGAGCATGGAGGATGGAGCAATCATTAGGCAGGCTGATGATACGTGCCTGATTACTAGATTTGTGTAGGAAAGTGGCATCACCACAAAACCCCCATTCCCCTCATGTACGTAAATCATGTGTAGATTATTAATTGTAACTCACATGGCAATTATTGAAACCTGTTTAGCAATGAGCAGATGAAGGGACAGAAAGAATACATGGCTGAGTAGCTGCATTGCCATACTGTAAATAATGGTCATAGGTAATCAACCTTTCCTTCAATAAAGAGAACTCACTAAAGAGAAAATGTCTAAATAGGAGTTAGTTGCATTGTTTAGAGAATGTCCACAAATACATGATGATTCTATGTAAACATTGTGCCCTTGTGGTTTTCAAATTTTCTGTACAAGTCTGTTGTGAAAGCATATACTAATTTCATGGCATAGTCTTTATTTTTATTCTAGAGGATGTTTTCACAATAAATACACACAAAAATGTGCTTGTTTTCATAGCATATGCTTGATTTTGTTTCCTCTTTTCTTAGCAACAGCTTCTAAAAAGACTTCTCATCACCACTGCACTTTTTATTTAGCTGCAAACCATAAGTCCCCAATAAATTAACCCAAACCAGCTCAACCAATTTGGAAGCTGCTGTCACTACAGTAATAGACAGATATTGATTTCCATGTCTTTATTTAAATTCAACTAATACTTGCTTGTGCTGCATATAAGCATCTCAATTCCTATTGTGTTTCTGATTTCTAAATGGTACCTGCACTTAGTTTATCTTTTCTTTAGCTGGCTTCTATTTTTCTCTAAATTCCAACCACTGTCAACAGGGGATGCAAATCTGTACATCATTCTTTCTTCTTGCTCTCCTTTACTGTGCAATGTAAAATGCACACTCAAATAATACAACATTTTCAATCCATTTTCTAAATCATCCTAAAATTTGATTCTTCAGCCCAAACCCACATGAAAAGTCTTTGTGTGCTTCCATTTTGTGACTACGTACAAAAAGACTGATGACAACATATAGGACTTAATCCCAAAGAATATTTGGACATATGCTCAGCTCCACTCTCATTTAACACAGCTTTTAAGTTTGTGCCCTCATTTTTCTTTTTAGAAATTGAGGAGGAGGGTAAGGAGAGGAATCTTGGAATATGTGGTGAGAAGACTGCCTTCAGCCTTGATTATGTAGTCCATTTTTAATTTTGTTCATTCATTGCTAATATAGTAAAATTAAAAATTACAGTAAAACTAAAAAAAAAGTCTACTCAGTAAAAATTCAGAGGAAATACTAGTCTATGAAGTGAGGACCACACCTGTTTTCCCTGCTTCTCAGCTATGCCTTCCACCTGTGCATATACTTTCTAGTTCAAAACCCTCACAGCTGAAGAGACAGAAATCTTGGTCCATTAGGTGTCAAAGGAAGACCTGATGCTGCAAGACCAGAGATCACAGTGGCTCCTTGAGGCTGCAGGGTACGTGTGAGAGTGTGAAAGATCTCTAAGGAGTGTTTAAAAAAAAAGTCTCTTAACATTTCACAGCTGTAAATTGTAATTTTTATAATGCTGAGATTAAACTGCTTTATCTCTTTTTCCAATTTGACTATCTTGGTTGAAGATATGAAATGTGGGTGAGAGGAAGACATTATTCAGTTGGATGCTATTTTTAATTTCATAGTGTAGATAATGTATTCAGAAACCTTTGCTTTGAAGGCAATCTGTATTCAATGTTGGTAAAGAGTATCAAATCTTTACACAGCTTATGGGATAATTTTGATTCACAGTTCTTACTCTGTGTACAAGACCTACAATAATTATGGTAATTGTGTATTGGAAGTCAGCGATTCAGGAGAAAGCTATTTGTTTAGAATATAATAGTTCAGGCCTATGAGATAGGGAAGCATATGCAGTTGAAGGACAAACAATGAAGACTGCTTGGGAGCAGGTTGCTCTAATGTTACTCCACTTTAGATGTATCTTAAAGAGCACTCAAATTGAAGTTTTCTTGCTCTAAACAACACTAACTTCTCCAGAACCCCTAAGAAATGCAAGGCATGAAAGGGGAACAATCAGCTTGGCTCCTCAGGAAACCACTTTGCCTGTGCAGAAGCAGAAGTGAAAGGGGCATATTGCCTGGGAAAGGTGGCACCAAAATGTCAAACCACACCAAACTTTGTTCAGGCAAACCCAACCCAAAGAAAAATTTTGGCTGAGTCAAATCAGGCCAGTCTGCACAAGCTCTCAAGTCACAAGAAGATAAAACAAAAATCTGTAAGAATTTACTTGGTGTAAATGCTATCTCTATTTCCCTTCTCAAAGGATGCTGGGTTTTTGGCTTGACAGCAAGGAGCAAAAATTTTGAAACAAGACCAGCAACTGCAATAATTCTTCTAGAGTTACCAGGGTAGCAAAGCGAAACAAAACTTGGCCTCCAGGTTTACTTTTGGTGGATAACTCATAAATAATGATTCTCTGAAAATAACGTAATCTTTCTGCACTACCAGAGACATGTCTTCAGGTCTTCTGACATCCAATTCCTGTGACATCTGTGCCCAGAGCAGGACCAACCCCAGGGCAGCAGCAAGTGCAGGGAGCTCACCTGACTCTTCTCCTTTCTAGGATCTCAGCAGCAGCAGCAGCCCGCAGCACTGCCGCACTTCTAATCACTTGGGTTAAAACTGGATAATGCAGATATTTCCCACCAGGCAAATCTTTTCTGGAAGTCTTACTGAAAAATGTGGTTTCCAAGTAGGGGTGAAAGGAAAAACCACCTTTGGCCTTGGCAGCCTCGTTGCTCTCCTTGTGGATCAGATATTGTAGGGCTCCCAGGGGGCTGCTGGTGGTGGGAGACCCCAGCAGGTGTCTGCCAGGGCAGAGGCTGGCAGTCAAGGCCCATCCTGTCTCCCCAGCCCAGCAGGGATGGCCAGAAGGGTCAGTCTGGGCTGGTGGTGGCCCTGGGGCCCTGGCAGCAACACACTGCTTTATGGTTTGGGCAGGAGCCAGAACTGTTGCAAAATTGATCCGTCATAAACAAGATGCTTACCAAGCCAGCAGATAAGCGTTCCTTGTTTTGCTGATATCTCGCCACACAACACTGTAGTATTTTTATTTATATCCTATAACATCTTAATCATTTATCACTTTCCATCTGTGCTGCAGACCCAGGATTTCATCATCTAGGAACAGCTGCAGGTCCATAAGCATCCCAGGAGAATATTTTTGCAAAATTTTTGTATTATGTTCCTACCACCTAGAGAAACAAACCGTAGTTAATGAAAAGTAATACTTTGTTGGAAAAAAGGGAAAATATTTATTTTGTTCTGACCTCATTACTTTCTCTCACAATCATTTTTCAAATGAAAGCCTGTTCTCTCATCTCTCAATAGCTTCCAATTACCTCCTCAATTAAAAAGGTTTATTTTTACTCAAGCAGGGTCATGAGATGTAATATTTCATTGCTTCATTGTGCGACAAGGTGGGGTTTTTCCCTTGAGACTGTGCTCAGTGATGCAGAGTCATTTCTGCTGACTCATTTCCCCAGTCAGAGAATGTGGATGCTACCAAGCCCAGCTAGGAGACATGAACAGTCCTGTGGTACACAGACAGGGCACCATGTAGGACAATGCTTGGGACAAAACCAGTCAAAAAGAAAACCCCTCAGAGCACTGAAAGCAAGAAGGAGATTGGACTGAAGCTTGGTTTATTATTGACATTTGTGTACAAACTTTGGAACTGTAGAGCTATATAATAGGTTATGCATCTACCCTAGTGAGAGCACAGCAGACACAGAATTCTTTTTTGTTGTTTTATAGCTAGAACAAAATCCATGGATGGGGGAAGGCAAAGTAGAGAGTAATAACAAGAAAATATCTACAGTTGCTGTAGTTTAAAGAAAAATATTAAAATTTGATTCCAAGTTTCTGTGCTTTGAAGCAGCAAATATGTATAGAGGTACCAAAATACTTAAATTGCTTGCACCACTTGTGCTGGTGACAAACCAGAAACCAGAGCTGCTCATTTATGTGGGCCACTCCATCAGTCCCCATTAGGTTGGGCTCCCTATAGGTACTAGGTTGGAAAATAAAACAAAACACACATTTGGAGCCCCTGACTAACTTCTCATTGCTCACTGCTCACTGCTTTTCTAAATATAAAGCCAAATATATGCAAAAATGTGTTTTGATAAATAATTCTAATTGTATGTTTCATTAGAAATACAATTACATTTATATCCAGAGAAAACATCCTTTCTTATTAGTTAAGGTTGTTGCCTTAGTGAGTTATTGCCCCAGGCCAAAGTAAAATCTCCACTCAGGGATGATTCAGGTGCCTTTCTACTACAGACTTGCTCCAGGGACCACAGTGCCTGACATGACAGGGGATCAAAAGGCTTCTGCTGTCTTAACATTTCTCCCTGAACAGCAGCCTCAACCCAGTACCACCACATTCGGGCCTCTCCTATTCCAGATTTACTGCACCATTCAGGGAATAGTTATAAGGGACCATGTGCCAATAGTAGCAGAAAGCAGACAGTTCTGCTGCCCAGCTGAGATCTGTTTTGCTCTAATCCCCCTGTGGCTCAGTGTTGCATCACATCCACCTCTCTCGGATACTGCAGGCAGAAGTATCCCTCTGTCTCCAACAGGAAATGCTGCCTGACACTAACAACATCCAGGTAAGGTGTAGCTCCCCCGAAGCACCGGCCAGTTTGCTGACAGCTTTGGAGCATCTCCTCGGCTTTTCCATGCCTCGTGCAGTCCGTGAGTCAGCACTGCCTGCTCCTGCAGCCCAGCGCAGGAGCAAATGCTGGGCAGTGCACAGCCTGCCCCCTCGAAAACCTGCTGCTTTTTCTCACTCGGGTAGTCACCCACGCGGGCTCAAAGGTGAATTTTGGATGATGATTTAATATAACATAATACTCCTCTGAAGAGAATTATTATTAACCCTCTGCAGTGAAGCTGCATCAATCTTTATGTAACTGTTTTAACATCAAACATTGTTAAGCTCAAAGAAAACATCTGTGGATGCAGATTTTCATTGGTGTTAAATACCTTGATTTCTGGCTTGAGAGCTGCAGATCGTTCTATACCTCTAAGTTGATAAATCAAAGAAATAATAACCCTGATAAAGTTCATATTTTCATTGACAGAAACTACCAAGACTGCTTCTCACTTCTTTATGAAGAAAGAGGCCAAAACAAAATGGTTCCAGAAGACCGCACATTTTTGTCTCAAATTCAATTTGATTTGCCTTTTTTCTATAGTATGAAACATAGGTAAGAATTTTGCAAGCACTTTTGGTTTGCTTGTTTTTTATATTACAGAGCAAGTTATCAATTCAAATCTTTTCTTGCCAGAGTGTGAAAATCAGCATTTTTCACTGCCAAGAAATAGATCTCCAATAGATAATGTCTGAAATATGTCTTTGTTGTGAGCATCTTTCAGTTCTCTTTCAAGCCACTGTGCCCTGTATTATGTTACAAACTTCTATATTTTGGGGCAAAATTTCTAAATGCTTTTACTGATTTTATTATAAATATTTTATTTATTCAATTCCAGTTTTATCAGAAGGGGTTTTTTTCCCCCTCAGGAACTGCAAACTTTTCCTACATGCATTTTTGTTACATCCAAAAAAAAAAGGCTTATAAAAGGAATATTAAAGCATTGAAAACATCTTATTTAGGTATATATTTAAATAACTCCAAGAACTGGATTCCAAATCCTACCTAGTAACTCTAGATGATGTCCTAGATGCAATGACATGGTTATTTTTTTTCTGCTCTATATTTAGATAGTCTTTTTAACTGTCCTTTTCTCTTGTAAAAATGGAGATGGGCTTAACTCCCACCAGTGACAAATCAGTTGCTGCTGCCAGTCCTAAGGTCAGGTGTATCAGCTGGTTTTTACAAAAACAGCACATAGCTCAGCTGAGCGGCAGATGGACACGGGTGTACAAAAATTGTGCATACACATGAGCTGAGACAGATGGCCTGCAGTGTGTTATTCTGTGGGGTGCAGGTAGATTCCCCCAGGAGATGCTATGCTAAGAGGCAGAAGGGGACAAGTGATATGTTGAACTTCTCTGTTTTGAGGAAACAGTAGAGTGGAAGCCCTGAAGAAGTGAAAACTTGCCATCATAGCTCCATGGTGTTTTTCACATGCTGGGTTCTTAGCTTACTGGCTTACATGATTGCTTCTGGCACACAGTAACACTCTGCTCCTTGTAGTTCTCAAAAAAATATTTAAATCCTCCACTCTTTTGCCCAAAACAGCATTATGCACTGTGGATGGTAGCAATTATATGATAACACTTTCAAAGTCCCACTATGATAGTTATTTTTTTCTATTACATATGCCAAACACTCTGGAAGTTGGATAGAGCCTAACCTACGAAAATAATTTCCTACCAGGCCACAGAATACTGCTTACGATTTTATTAATCTGGAATAGGCTGGAATGATATTGTGCCTCCACTGGGGTCCATCTTTCCATTTCTGTCACATGCAGATTTTTATCAAAGAAGCTGAATAGATTTTTCCTGCTAGTTAACTACCCGGGTAACACAGGAGTTTGCTGAGGCACAGTATAACATACAGTCATTGTAGTGCAGGGAATAGAGTCTATCTGCCCTCAGTTTTATTCACTTGCTACAAACATTCACATTTCCTGCCAGAACCAATTTGGAGACAAATACAATTTTGATTTTCTTTAGAGGATTTCTGCTTGCCTTTGCAACTAAAAAAGGACTTCAAAATACCGCAACAACTACCATGCTGTTTTCTCCATTCTCCCTCAAAAAAGAAACCCTTTGCAAAGTAGCATGTCTCCTGATTTTATTTGCTTACTCTTTCTGGGCTTTAAGAGTTGCTACTGAAAGCATAAGGGAATTTTTATTCATAGGCAAGGGAGGCTATGTTCTCAAGTGTGGTCAAAAAAATCACATGGTCTTATTTTATGTTGTATTCTCTTCTCTCTATACTGTTTCTCTTTATTTGGTTAGATTAAATGGCAATTATCTTCTTTCATGCACTGAGGTTCTTTAGAAGGGGAGAAAAATTACTGGGTGCTAATCACTAGGATCCTTAGTCATTAGCTGTTGAATAGAAACAGGGATTTTTCCACCTGCTCTCAACCCTTATTTCAAAAGATAGGTTTGTAAGTAGCTTGACAGAAAAGCAAAACTCCTTCAGAGAAAGGATGGACACAGCGGGTAGAGACCGCTTTGTATTCTTCCAAGAAATGCCTCAAACACTCCCGTGGGGCCACAACAGGCAAGATAACAGTCCAGTGTTCCATGAGATATGCCATGAGATACATAGCTAAGAGATTTCCCTGAGATGTGTGAATGCTGTGCTGAGGGGGAGATGAGCCTTAGCCCCGCAGTCAGGTGGAAGAGAGAGTCATTGCTCTGCTCTGCCCTTTCACAAGACCCACAGTCTCTGTAACCCCTCTCTTTGTTCTTCTATGTATAAATTGTTACTTTTAACAATGAGGGCTGCCCTGCCCCAGTTATTATGGCAGCATGGTCCCACCTCCAACTTCTCCCAAAAGTAAAATCTGGCATTTGAAATCCTTCATGACAGAGGCTGAGAGTACAACCACCTTACAGACAAATCAAGAGGCCTGCTCCTCTTTCTTTCCCAAAGCAGGGATAGCTCTTTGGTAAGATTAGTGCCTCTGACTGTGTTGGAGTATGCTCAAGAACTTCAGAACCAGTGCTCCTGACACTCCAAAGAGCTCCATTAGCTTGCTCTGTGCTGGATGCAGGACAGATGATCTCTCTCTCCTCCCCTCTCTTTTTCTTTTCTCTCTCTACTTTTTTCCCACCCTCCTCTTTCTCATATGATATCACAAGGTTTACCAATATAGTCTTTTGCTAACCATGTGCGTTCATCTTGTCATTAACAAATTGGAATTTTCTTCAAATAAAATTGTTACTTGTTAAAGGATCTCTAGTGTTGTTTCAATCCACCTCTACCCAAGGGTATTTTTGAATCTGAGTCACTTTCCTCTCCTTCATGCATTGGAAGGTCCTAAGGGGTATTGAGTCTTGACCCAGTAAGTGGGCAGGGAGAACTGGGAAGTGACTTCTCAGCTTTAAGTCAGGAGGGGTTTGAGCAGTGCTAAGACAATGGGTACCTGGAAAAAGCCAGATCATGACTGCTACCCTGTTTGGAGTTATCTCCTCCTTCCCTTGGCAGGAGGATCATGACAAGGTGCTTTATTCTGAGAACTAGGAAAGATACTTCTTACCAAATGAAGGTGAGAGCAAAAGAGAGGCTCAGACATATGTTGTCACGTAGAGCAGGCACCCTCTTGGGGCCATTGTGTTTTTCCTCCTCTTCTGAAAGCAGAAATGTTCCTCTCTTGCTTACTAGTTTTCATGACATACAGATGAGAAAATAAAGTTTCACAAATGCTTTATATTATAAATCTTTAAAGACCATCATCACTACCAAAGAAAGCAAAAATCCCAACTCAGGAGAGGAAATCATTAATATAAGACATGGACACTGTAGAAATAGAAGAGCTAACTAAAGGGCAAGACTTGTTAAGAGATTCATGGCCCTGTGAACAGCCCTGTAAATGAGACTGTAAACAGACTTCACTGAGGCATGAATTGTTGTCCACTTCTTCTACAAGAGTGCTGGAAGTGTATGGTTTTCTTTCCTGTTTCCCATTGCTGGTGGAGTCCAACTTCACCAAGTCGAGGAGGGTGAGCAGCAGTCACTTGTGGGACTTTCTCACAGCATCAGGTAATCAACAGCAGATGCAGGACACTCATATGAGGAGTTCCACCTTTCAGGTCCCATGTGGGGGAACTCCACATTGTCACAGATTATCAGCATGCCCCTCACACCTCAGTACATGTGATGGAAGTTGTCCTCTGGCTGACCTCACTCCTGCCATCAAGACAGCCAGCTCAGAATGAGAAAATCTGATATTCACATATTGCAACACAAACCAGGATGTCACACCTTTAAAGGTAGCTGCCTACCCTACCTATCCATATGTAGATGGATGCATAGCAGTAGTAGGAGTGAAAGAAGGTAGCTTCACAAATTCCTGGCAGAGCACATCACTTCAGTGGCTCACTGTCTCACAGACTGAATCAACAGGCATCCTGGCTCCTATCAGCAATAGCGTAATCAGCAGGAACAGGGAAGTGATTCTCTCCCTGTACTTGTGAGGCTGCACCTCGAGTTCTGTGCTCAGTTTTGGGCCCTTCGCTTCAAGAAGGACATTGGGGTGCTGGAGCATATCCAGAGAAGGGCAACAGAGCTGGGGAAGGGTCTGGAGCGCAAGTCCCATGAGGAGCAGCAGAGGGAGCTGGGGGTGTTTAGCCTGGAGAAAAGGAGGCTCAGGGAGATCTTACTGCTCTCTACAACTCCCTGAAAGAAGATTGTAGACAGGTGGAGGTAAGTCTCTTCTCCTAGCAACCAGCAACAGGATGAGAGGACATAGCCTCAAGCCGTGCCAGGGTAGGTTCAGGTTGGACATTAAGAGCAATTTCTCCACAGAAAGGGTGATTAAACATTGAAATCGACTGCTTAGAAGAAGGTGGTGGAGTCACTGTCCCTGGAGGTGTTTAAAGGAAGGACTGGATGTGGCACTTAGTCCCATGATCCGGTTGACAAGGTGATCAGTCAGAGGCTGGACTTGATCTTGAAGGTCTTTTCCAACCTAAGTGATTCTATGTGATTGTGTCTTCCCTTTCATCTCTGTTCTGCAGCAATTGCCTGTTGTAACATGAAGCGAAGCGATGCTTTTAAAGCTTATTTTAATCTAGAATGTGAAATTAAACATTGTGAATTAAGACAAACCACCATGGCATAAGGGCCAATTCCCCAAAGCCACTGCACACCACAGTTTTGAGCAGCTCTTCTGAACCTTTCAGAAAGGCTGGAAATCAACACAGGCAAGTAAGGAATTAGTCTGTAAAAACTAATACTAAAAATGTTGAAAGAATTGTTATAATAGAGAATCCCACCTTCTTGCTGTAAATGGCTTTCTATTTATGTATCTACAGCTGTCTCCAATTGTCAATCCGTGCATTTCACAAAATCACAAGATCACTTAGGTTGAAAAAGACCTCTGAGATCATTGAATCCAACCTTGGACTGAATACCTTGTCAGCTATACCATTATACTAAGTGCCTTGTCCAGTCTTTTCTTGAACACTTCCAGGGACAGTGTCACCACCACCTCCCTGGACAGCCCATTCCAGTGTTAAATTGCTCTTTCTATGAAGAAATTCTTGCTAATGTTCAACCTAAGCCTCCCTTGGCACAGCCTGAGGCCATGTTCTCCCATCCCGTTGCTGGATGCCAGATAAAAGAGGCCAAACCCTACCTGGCTACAGCCTCCCTTCAGGGAGGTGTAGAGAGTGGTAAGGTCCCTCCTTTTCCCCAGGCTACACACCCCCAGCTCCCTCAGCCGCTCCCCGTAGGACTTGTGCATCAGACTCTTCGGCAGCTTCACCCGCTTCCTTCCGCAGTTGCGACTGAAGTGATTTATCTTAAAAATTAATTGGCCTGATTCTGCCTTTTCGCAGTGCTAACAGCCCAGAAACTCGCTCTTTCAATCGCTCTTGTCAGATGCCTGAACAGTTCTCCCTCTTCTGCCAAGTGTTTCACGCACAAAATCACAGAGTGGGTCAGCCCCTCCGGCCAATCTCTTCCAGGGCATAGCGCAGTTCTTCCCCAGGTTCAAGCGGAACTCCCCACGCATTCCCTGGATAACACTAACTCCGCACGGCGCCGTCCCGGGGCCCACCCTTAGCGGCACCCTGTCACGTGCCGCTTGGCCACGCCCATCGGCGTGACGTCACAACGCCACGCTCGCTCCGCCCTCAGCCACGCCCCACTATGGGCACCGCCTCCTTAGCCCCGCCCCCTCTCCCCGGGCGCATCCAACTGCGCCTGCGCCGCTCCTCTGCCTTCCCGTTTCTTAGTTCCGCTGACGTCAGGAGGGGCGGGGCAAATGCCGCGGTTCCAGGAGCCCATTGGCCGCCGCTCGGGCCAGCGCGGGTGCACGCGCGCTCCCGCGGCCGCCTCTCCCTNCCTCCCCTCGCGGCCCGGGCGCTCCGTTCGGCGCTGCCGGGGGCGGTGCGCTCTCGCGCCCCGCTGAGCCTCCCCAGCCGGGAGGAGCCGCGGCCGCCGGGGCAGCAGCGTCACCGCTCCGGTACGTCCGCGGCTCCCGCCCCGCTAGCCCTGCGCGGCCGGGAAACCCGAGGCCTGTGCCGCGGGCCGACTGCGCGGTGACCCGGGGGGCGGCGGTGAGTCACCGCAGCCGCGCAGAGCCCGTGGCAGGTGTCGCGGTGGTAAACCGCGGGCCGCCGAGGGTATCGCATCCCGCTGCTGCGCTCGCTTTCCCCAGCTTCCGGTCACTTTCCTCGTTCGAGACAACGAGAGCTGTCCGCGTCCCTGCGGCGGAGCGCGGTGCGGGAGGCCCCGGCCTTGGCCCTGGGGGCGGCGAGCGCTCGGTGCGGCGGTGGAGCCGCGGTGCTGCGGGGCTGCCTCTGCGGACAACCCCGGCCGCTTCCCCTGCCCTGTGTGCGGCTGCTGCTTCCCCTCGTAGGCACGGGCGTCTTATGGCCCTGGAGCTGCGAGCAGACCCCACTGGCACAGAGCGGTTCGCTCCCGCTCCTCCCTCAGAGTGCCATGCCCAAGCTGCCGTGTGCGTGCAGGCCGGGGTGCTGCGGGGACCCTTCTGCCTCTGGGTTTGGTACAGTGTGTGCTCGCCGTCGGGATTTGCTTCGAGTGCTCTCAGCATCACTCCATGTGCATGAGCACTGTTTTGGAAAACTTGCCCTTCCTTCCCTTACGTCTGTTGTGTAATTGTGGGAGGCTGTCATTCTTTACGACTGCCTGAAAGGAGGCTGTATCCGGGTGGGATCAGTCTCTTCTCCCGAACAACTGTGACAGCATGAGAAGAAATGACCTTAAGCTGCACCGGGGAATGTTTAGATTGAACCTTTGGAAAAATTTCTTCACAGAAGGGGTGATTAGACATTGGAATGGGCTGCCTGGGGAAGTGGTTGAGTCACCATCCCTGGAGGTGTTTAAGGCAAGATTGGATGTGGCAGTGAGTTGTCTAGTAGCTGTGGTCTAGCTGACATGGTGGTGTTCAGTCACAAATCGGACTTGATGATCTCAGAGGTCTTTTCCAACCTAATTGATTCTGTGATTCTGTGTTTGAATTTCAAACGCAGCAAGATTTGTATATTCCATGATATTTCCTTTGTCTTTCATGAATTATCAATTAGTATTTGTTTGTTATGTTTTTGGGGATTTTTTTTTCCAAGACCCTTCTAAAATTATTCAGTAACAGGATTTCTGTTCTGTTCCAGCATAAGCCCCTTTAACATTAGAAAATGGTGTACTGGATTTAGTAGCTTGGAATATTTTCCTCTTCATGCATTCCTTTAAAAGTTGTATGCACAATCTGAGTTGACACTAATATCTATACTGACAAAGTTACTATGAGGTCACAGATCTATTGCTATGTTCAGGTTCCTTGTAAAATATCTCTTGAAAAAATGTTTCTACTTGCCTGAGCATTTAATTATAAGCGTATGATTTTGGCTATGTAGTTATTAGTGTCCCAGATGGGTCTAATATTCTATAATTTGCTTCTTCATATATACCATTTAGCAGCTGTACTTTATTTTCTTGTATTTTATCCACAAAATCTGTTCTGTGCCCAGTTCAGTTAAGGAGTTGGATGTCCGTCTTGACTTAGGTTTGCAGTTAGTATCAGAAAGACTCAGCATTTAGTTTGCTGATTGGTTCCCCTGAAATAGACAATGGCTAACTAAGGGCTCTTCTGCAAGCAATTTATATATCCAGATGCACAGTTTCCTGGGGAAATTATTCAATACTAGTAGCAAGGTCATTGGGGTCTTTGAAGGACAGAATGTGATAACTTGTGCTTAAAACAATATTTTATGTAGTGGCAGCTTCAGACTAGGCCTGTGTCAAGTTTGCTTTAAGTTTCAGCTCTGTATAGGTTTTGAAAGGAAAGAGGCATTTTATGTGTGTTTACCCCACACCACCCCCCAAATATCCTGTACTTCCTGCACTTATGTTTGTGCAGGTTTGTTTTGGGTTTTTTTGCTGTCCCACTCCACCCCCATCTTTGAAGCATTCCACTGTTTCTTGGCTTGAATCTGTCCTACAAGGTTCTCCCACTAACAGCCTTGAAATGAAGCACTTTTCTTGGTCTTCATCTGTCACTGTATGGCAAAATTATAAGCTCTAGTATGAGACCATGCTTCATGTCCAGCTTTGTGTAATGGCACAGAATGATAGAGACCCTCTAAAGCTAAAACTTCCAAACAGTTGGAGTGCATTGTGCATATATTTGTGTCCCAGAGTTTTGCACAGTGAAATTTTGTAATGTCTGTTGTTGACTGATTTGCTTCACCTTGCAGATACTGAAAGTACCATTGAGAAACCGGCAAAATGAGTAGTCGTCGAAAGCGTGCACCTCCGTCCAAAGTGGATGAGGAGAAGAAGAAAAAGCTCTGCTGGAATATGCATGAAGACCGGAGAAATGAGATGGTGGCATCAGATGAAGAAGTAACTAATGAGGACCATATTCCAGTTGCAAGCACTTCTGCATCCTTCATTGTTATAAACGATGATAGCACTGATGAAGATCTTGTACAGAAAGAAGGCGGTGTCTCAAAATCTATTAAGTTTTTGACAGTTAATGATGAAGAAGACTCTTATTCCATCTTGACTCCTGTGTCTGTACAGCTAAACATTATAGTCTCGCCATACCGTGCAGATAGGTCCTGGAAGGCTTTGTTGGGAGAATTTGCTCTTTGTCTGCCTTCTGAGCAACTTCCAGCTGATGAATTCCGTGACAGGAGCTTTACTTTAATGAGAGGAGACTCTGATGGTGAGCTGCAGGTCTGTGTTCATGAAAGAAGTGAAGAAGAGTACAGTAATGAAACAAAAGAATACCTGGGTGCTTATGAACAACGTATTTTGGTGGAAACAACTTTAAGTGGTGAAATATTGGAAGGCTTGAGGTGGTTGCAAAAGAAAAAGATAATTGGACTTTATCAAAGACCTGGAGAGGCTCAGGATTTAAAGGTACGCATTTGTTATATTTGTTTCGCATTTTGAAAGTTCTTTTTTTTTTGTTTGAAATACAAAATAAAAACATATGAGCAACAAGGTCTGGCAGCTACTATGTATTTATAATGTGATGAAAATGTGTAGTTTGTACATGCTTTTGTAATGTTTTCAGTGTGTTTTTCCCTGGAAATACATTTTTGTTTATAGACCATTAGCAATGTATTACCTGAAGGAATCACAGAAGCTTTTAGCTGTATTTCCTGTACATGGTGTTTTTACTAGATTTATTATATCTGTCTGTACCTGCTAATTTTCAAACCACTGCTATTATTTTAATTCTCTTCTGTTTATAATATTCTTGTCAATTTAACAGTTAATTAAATTGTTAACTGTAGAACCTTTTCACAGGTTGGAATTTACCTTCTTGAAGCTGGGCTAAGTAAACCAGAATTTCTTAGTGATGGAGGCGGAAGACCTAAAAAAGCTAATCAGATGATTCAAAAACTCATGGAAAAGTTCTACAGTTTTTTAATTCCAGGTACTGCCATAAAGTTGTTTGTTGATGAACAGAAACAGTTTTGTCTTGTGTAGTAGTTGTACATGTAATGGAAAATAGTAGTTTTTCCTGCCATTTAGAGCAACTCTTATTTTCCAAGCAGTGTTATTAGGTAATTGACTCAATACTATTATCCAGCCATTAATCATATGCTAAAATTAGAGGTGATAATTCTTCTCTACAGGTACTGAAGCAGAAAAATGTTTTGAGGCATTACTTTTTTGAGAGTAAATACAGTTGTTTGAACAGATCTGCAGTATCTTGTCCAAATTATACAGGAGCAGTGTAAAAAAACCAGGAATTAAATTTGGAAAACTTGTTCCCAGACTGGGGCCTATCACACAACTGCAGCAGTAGATTTCTGTTTGGTTTATATTGTAAAGCAGTTACAATATAAAATACTACAAAATGCAGTTTTATGACAGTTTTGAGAATACACCGTTGCAGATGAGAAACATGGGCCTTGCTATCATTTTAGAATTAAAGATATGTTTGCCAGATTACACTTACTAGTCTAGTAATACAGATTTATAGAGTGATAACGGATGTTTTAGGAAACTTGTGGAAAAACCAAACAACTAACCCAACCAACCTTTGTCTCATTCCTGAGCGTAGAGTTGATTCAAAATTTTGGCTGCAGACTGATTCAGTGACTTGTAGTATACAGAGTATGTGTTCTTGTGACAGAAGCCTAGCGCCCACCCCAAATATGACTGCACTTAATTAGAAAAGGCAGAGTTGTATAAAAAATCAGGCAATTTTGCTAAAGAGAGACTAAAAGGAAGAGCTAACAGAATAAAATCTGAACATCTTTACCTACTGTGAAGAACAATGGTGCAACCATGAGCAAAGACTTGAGGTGTACCAATGTAACTCAGTAACTGGGGAAGATACTGCACGTAAGAAATCATCCTTCCCAAAACTGAAGTCTGAGACAAATATGCGAGTTTA
This sequence comes from Bombycilla garrulus, assembly GCA_013400315.1. Taxonomy (NCBI): domain Eukaryota; kingdom Metazoa; phylum Chordata; class Aves; order Passeriformes; family Bombycillidae; genus Bombycilla; species Bombycilla garrulus. The sequence goes on from VXBU01001467.1 coordinate 590,730, forward strand.
GGTTTGAAAGCACAATAGATCAGATTCAAGAAGATGTCTGAAGTATGAATAGTAGTGGTTTTAAATCTGTTAGGAGAAATACACTGTAATAAATGCATTAGAAGCAGAATAGTTGCCAGGGGATTCATAGACTTGAGATATCTAAGGCATATGATAGAGGGCTGAAATAAAAATATTATAGCAGAAAGCACAATTTTCTTCTCTGCATATCTTCTCGTTGTGGAGGAATTGGGGAAGGAGACTGTGAAGAAAATGGAAGAATGTGACCCTGAGCAATTGGGTTGTCATGCCTTAACTTTTCAGAAGCCATGCAAGCAGCTCAGGTTCCTAAAGGAGCTGTGTTGCCAGCTAATAGAGATTCTGACCATTTTTTGCCGTGTATGTTTTTATGTGCTGTAAAATAATAATAATCTTGATTTCACACCAATTAATGCCATGTAAATGATGAAGTAAAATAGCTGACACAGAGACAGAAATCAACAATTGCAAATCTCTAGTCAAATCCTACAAAGGCATTTGCAGCTTAATTACTAACGTTTTGAGAAAAAGAATGATTGGTGAAGTGGTATCAACAATGTTGAAATGTATTATTCAGCATAACAGAGATGAAGTACACCTGAATGCTTGTAAGCAGACTAGGCAGTGGAGTTTCAGTAGAAATTCAATAGGCGAATAGAAAACAATGGAGAAGAAAAAAATTATGGCCTTTTTGCTAACTGTTGTAAGCAGAGTTGCAGTTCAGTAGGTAGATGTGTAGCTCAGTAAATGCATCAATGGTTCAGTGTTACTGAAACCAAATCAAAAGTAAGGAATTATCCTGAAAGTGTTAGAGAACAAAGCATGATCACTAAACCACTGTGTGAGTCCATAGTGTGCATTGTGCTCTGCTCTGAATTCAGAGAAAGCATGTCACAGAAACGAACAGTATTTGTGAGGGAATGCCCCAGGTGATGATGCACTGTGAAATTAGTTTCATTTCTGAACAGTTTTTGAGCACAAACTTACTATGTAGCATAAAATATAGCCTTGATTCTGTGCCGATGTATGCATTCCTCTTAAATGTTTCTAACAGCCTAGTCTCTGTTTAAATTCCACCCATTTTTAAACAGAATTAGTTGAGTTTTTGTAGAATTATGCCTATGTTTTAACATTTATTAATATCCATCTAAAGTGAAATCTGTACAATAACATTCCAAGATGAAACTTTTTTCCCCCCCTTGATGAGCAAATTCTCATGCTGATGGGGTTGTGCACTAGGATTTGCACAAATAAGGGATACGAGCTTTCTACTGCTACATTTAATTTTAATATATTTTTCCTCACTGTACTCAGTTAATTCTGTTAATATCCTTCTAGGTGGTTTTGAGACTTTATGGCAAGAAGTTTGTCTATGTTATGGCAAGCATAGCATAGATGCATTAAGTAATCTAAAAAAGAAAAATGATAGAATATTTAATATAGAATAATTGAATCATTTAGGTGTTAACCCAGCACTGCCAAGTCAGTCACTCAACCATGTTCCTAAGTGCCACATTTACATGTCTTTTAAATATTTCCAGTGATGGTGACTCAACCACTTCCCTGGGCAGCCTGTTCTTTAGCTTGACAACCCTTTACGGCAAGAAATTGTTCCCTGTTACCCAATCTAACCTTCCCCAGGTGCAGCTTGAGGCCATTACTTCTTGTTCACTTGCTTGGGAGAAGAGACAGACTCCCACCTGACTATGACCTCCTTTCAGGTAGTTGTAAAGAGGACTAAGGTCTCCCCATCTACTTTTTCTCCAAATGAGCCCAACTCCTTCAGCTGCTCCTCATAAGAGCTGTGTTGCAGATACATTACCAGCTTCATTGCTCTGCTCTGGATATGCTCCAGCACTTCCATGTCTTTCTTGTCGTGAGGGACCCAAAACTGAGTACAGTAACCTCACAACATCCTTGTAGTCCTCCTGAACTGCCAGCCCTTTCTTCCAATGGTCTTCCAATAAATTCTCTGTTTTCCCTGAGTCTCAGCCAAATCTGCCTGTTCAGCCAGATGTTCTCTGCCATCTTACCTTTTTATCATATACCATTTACCTTCAGTTTTCTTAAGAAGAATAAATTCTTCGTGCAAAGATGTTTTTGGTATTTGTTTATTTATTACCATATGTGAGGCAAAAAGTTTTCCAATAATCTAGGCTGTTTTCATTAATGCAGGTATTGTTATACTGCATTCTGGAAAATGAAAGATCCTACTGCAGATGCAGTAGCAGAAGTGTAGTTCAGTCATTGAAAGAATAAAATAGAGTACTTGAAAAGCATCAGAGAAACTGAATTTTCAGATAGCACAGTACCATCTGTTTCTCAAATGTAAAAAAGATTGAGACCTCTGTAACTGAATTACATTTTGAAATGGTTGAAAGCATTATTAAATATTCACTGTTTAATAAGTAACTGAGAGAGGGATAAACTTCCCTAGCATCATTTTCAAAATCCCTGTGGTGGGTAGAACCATTTAATAATGAAAAATGAATCTCTGGAAGAATGAACAAAACAAGAACGGTATGTACAAAAAAATCCAGCTGTATTAAAAAAATTTTGCTTTAAATTATATTGTTGTTTTTGCTCTCCTGTAAAATTCTGTATAGACTTATTTTATGTAGACGCCAATTTATTATGCTTAAAAATTTGAGATTTGATGACAGTTATTTTTAACAAGTATAATGATAGGTGTCATGATATATCAAATTCACTGATCAAAGTTATACTTTGCAAACACTCTAATTTTCTGTTCTTTCTCTAAACTGAGGTGTATGTGTTAGAGGATCTATTTGAATGGTTTCTTTAATATATAAAACAGAGTGCTTTCTCGGTGCTTTTTATTCGGCTGGATCATTAATAACCCTATATGTGCACTCTGATTGCCTTCTTTACATTACAAGTCATATATATGGTTTTTATTAATATGTAGAAACTTAATGTCTTTCAGCATTCTCATTTCCCTTGTGGAGCACTATGATTATTCTTTGATTTAAAAGGATTAGTGGAAGGCACTGATGGCTGCCATACAGGCATATAATTTCCTCCTTTTGTTTTGGAAATCATTCACCTTCACCACCCATTTTAGTGAAAGAAAGCTTTTGCTTTTCATAAAAGAGAGTCCTAATACCAGCTCCTGAACCTTATTTTAAGATTAAGCTTTCTGGTTTTTGCCAGGTACATCTCTTCCTTGTTAGCCCGAGGCATCAGAATTAAAATTTGATTTAAGTGTGCCAGCCGTTAGCTGCTTTGTTAGAATGTTAAATATACTTTAAGGTCACTTTATGCTGAAAATTATAGCCTTGACCTGCTTCAAATTTTGGTGTGGTTGTTTTTTTTATTTTTTTTTTTNTTTTTTTTGTTTGTTTGTTTGTTTTTTTAGTATAAAAATTCTGCAGGGTGAATTTATCTCCAATGCTAACTGGTCTGTATATTTTTTGATACTGATGTTTTAATTTTATGCCTAGAACACTGTTAAAAACACTGTTAAAACTTGTCCTCCAAGTCTTTAATTCTCTCATATGTGTTTTCTAGAATGCCAACCTTTGAATTTTTCATGAATTTTTGTTCTGTGTTGTTTAAATTCTGTGTATGGCCATATATCCAGATTATGTGAAAAATACATAAGCAAAAGGCCTTCTTTCCTAGAAGGTAGAAAAGAAGGGTAGGCTTTCTATCCCAAAGGGTGTTTACTTCTCTTGAGATGGGTTTTTACTTTTGAAAGTATGCCTTGTCTGAATTTTTGCAGTGATGCAAGTGGTGAGAATTACATGTTGTCCTGCTGCTACAAGTTTCTTAAGCAAATGAATAAATTAAGGTTAACTTTTCTCCTTTCTATAAGGTCATTTATTAATATTTAAATCAGAAGCATGAGATACTTGTGATTCTGTACCAACTGGAATTTTCTAGTGGAAGGTCTTTATTAAATAAATGAGTTCTGGTCATTCTATACTGAAATTCCAAAGGAAAGAGCTTTGCTGATTATGTATACATCTGTGATCACCATTGCATGGTAACTTTTAGGTGTCCTGGTTTCAGCTGGGGTAGAGTTAGTTTTCTTCTTAGTAGCTGATCCGTGCCATGTGTTTGTGTTCACTGTGCCAATAATGTTTGTAAGGCAATCATTTATTACTTCTTGCTGAGTGGTGCTTGTCCCAAATCAAGGACTTTTCAGTCCTTGCTCTGCTGATGCACGAGAAGGGAGGGAGCACGGCTAGGACAGCCAAAAGGATATTCCACACCACAGAACAACATCCTCAGTTTATAGACTGGTGGGTGTTGGCTGGGAGCCACCAGTTGCCACTTGGGGATGGGCTGGGAATTGATCTGTGAGAGGTGAGCAATTGTATCGTGCATCATTTTTTTCTTGGATTATTTTAATCTCTCTCTTTTTTCCTTTTCATTGCTATTACTGTTATTGTTACTGTTGTTATTGTTGCAATTTTTTATTGCCATTATTAAACTGCTCACTGTTTGCTACCGTGGCTAGCTGAGTCAGATGCAGTCATGGCATATGTTTAAATGACACTTTGCTTTGCTTGTTTTCATATGTGTAAAATAAATATGTTACTGCAAAATTTACTGAAATGTTGTCCCTAGTTGGCTGATAATGCATTGAATTATTTGGTGCATGCAGATGAGCTGGAGGAAGATGAGGAAGAATCTGACATGGAACTAGAGCGACAAAATATTGAAGAGCTTTATGACTTCGTAAGGCACACCCATCAGCAGGATATCCAATTACTGAGAAAGGATGTGCAGCATCCTGCATTAATTCCCATTCTGAGGCCATACCAAAGTGAGGCTGTGAACTGGATGCTTCACCGAGAGAACCACGCAAGTACTCCGAGCAGTGGCAAGTATATGGATCCAAAAAAAACCTGTATAATTGAGGAAAGTGTAATTGTATTGTCAGCAGTAATGTTTCCTTGCTGTTTAATTAGAAGTTTTGTAAATTATTTTATTAATATTTTCATAAAAGCTGTCTTTTGGGTAGTACACTAAATGATAGCTAGGTCTTGCTGAACAGCATTTGATGTTATCGTCTTGGTCATGAAGCTCTGTGGAGGTGAACTCCAGCTTTTTGTCTCTTAATGTCACAAAAAGGCTGAATAATTCCAAGGAGTGTGCTGTTCACAGAGAAGCTTTATCATAGTAACATGAACACTTTCTCCATAGAAAACGCACTGCATTTCTTATGGCGGGAGGTGATCACTCTGGATGGAATAAAAATCTACTATAATCCATTTACTGGCTGGTACGTTTTTATAGTTATTCTTTCTGAGGACACCTCAGGGTTGTACTTTGTGAAAACCATGTTGGTAGCTTCATCCTGCAGGATATAAAATATTCCATAACTTGTTTTTCAGTTAGCAACTAAAGAATTAGAACAGTGATACCTTTAATTTGAAAAAAGAAAAGCACAAACTGGTGTATGTAATGCACAGATAAATATGTAGATCTCAAGTTGGAGATGTTAATATTAAACCACTAAATTATTGACTTTTTTTAAAGAAAAGCTTTAATAATTACATTTTTTTAACTTAGAGTATTGAAGGATTTGATCTTCTGATCCAATGTTTTTAAAGTCTAAAGGAAGACAGAAGTATAATGCTTTTTATTAATGCTAGGTATTGAATTTCTAAATCTGTTTCTCTTTTCTCATTAGTTTGGTCAGAATAGAACCTTTGGTTGCTAGTTTGCTTTTTATTTTTTCCTATGTAACTTTTAGATCTTTTTCGCATGTGAATATAAAAGTATTTTAATTTTTTTATACTAATAAAGCTAAGGTTAGCCTGGCAAGACCTATTAGGAGGTGAAAAAATTCTAGAAATTCTGGCATGCATATTTGTCTTGGTCAGGTTCATACACCCAAAAAGCTTACTAGTTTTTGTTAATCAGCTTAACTAATAAAAGATAATGGCTCACTGTACAAATTTTACCTTGCTGAAGCTATGCTGTGTGTCCCTGAACTCATACTTCAGTCACAACATTCTGTAGTAACTGACTTTCACTGGGAATGTACTTGAATTTTAGTATTATCCGTGAGTATCCAACTGCTGGACCCCAGTGGCCTGGAGGTATTTTGGCAGATGAGATGGGTCTTGGAAAAACAGTAGAAGTGTTGGCTCTTATTCTGAATCATACTGGACCAGACATTAAACAAGATGATCTTACATTACCTGAGGTAAGGAAACCAGGTTGAGAGTTATTATGAAGAAAATACTTTTCAGAATGAGTGCAAGTGCACTTCTCTTGAGTCTATTGCTTTCTGGTATATGGAAGTCCACATTTAAAGCTGTATTACTGTGAAAGTTTTTTTTTTAGTAGGACATGATACCTGGCAGCATAAATGGTGGAATAGATTGTATGAGAAGCTGTTGATTCTTTGCCATTGTTCAATGGTTTTATCAGGCAACTGTGCTGTTAATATAGTTTGGATAGGCTACAGTGTATAAATACATAGTTTATTTTACTATTTTGGAGGTCATTCTTCTTCACTTCATTGTATTCATGAGTGTCACACATCCATTAGACATATGTTCTGTGCTAAAATTGGGACAGTTTACCTTCTAAATAAAGATTTCTGCTCTCCCTCTATTTCATATAATAAGTGAACTTACTTAGCAACAGTTTTCCATTTTTTCATTTATCATGCATACTGTGAAAACATGACACATCCACTAAACCCAAAAATTCTTTCTGAAGGGAAAGAACCATTATTCTTAAGTAAACTCTTACCACTTCTTAAGTTCCATCCCTTGGAAATTGTGGCAGCCAGTTTCATTGTACATTTATCATAGTGATTTCCTGCCTGCTTGTAATTTTATCATTGAAAATAGACTCAATTCTTAGAGAGAATAAGATGATTCTTAAATATAGAAGAGGTCAGCACTGAGTAATGCAGAGAGGAGTATAAGCACTAAAGTGCCTGGACACCAACTGACAACAATAGATAGAGACCAGAGCTTTTGGAGGGCTGGAGTTATTGCAGCTGTTTCATGATATAAGTAGTTGGGACAGACATCTTAGCTAGTACATTACTCTAATAATAGAGTAAAATTTTGGAGGCAATTCCTAAAAGGAGAAACATACTTTTTCTACAGCTGACCAGAGCTCTTCCTCTATATTGCTTACTTCCTTTTGTGTTTCTAGCTATATATTAAATATATATTTTCCTCCCCCATCAGGAACCTAGATCAGCTACAGCTGTAGGGTCCTGCAAATTAATGCTAAAGCAGAGGAGGACCCAAGAGACTTTCAGAACTGCTCTTTGTGTTTCACTTAGGGCAAACACTGTTTGCCAAGAAACTGAACTGAATGATGTGTCACTGTATATTAAAAATGAGCTATCTGAGCAAATTAGTGAGATCAGAACATATATTTGTAGCAGCTCATGCTTACTTTCAAATGTGAGGAGATTAGAGAAGGTCAGAGTGACTGTGAAGAGACATGAGCTAATGACTATTTAATGTTGTCTGCATTAGGGTAAGCTTGTGAACTTCTTTGTTCCACCTCAACCTTTAGAGGGAAATAAAAAGAAAAAAACAGAGGAAATGGTGCCTAAATTAAAGGAAAAAATACAGTATCCCAGTAAGTATTTCTGATGACTTTTAAAATACAGTTTTCTTTTAGCATTGTCTTATATTGGCCCCTGACTATGAGTTCGAGGCTACTCTTGAATTCTTCAGAATGAAATTATTCTTTTGCTGAGCATTGTCATGTAGGATTGCATGCTACAAACAAGTGATCCACAGTTAAAAGTAAAGTTATTAATTCAGAACTCTGTGCTATATATAGAGCTCCATGTAACTAGAGGTCTTTGTAAAGAGTTCATGCATTTAAATGAAATAAGCTGTCTTTTTTATGCCTCAGTTAGAAAATTGAGTGATTTATTTCTATTGCTACCCGACATTGTTTTAGAATCACTGCAAAACAGCAATCTGTATAGCTACCTCAAGTAAAAGCTTGTCAAAACTGCTGCCTGTCTGCATTTTTTAGATGAACACTATGTTTAGAGTTCCCTTAATACACATTCTGTGACGTAACTTCATTTTAAATCAGTTTGTTTTGATTCTTCATACAGGCTTACGAGTAATGATATTAGCAGCTGTAAAGGAAATGAATGTGAAGAAAGGAGCATCCATTATTGCAATATTTAAGTACATCAGTTCTATATATAGGTACGACACGCAGAGAAATAGACGGCTTCTCAAAAGAACTCTAGAAAAACTAATTGCAGAACAGGTGGTGGAACAAGTTAAAGGACATGGTCTGGCTGGGTCTTTCAAACTGGGAAAGAATTACAAGGAACAGAAGAAGCGAGAAAGAACCAAAGAGCAGGTAAAACACGCTGCTGTAGTTACTTCAAAGAGCGTTGCAAAGGCTGTTCTTTTTTCTGCCAATTGCATGCTACTCTCAGCTGTACTGTCTGTGTGCACTAGTTCAGTGACACTCATTTAGTGTTAAAAATGAACAAAACTGCAGCAATCGCTTTGACACTCATTAAAAAAAGGCAGTTATCATAAATAGTTAAAATTTGTGGCTAAAATATTAACTACATCTGTCATAAGTCTTTTAAAATAGTGTCACTGAGAGTTGTTTTGTTCTTACTGTGAAGTTGTTTTTTGAACACTGGTAAACATTAACCAAATCCTCAAACTGGAAATTGATATAAACCCTTAATATCTATGTACTGATGTGTTTATATGTTCATTGGAAAAAATGGTGAGGAGAAAGTTGTTTGGGTTGAAAGGGACTTTAAAACTCATCTAATTCCAAACCCCCTTGCCATGGGGTCACCTTCCACTAGACCTGGTTGCTCAAAGCCCCATCCAGCCTGTCCTTGAGCACTTCAGGGTTGGGGCATCATTGTCTCTGGGCAACCTGTTCCAGTGTCCCACGACCTCACAGTGAAGAATTTCTTCCTAATATCTTATCTAAATCTGCTCTTTTTCATCAAAAACTACTCCCCCTTGTCCTGTCACTACATGCTCTTGTAAATAGTCCCTTTTACAGCTTCTCGTAGCCTTCCCTCAGGTATTGGAAGCCTGAAGCCTTCTCTTCTCCAGGCTGAACAATTCTAACTCTCTTAGCCTTTCCTCATGGGGGAGGTGCTCCAGTCCTCTGATAATTTTCATGGCCCTTCTCTGGACTTACTCCAACAGGTCCATGTCCTCCTTATGTTGGCGGTCCCAGAGCTGGATTGCAGTACTCCAGGTGGGGCCTCACAATAGATAGCCAGGATGCCCTCCCTGGCTCTGCTGCCCACATGTCCACCTCCTATAACACGATTGTCTTTCTGGGCTGAAAGTACACATTGCTGGGTCATGTCCAGCCTCTCACCCACGAGTACTCCCAAGTCCTTCTCAGCAGGGCTGCTCTCAATCTGTTCGTTCTACCCATGTGCTGCACCTTATACTTGGTCTTGTTGGACCGCATGATACTCCCATGGGCCCACTTCTCAAGTTTGTCCAGGTTCATCTGGACGGCATCCCATCCTTCAGATGTGTCAGCTGTACCACTCAACTTGGTGTCGTCTGCAAATTTGCTGAGGGTGCACTTTATCCCTTTTATGTCATTAATGAAGACATTAAGTAGCACTGGTAGATGTTAAACGTCATTGGGAAATCTGAATGTGAGGACTGACATTCTTGGTTAATTTTACTTTTTAGGTAGCAAGGACTTCAGAAAACACACAGAAGAAGCAATTGATTGATGCCAAGACTCAAACCAAAGAATCAAGAAACAATGATGTAACATCTGAAAATGTCTTTAAGACTGCTTCACATGAGAATATTGCCATGGAAGAGCATGATTATTGTACAACTAGTAAAGATAACAGGAAATCTGAATCAGATCATGAGAACTCTGTGAAAGAGAAAAATGTTAAGCAAGAAATTGTGGTCCCAAAGTCTCCTGATTTTCATGGCAGCCTCCTTGTGTCCAGTGAAATGAGCAGTCATCCTGATGTTGATGTTTCTAAAACTGCAGCTGATGTCCAGAAGGAAATCCCAAAAGTCCAGTCCTCACATTCCCAAGACCATGCTGGCAGTAGCGTACAACATACCAGTCCTGTATTTCCATTTAATACCTCTGAATATCGTTTTGAATGCATTTGTGGTGAGCTGGGATTGGCTGACTACAAGGCTCGTGTGCAGTGCCTGAAATGTTACCTGTGGCAGCATGCAGAATGTGTAAACTACAAAGAGGAGAACCTAAAGAGCAGGCCTTTCTACTGTCCCCATTGCCTTGTGGCAATGAAACCAGTTCCCACAGGAGCGACTCTGATAATTTCTCCAAGTTCTATTTGTCACCAGTGGGTAGATGAGATCAACAGGCACGTAAGATCATCATCTCTTCGAGTTCTGGTAAGATTATATAGCTTCATATTCTGGAGAGTTATTTTATCAAGGCTTGGGGCTTCCTGTCTGATACTCTGCATCACTTGAAGTTCAGAGGTCTTTGTGTCAGAGTTCTCCATTTCTTCCTGCTAGACCAATGCTTCAACATTATGTGGTGTATCAGTGTCCCAGAAAGACAGTGTGCAATTCGTTCTTCTTTTTTTTTTTTTTTTGTTTTGCTTGGTTACTGGGAGGTAGATCAGTGGACTAGACTGTATAGCAGCTGAAAGCAAATTTTTGCACAGTTGCAACAGTACATGATTTCTGAGTGGGAAGGCTCTTTGAAGGACTCCAAGGAACTTAAAAGGCCTACGGGTGTTTTGAGTGTTGTCTCACTGTACATTTGCACTTAAGCAATTCTCTGACTGTTGTTCTTCCTTTGTTCTAGATAAAAAATGTTTCCGTAGGTAAAAGCCTGTAGTTTTGCAAGGTTCTCAAGATTTATAAAAGAAGTCTTGGATATTGGTGTTTACTGAAAACAATACTGTTACAACTTGGGCATTGTCTCTATAATATCTGCCAAATTTATTAGGATGTTGCTTATTTGGAGACCATGTATTATCCTTTTACTTGATTTCTAACAACCCTGTCACTAGAATAAACCTAATTACACATAGATTAAAAATAGGTATACAGGGTTTTTTTAAAATACAGTTATCATGGTATTCAAGAGTCTGTGGCATCTTCCATTCTACAAGATGGTTTTCGTTTTCTTTTAACTGCCAACTGTGAGACTTGTTTTCAGTGTTGCTTCAAAAATGAATATTTGGTGGTTTATTTTCTGTTAAGGTAAAATGAAAGTAGTGGAGATGTTTCAAAGAATCAGTTTCCCCTGTTAACAACTTTTGCATTGCAGTGTGTTTTTTATTTTGCAGCTGCTTACAGCCCATAGGAAATTCTAATGGTTTTATGTAATAGAACAAGAAATTAAAATTTATCACTAGGTCTTGCTTTGTGGCAGGTTGTCTTTTCCTGCCACTGTGAAAACTACCAAAACCTAGCCAAGTTCTAAAGCTCCAGAAAATCTATTCATAAATACTTGAAAAAATCGTTAGATTTTGGCAGCTGTTTATTTCTTCTTGGTTGCTTCAGAGAGCATGCTCTTTTTGGTTAATTTGTTTCTTTTTGCTTCTCCTTCGAAGCTCCCCTTCTGTCCTTTGTTTCTAATGCAATAACCTGGATCTAGAGTTTGTCCCACTCTGGGGCTGAACAGAAGGAAATTATCCCCAGGTGTTTCTTTCAGTTGGCAGAAACACTGTTGCCATATGCACAAATCTAGAGGAAGATTATTACTGCGAGAAAAAGTAGAGTTAAGAATGAAATAAACAGTGAAATCATGTGCTGGTCATCAAGGAGTTGATGAGAAAACTGCTGAAAAAAAATAGAGACAAAAAACTGCATAAAGAGCAGTTGTTTTAACTTCTGTATGTTTCTGTTTCTAAAGGGATTTGGCTTAACATTTTGAGGGATAATAAAACAAATGTCAATATGAAAGGTTTCTGTTAGTGTGCAGGGATTTTTATTTTTTTTTATCTAGAGTTTGTTTTTTGTTTTTTTCATCTCCTAAATCTCTGTAGGTCCTGTACTCAGAGTGTAATTTCTGTTTTTTATATATTTTGATGCAAATTTCTGTCTGCCTAATCATCCGTTAAATTTTGGTGAGTAAAGTTTTTGGGAGAAAGGTAATACAAGGAGAGGAGAAGACTGAACGTGTAACAGTGACTTACATAATGTTGTCCATACAACATCACAGAATATTTAATCTTCAAACAACTGTTACAACAAATAACTGTTATAGAAAATAATGAAAATAATTTATTTCCTTCAAAGGTGGAAATAAATGTTTTGCAGAGTCATAAAAAGTAATACATTCATATTTTATATCCATGACTCTATTGTATTTATTATTAGGTTACATAGATGAATTTCCCACCATAATCTTACATGAATACAGATTTTATGAATAGTTTCTTTTTATGCAAGCAACACTGCTAAAAGCTTGCACATATTAGCCTGTATTGATATTCTGGCATTTTTACCAGAGTGTCTCTTACCTCCCTTCTCTTGCTATTGCGCTGTTGACTGTAACTCTCCGTAGGTGTATCAAGGTGTGAAGAAGCATGGCTTTTTGCAGCCACACATGCTGGCAGAGCAGGAGGTAGTTATCACCACGTACGACGTCCTGCGCACCGAACTGAACTACGTGGACATTCCCCACAGTAACAGCGAGGACGGGCGCCGTTTCAGGAACCAGAAGCGCTACATGGCCATCCCCAGCCCCTTGGTAGCAGTGGAGTGGTGGAGGATCTGTCTGGATGAAGCACAAATGGTTGAATGCACTACTGCAAAGGTATGACATTCCTGGTCATGCATTCATTTAACTTGAAAAGATTTGGACAAGTTTATTGTAAATAACAGAGTAGTCTTTCCTCTCCCCTTCTTAATGTTCAGAGTACACTCATGTAATTTGTCCCTTGTTCTTTAGAAGTGAATTTTCTGTTGGAAATACTTACTATTAAAGAGCTCTCCTGTTGGAATTTTGGCAGATTGTGAAGTATATCCAGCTCAAAAAATACTTAACATAATCTATACTGACAGTTTAAAGAACTAGGTCATCATATTGTATATGGTGTTTCAAACAAGACACTACGCTTGTTCAGTGATGTGGTTCAGAGACATAGATATGCCCTTTAGAAACTAAAGGGTCTAGAAGCTAAAATAGTCAGCAGTCTGTCTGCAGACTCTAGGGATACAGTCTGCAGGGGGTTATTTTAATTAGTGTTTGTCCAGTCTTTTGGCCCAAGACAGGAAGACAAAAATGCTACTTATATAATGCCTTACAGGCTTTAATTTTTAATTTTTTTTTAACATACAGTTTATTTTGCTATTTGTTTGCCTTCTCTTAAATGCACTTGATTCCTTGGAAGTGGACATGGCTTTTATCAGCTTTCAGTTACTTTCTAAAAGATACATAAAATTTTATATATGTTTTTATAATATATTGCACCAGTGCTGCTTCTAGGTCTAAGGGTAGATTCTGAAAAGTTGTTCAGACTTGTCAAAATAAGGTCCATGTGTTGTCAGACTGTGTTCCACTGTGTTTTTCCTTTCCTCCCATTGGCTCTATGTCCTTCCATTAGGCTGCTGAAATGGCACTCCGTTTGAGTGGAATCAATCGCTGGTGTGTCAGTGGCACTCCTGTGCAGCGAGGATTAGAAGGTGAGATTTTATGTAGCAGTGTAATCTGTGGGATTTCCTTGTGATGATAATTTGGTAGGGCTTTGAAGCAGTTAAAATGTCTGCAAGTTTTGTTCTGAATTTGCTAGGTACTCTAACTCTGTTAGCCATAAACTTTAAGCATGATAATAAAGCCATCAATACATTTATCAACATAAAAATCGAAGAGCTGAAATCTCTTCACAGACCTTCTCGTCTCTGAGTTTGACAAATACTTTGGGGAGCAGAGAAGCTGTATGTCTAATAGCTGATTCAAGTCTCTTCTTCAGTTTTCACTTAGTAGAGTGGATAAATATTAACCATGCTCTGTTGCAGATAGTCTGCTTTGGTTACAGAATCCTGTGCATTTTCAAATACAGTAAGCAGAGCTCTGTATGAGCTACCGTAGACATCCACTGCCATGAAGATAAATTCTAAATATCATGCTAAAGCTTGTGAAACTGTCTCAAGTCCTTATGTAAGGACTTAATGAATTGAGATGTGTGGAGTAGGTAGCTGCATGTTAGCAGGTGACATTTATCTTGTCTTTTTTTGTGTGTGATGCTCAGTTTCTGTAGACAGGCTTCAGACAGATAGAATAAAAGAATGGGAACTGACTAACTGCTTTGTCTCCCTGTGTTCTCTGATGAATTTTGGAATATCTGGTACACATTGAGGCAACATGTTTGAAAGTGGATAAATCAGTATAAGCATTTGTGGACTGCTGTTTGGACACCAAGTTGTAAAAATCAATATTTTAGATTAATACATTATGGAATCATGAATTAAATTTATAAAGACCTGTAATGGTTACGAGAATACATGGTTAATAAAGCAAAGCTGTAGAAAAAAGTGATTGATTTTAGTGTCATGGTGAATTCCTTCTGGGGCCTGTGTGTGACAGTGTTCATTTAATACATATCTGAAATGTCATACAGTTCATAATACATGTTGACAGATTCTCAGGCTAGACTAAAGCAGCCCCCATCATGGTGGGGATGAAAACTGCTGACTCATTTCAATCTGTGTCACTGCTGCTGTAATGCAGTGGGATAGGACCTCTGGGTGAACAATTACTTCTTGCATAAAAATGATTCCCAGGATTTTTCTTCCTCTGGTCTGTGATGTATTTGGTGAGTGTCTTGGTGCTTTCAGCTGAATACTGGATTATGATAAAACTAACAGAATAAGGAATATAGCCACCAGATTTTCAAGAACTATAAGATAAATCACTGTTTCTGCAGTATCCATATGCAGCACTTAAATGTGTGTCTGTAATTTTCCAGTAAGATTTAGACAGAAGTTTAGTCAGTATGTCCTTAAATTTCCTTCCAAAAAGTGATGGGTTTCTGAATTAGGTAGAATTAGCGAGATGTATTCTCTCAATTAGCAAGAAAACAATTGAAGTGTCTTTTGTTAATTTCTTATGCATTAGTAGAGAAGTGAAAATTCTTCAGAATTGCAGCCCCTTCTAGGATTGTGGGCAGCAGACAGTTGGTGCACAGCAGGCTCTAAAGTAATGATGCTGAGCAATATTGGTTTAGAAAAACCTGGCAAACACAGTTAACCATATGTAATCATGTAATTTCTGCCTCTTGTTTCTGCTCTGAATAGGTTTAAATTCTTCACTCTCTCCTGCTAAACTTGAAATTAGGAAAGTGTCTTACAAAAGAGCTATATTCTCTCAAGTTGTGTGGAAATCAAAACCAAGCTAAAGGAGAGAACCCCCACCTTCCACCACGCAGTCTCCTGCCTCAAATTAAATATTTTGCTGAGGAAGTGACTGGAAAACAAGTGCAAAAGATAAAGGCCAGAATGGAGATGGTTTATGCCCAATAGTCTTTGTATGACAGTTAATTTTTTTTGAGACATATTGCAAAGTATTAAAACACAAACACTTTCTTTTCTTGGCAGATTTGTATGGATTAGTCCTTTTTCTTGGAGTTGATCCTTACTGGGTGAAACATTGGTGGGACCAACTACTGTATCGACCCTATTGCAGGAAAAATCCCCGGCCTCTCTACAGTCTAATTGCAAAGATAATGTGGAGATCAGCAAAGAAGGATGTGATTGACCAAGTAAATAAAAGTTTTGAGTTTAGAATTCCTGAACATCATTTATCAATAGTTTTATTTGCAAATTACTTACTTTCTTTTTTAAATTTCAGATTCAAATTCCCCCTCAGACAGAAAATATACACTGGCTTCACTTCTCTCCCGTGGAGAGACACTTCTATCATCGCCAGCACGAGGTGTGCTGCCAGGATGCATTGGCAAAACTCAGGAAGATTTCAGACTGGACTCTAAAGCTTAGCAGCCTAGATAGAAGGACTGTGACTTCTATTCTATACCCTTTGCTACGGCTGAGGCAGGCCTGCTGTCACCCACAAGCTGTTCGGGGAGAATTCTTGCCACTACAGAAAAGGTGAATTTCTGTCACTTCTTAAATGGCCTACTTTATCCAAAGCAAAACTCCGATTGATTGTCTCCAGCAGTGCAAGTTCTTGTACAGTCCTCAAATAAGCGTAATTTAAGCTTCTGTAGTTAAATGTGTGGCTATGGCACACCAAGGTAATCTGACCTCAGAAGCTGAACACGGCGCAGTGGGGTCAGTAGTGTAATTCTTGCAGTAAAGAACGTAGCACTGAAGGCATTTGATTCTCCAGTGGCATTCTAACCTTACTATAACTACTATGACTGGAATGTTGCAGGTAACATGCTGAGTGTGAAACAAACCAGATAATTTTTTTATTTTAAAATATGCCTACTGCTTTTTTTTTGTCTTGTACAAAACTCACATTCATGAATAAGAACAATGAAAAAACGGAATCAACAGAATGTAATAATTCTTTAGTTCAAAGAAAAGGTTAATGTGAGGTTGTAGAATTTGCAAATGTTGATCCAAACTTAAAAGCTGTTCAAATGCTCTTTTATTTACATGCTTTCAAGATCATCTTCCCCCACAAGTGCTCTGCAAGTACCAGTTTGGTCCTAGCTTTTGTTAGACCAAAAAAAAGCATATTGCCAGTTGTATTGTGAAATGTAGCTGCTACTTTTTCAGTCAGTTAGAAGGTGGTTGTGAAGGAACAGGCTGTTTCCATTCCAGACTGTCAGAGGGTTGTCTATGTTTCTTTTTTAAGCTACAGGTAGGAAAGAACTTCAACTTTTTTAGCACTGCCAGTGTTATTGCTACTGTTTCCCAGTCCATCCATTCTATTCAGTCTCTTTCAATACCGGTAAGAAGTTTTGTGTCCTACTCCTTGCTCTTTGTAATACAGGGCATCTGGAGTGCCTAAGCAGCTGAAGCTGACTTTGCACCTACTTGAGCGGAGACCAACAGTTAGAGACTGTGCTGTAACACTTACTTAACAGTTTGCTAATGTCAAAGCAAGGACTCAAACATAGGAGAAATCAATATTCCCACCCATCATACAAGATTATTTGCATTAAAATGAGCTATAAATGTAATATACATAAACTGAGCAGAGTATGATGGGAACAGCTTCATACTGTGTTGATTTTGGAATGGTTGCACAGTCGCAGCTGCATAGTAACTGATGGAAAAACCAGCAATGAAAATTAAATCTTTCTTAAAATCACATTTTAAAAGAAAAGTCAATTCTCAGCACTGTTTTACATACCTTTTTTTGTGAACCAAACTCAACTGCAGCAGTGGACATTCCCGGAAGAGAGAGAAGATTTGGTTCCTGTCTTTGGGTATATGTAGGAGAATAATGAAGAAATTCACTGCTAGGACCTTTAAAAAATAAGAGAAATTTACTGACATAAGAAAGTTGATGTTGGAGCATATAGATCAGAGATGCGGGCCTGGAATAAAATCCTGAGTTTGGAGCCTATTCTGTGCTTTGATTGATGACTTTTTTCCCCCCACCTCTGTAGTGAAGGCAGTAAAGCTCTCACAACAGATTTTTTCTAGGTTCTCCTAGTTTAACTGAGTAAAAACCTCTTCTTTTTGCCTTAATTGGTAGTTTCAGGCTGTGTATCAAATTGCATATTTTATATCTACATCCTTTTCCTTGGAACTGCTGGTGCTTTTGAAAATAAAAGGTAAGTAGCAATGGTGGAAGTATCAGCATATGCAGGTGTTATGTGTATTTACCATTGCCTTTGCAGAATTCAGTAATTATGAATAGTGATTATATTGATTTACAGCTGACTCTGCTATGACAATGTACTATGAAACCAAGAATCAGTTTCTGCAACTGCAACAACGTTGCAAGGAAGGTAAAATGAAGGCCTAGGCAAGGGTATCCTTCCAGCTCAATTTGAGCCCAGTCTGTGTAAGCTATACACTCTGTTCCACAGTGCTGAACACCAAACAGGAAGTGCTTCTCCTGAAGGTCAGCAAGGCTGAGGAGCAGGGTTTTAGTGGAGGGGGCTGGTGTCTGGTCTAACAGCAGCAATTGGTATTAGAAGCAGCCTCAGGTCAGCTGTTGCAGTTGTTTACTCTCCTGTCTATTCATATCAGTCTTCTGATTCTTTAACCTCTGCTCTTACTTGAAGGTATCCTTCAGGCTTCCTTCTTGTATCCTCCTCATTTCTATTCCTGTTTCTCTCTTTTCTCTCCATTTCTGGTATTTTTATGTTAAGCTAATTCTCTTGTGGTGAAATTCCTCTCATAATTTGCAGGTATGACAAATGTAGAAAAAGAAGTTAAGAATTATTTTTGCTAGTCTTCTCTGTTCTCATTTCATGCATTTTCTCTTTACATTGACACTTCATGTGTTTTGTGTTTAGATTGGTAGCAGAGGGTAGAAGTGTAGTCTATCATAGCTGTTTTCATCATTCCATCACTTTTGACAAAATGAGGTCTATTTTGCTTGTTTCCAGTTCACCACTAACAGGAGGAGAAAAATAATTTGCCCCAAGAAGGATTATTTTACCAAGGTCAAATTTAATTCTTGCTTCCTATATCTTTGTGTTCCAGGAGATCTCAGCCTCTGGACACACTCAAGTTGGGGTAAAGCTCTAGCAGGAAGAAAATCTGACAGTTAGAGGTTTTTTAATAAGTAAAGAAATCTCAAAAAACATTTTCAATATGTTGGATGCATGTAATTTAATGATTTGCTCTGCTGCTCAGCATGACCCTCTTACTTTTTTAGTATTGCAATTTTGTTTCAAATTCAAACTATTTGAATAAATCCTTTTCAGCACCATGACCATGGAGGAACTGTTGGCATCTCTGCAAAAGAAATGTCGAACAGAGTGTGAAGAAGCTCACCGACAGTTGGTGTGTGCTCTTAATGGCTTAGCTGGTATCCATATCATTAAAGGTAGGACCAAAGGGCTGTAGCATATTCTTCACTCCTTTCAGTACAGGAGTAAAGAATATGTTCCATCTCCGTGTACTGGGAGATTAAAAGAAGTTGTGCTTGCGTAATTGTACTTAACCTGCTTTTGTTTTATCAGTACTGCTTTCTGGGCTTCCCTTGTGCCCCCAGCCGTGCAAACTGCTATGCTGAGTGGATTCCTTTTGCTGCTCCTGCTAGACAGCTCTGTCAATGTCGATTTTGTCTGAATTATATGGAAAAAAAGGCTTTGAATCAGAAACAAATATAATTACATGAATCTTGAGTGTCCCACAAAATAAAAGTAAATTAAAATCACTCAGTTATGAAGGTGTAAAAATGCCTCCTTTTCAAGTTCTTCCAAAGTTGACATGCTGTTTGAATTTTTCCAGCTCATGTCAATGCCCTCCTTCAGAGAGAACAGGCAAACTGCCTTTTCTCTTACTTGCCTAAAGAAAGACTATATTCAGATTCTTTATTCTGTAGTAGGTTTGAAATACTTTGTTACGATTGCACGATGGAGATAAGTGTTTCTGATAGTTAAGTGCTTAAAAAGAGTTACATACAGATGTAATGCTTCTAAAATGCACTAGTAGCAAAAATTGTTTGACCTATTTTGAAAACCAGGTTGATAAAAATTTTGTCTAATGAGGAACAAAAGCAGGACAGAAGAGGCAGAGTTCTGGTCTGTAACTCCTCCCCCAGTATTACCCTTACATTCAGCCTTCTTTATCAGGAAGTGGGAAGCAAACCTTGCTTAAAAGTGAGGCCATGTCTTCGTATAACTGAAATCTTATAGGTCTAATTATTATTAGTCCATATTTAATTGCTACAGGCAAAAAAAGAGTAACAATAACACTTACTTGTTTCTACTTCTTGTCCTGCTTTTATGCTCACCTTTCTACTTAGGCCCATCTGGACCTGGAGGTCAATGGTTATGTAGATGTGGTAGCAGTGCAATGGCCAGTTGTCACTACCTTCATCAGGAGGAATAAAATGTTTGTGTTATGGTTTCTTCCTCACACAAGAATCCAGTGAGGGTCATTTTTATGTTTGCTAGCATGTTTGCATCTTTCTCTTTCTTCATTGGTCTGCAGCTCCATGAAAACGCCGAATTTAGTGTACGTGGTGCCTTTTATGAATGTTACATGCTCTTTCTTTGTTCTCTTTGTTGCCCCTAAAACCAGTTTTGTCCAGCTCTAAGTCTGCATTTCTTTGACTGTGGGTGAGTTGTTTATAGCCATGGCTTTCTTCTTCACTGCCAAGCCTGTGCACCATCTCTTAGCATCCCATGGCTGTACTCTACACTGCATCCTATATCTTTACTTGTCAATAGCCTCTGCTATTGTTACTAGGCCTGTATTTCCCTACACTACATCATTGTGGTAGTTGTAAATATCTCATTGTACATGGAATAACTGCTTGTTACTGCTGTCTATATAAAGCTGTGTTTGTACCACACAAAGATAAACAAAAGTTTCAAAATATATTAAAAATTAGCCATAGATACCTAGTGAATTACAGGAATTGCTGTCACAGATAAGCCAAGTAAAAGTTTCAGGCAGGTCAAGAAAAATTCAGGGGAGGCCTGACAAGCTTCAAGCTAGCAAATTTAGCACACAGCTTTTAGCTGGTTACTAGTAATTGCAATCCTATATTGTGGGACTACTCCCTTGCAAATACAACTCTTTCAATGTAAGAAGCAGCAAATCTTGTTGACATAGAATTGTTACACTTCCTTATAGATGGAACGATGGTTTTTGTTTTACTCTGTTATCTGTCTTTATGCATTTCTAGTCCCTGTACCTTCTCCATGTTTTAAGAGTCTCTAATAGTATTACTGGCTAAGTAAATTTCCATCAGTTGAAAAAAGAAAATTAAAATGGATTTATTTTTTCACTGCTTTTCCATACAAAACTTCAATTTTGTATTTCTTTTTAATTGATATAAGCTATTTTCTGTGAAGTGATTGTGATGCTGGCAGCTTACATCAGTAGTTACGCTCCCTGCATGTACCTAATCATTTCTGCATTTCTGAAGTATGACACAACTTTCCTGGTTTTCACCGGGAGAGTAAATAATGCATCACTGCAGTGAATTGTAGACAATTGTTTTAAGTGTAACATGGGATTTTTTTGGATTTATGCAATCATGAATACATATTTTAAGATTAAGAGGTTTACAGATCTTACAGTCTGAAAAGATATTTAATTTGGAAATTGCATTAGTCTTTGTAGAATATCATCTTCTGTCTTTTACCAATTTTTTGGGGGGGCATGGAATGACTTGGAAAGAATTGCTTGAAGACAGGCACTTACTATACAGATTCTCTGAGAACATCCTAGTATGTTACAAGTAATGTAAACCTCTAAGGTCATGGCTGCTTGTATATTTAAAAACCGACACAATATGTCTGTGTTTTTGCTACTCTTTTAATTCAGGAGAACACGCATTGGCTGCGGAGCTGTACAGAGAAGTACTAAGATCATCTGAAGAGCACAAAGAAAAGCTCAAAACAGATTCCTTGCAAGTGAGTGAGCATTGAAATGTAGAGAGATGGAGTTAGTCTCTAGGTTAAGAACTGGAATACTTTAGATTTAATTTAACAGGTCAGTCTTTTCTTCTTCCCAGTGGTGTGCTGAATTACTCTTTCAGCCTGGTGTAATGATCACAATCTTTTGATCACAATCTTCTGATAGGAATCTGTCCTGTGACCTTCATGTTTTTGGGTTTTTTTTGACCCTCCAAAAAAACCCTACAACCCACAAAAACCTACTTGTGAGTTTTCTTGATGTCCCTGAAGCGGTGTATGATCTCCACCTGCTGTTTTGCAGTACAGTTAACAAGCTGAATTCCTGGTGCATATGACTGTGATTGCTCACACTAACAGTGTTATATTACATCCTGCAATCACAGAATGCAGGGTTTGCACTGAGAGTGATATTAATGTGCCAAATGATAGAGAATAATAAAATACTTGCACTACAGAAGATAAAAGGGCATCAAAATATGGAAAAGAATTGAAGTGCCTTTTCTCTCCAGGCGTTTGACTTCATGCTTTTTGAATGCTATTTAAAAATACTAATATATTTTCCTGGTAAATTAATCATGGTTCTCTAAGTAACATATTTATAGTTCTTCAAGAATCATCAGTTCTAAATTGACCAAAATGCTGATTTACTTTTGAGATGTTAAAGAAGGTCTTTTTAATATTTCATTTCCTATCCCAGTAAAATGTGGAAAGGAATCTTTCTTTTCTTTATAAGATGCTTCCAGATTAGTAGAGAAAGACAAAACTGATTTTAAATGCATGATAATATCTTGCAGTAAGCTTTCCTCGCTGTTCAGGTTTTTCCTGTCATGGATGTTGCAGTGGATTTTTTTCACCCTTGCTCTTGACTTTGTGTATATTTAGAGACTTCATTCTACACATAATTTGATGGAATTGTTGGCAAAGCACCCAGGAATTCCCCCAACTTTGCGTGATAGCCGACTTGCAGAGGAGGTAAACATATTTTATTTTGACATAAATATTGAAAAGCACATTTTTATTTTTTGTCCCCTCAGCATTTTATATCACTAAAACAACAACAATTATTTTCATTCAAAATAAATAGCTTTTGAGTTAACTACATTTCCCTTAAACTTAGTAAAATCAAGAGTTGTTACTGATCAAGAGATGTTACTGATAAACAATGTGTCATCCTGAATTCTTCTGAGTCATTTATTTCCTCACATTTTCTTTAGCTTTCTTCATTTTTAACTTCAAATAGTCAGTTTTCTGTAGGTGAAGTTTTTTTTTCCTTTGGCCAGATGAGCAAATCACTGTATATCACTCTCTATGCATAAACTTAACTATATCCTTAATCCTAACTGGGGAAGTATCTGACAAAATAGCTGGGGTTGCTCTTCCTCACTGGTTATTTGCAGTGGACATAAGGACAGCATTTGCAAAAGAATGTCATATTGTGTCACTGTTTGGGGTGAAAGGGACCTTGGGACGTCTCTAGCTGAACTTCCCCCTCAGAGCGAGGTCAACGTGGATTTCTGTCCAGGTATCCCAGGGCTTTATCCAACTGGCCTTTTAAAGCTTTCAAAGAAAGAGATTTCACAACTTAACTGAGTAGCCTGTTCCAGAACTTCATTTATCTCATAGTAGGGAGGTTCTGTGTGAATTTTTTTCCTGTTTCAATTAATAGCCATTGTTCCTTGTTCATTTGCCATGTACTTCAGTAAAATGCCTGGGCTCCCAATCTTGTTGATTTCCTTCTGTCTGCTGGGAAGCTGTCCTTTAGTAATCTCTAAGCCTCTCTCCTTCAAGCTGCACAGGCCCAGCTCTACTGTTTTATGCTGGTGATGAGTATCTGTGTTACCATTTGGCTGTCTTCTGATATTTTATAATTTTTATGCAGATTCCATGTAAGCGTAGCAGTTTTTTCTGTTTTAATGAGCCTTGTTCTCCTAAATATAGAAAGTTTGTACCTGCATTATAGAAGTTCTATAGAAGTACTGCCTGCTTTTTATGGACCTATAATTCTACCAGTTTTTAAATACTGCATTGTCCTGGCATGTGAGACAGAAAATTAAAGAATAAAGAATAGTTCAAACAATAAAGAATGCCTAACATTTACTATGCTTACAAAATAAAGACCAAGTTTGCAACAGAGCCAAAACTTACAAACAAAGTAAGAGATACAAAGCTACCAATAATAAATTATAAAACCAAAACCTAAACCAATGAAAATTAATCTCTAAACCTGAAATGTGCTAAAAAGCTAAGATGAATGCTCCAGAGACAAAATTAAAAATTTCAAGTGCAATAAAGAGTTTAGAAGCCTTCATCAAAGACCCCCAACAACCCCCAAATTGGAGAGGTGCAGGCACAAAAGGACTTTTAGCTCATTTAAATACAAACCAAAAATAAGCAAGACTAAGAAATAAATTAGACGTATTATAGAATCCTAAACTTCTAAAGAATAAATAAAACAATAATTTAAAAATTCAGCGCGCATATTTTTAAGAGGATTATCCCCACGCACCTCAGCATTAAAATAAGCCATACCTACTTCATAAATTTTACAAGTTAAAGAGTTCTTCCACATGTCAGCGTGATTATAAAGAAAGCTATTAGAAAATTTGTTTTGTTTATAAATGTAATGCAGAGCTGTTTTTTCATAGCTACCTTTTGCCAGTAGCTCTTCTAAGTAGCAGTAGGTCTTCTAAGTACCTGAGAGTCCTGTCCTGTCCACTCCAGGTAAACTGGGCTCTGTAACAACAATGTACTATCTTAGTAGTAACAAACAAAAAAAGACTTAAACGTACACTAAAATGCACAAAATACATGTATTTAGTGAAATCAGTATGTAACGGTGCCAGATACATGTTACTTTTAGCTGTTTGTTCATTAGTTTTTAAAATATAAAATAAACTGGCACTGCTTTTATAGTAGTGGCACTTGCATGCCAGGAGGGGTTTCAGTGTTAGAAGTAATTTTTCTAAAAGATTTTATCTGATGCACATTATGAAGTTTAAATCTTTCTTGTTATTTTATAAGTTTTATATGCATGTAAGTACAATTCTCCTGTTCTCAGACTGTTCTGAGATCTTTTTATTGTTTGTTTATTCAACACAGATAAGTAAGAATGCTGAGTTGTATTCAAGTTTCCTTTTGTAATGCATTGTATTTCTGTTGTGTTGTTTGGGCTTACCCAAAAGCAAGGTTGCACAGTTAGCATCTTTATAGTAATTTGTCTTCTCAAATGCTTGGGTTTTTCGTTTTTTTTTCTTTTTTTGCTTACTAATAAGTGCTGGACTCTAGATGAAAAAATATATTGGTAAATATTGCTTACAAACGAAGGTGGGTAGCACATAGATAGGTAGCCATTTAAAAACACTATGGCAGCTGTGGAATTCTTACATTTGCAGTATTCTTCACAGACATGATTTGTGCATAGTTTAAGCTCTTATTTCCATACAGGCAGAACAACTTCGACAGCATTATATGAGTAAATCCAATGCAGAAGTTGCAGAAGCCCATCAGGCCTTGCAGCCAGTTCTTCAAACCATTCGGGAACTTCAAAGAAAGGCAGGTACCTCTTAAATATTTTGTTTCTGACTTTTGGCATTTTTAAAGAATATTATTTTCATCTCTTTATCCAGAGCTCTAGCTGTTTGTCTTCATCTTCTTTCACCTGTTAAAATTACAGGGTCACTTCAGTGTTGCTCTATTAATTTTTTTTCTTTCTCTGATTAAATGATCTTTTCATCTCCTTTTGAGAGAGAGAGAGAAGGAAGAAACTTTGAGATCAATGTCTCTGTGTGGCTGTTCTGTGTAGATAGCCCTGGTGAATCTGACTCTGCTGAAGGAATATAAAGGTTTGAGAATGTAGACTGTTTTTAGTTGTGTGTTTGCACATCAGCGGAAGATCGGATATTTTTTAATTACGCTCTCATCCTCCATTTTTTTATGGAATTTGCCAGTCTTTGTTTGACCATGGCCTAAAGAGTAGTATGCCCCTCTGCTGTAATGAGTAGACTGGTTTGCTGTTGAATGTTCAAGATAATCTCTTGTTTTTCATACAGATACATTCAGGTTCTCCTTGGTGGTTGGATGTCATCCAGACAGCAATACAGTATGCCATTGATGAGGAGCTTGTTCAACGTGTGCAAAATGAAATAACCTGCAACTACAAACAGCAGACAAGTAAACTCTCCATGGCAGAGAAGTAAGAGAATAACTGAAATAGGCTCTTCTTACTAGTTTGTGCTAGCAGTTGCAATTAGATAGCAGACATTTTTGCTTCAGAGCATCTGGACTGCAATTATGTTTCAAAACCTGTCTCTGAAAAAGCGCAACTAGATAGAAGGCTTGGAAAGAAGTGCAGGAAAATTACTGTTTTCTCTTAGATAAGCATTCTTTGAAATGTTCTTCTGTATTATCTACTGTGGTTTTACAGTCTTCTATACTCATGAAACTGCTGAGTAAGAAGAATTCAAAGGTTATTACATTAAAATTGAGTAACCTATAAAAGAAATTGGCTTGCTTAGATGGAAAGTAGAAAATCCTAGTGTAACATTGTAAAATAACATCACTGTTTTTCTGAGCAAAGAATTTGAGGTTGGTTTAATGTTCAAGACAGCAGTATACCGCTTCTTTTGGCTTCAATTACAGAGTAATGAATTGGGGAGGGACATTCAGAGGTCACTTAAATCAACCCCCATCTCAAGATCCAGACCCATGCTCATTTAATCCAGTAAAGTTGCCTAGGGATTTGACCTCTTAAGTATCTCCAATGAGGGAGATTCAGTAATCTCTTATGAAGCCTGTTTCAGTATTTGGCCCACTTGGTGGAAGAAAAAAGGCATTAAAATTCTTTTACCTAGTTAATATTTCCTGTGTTGCATCTTGTGTGCGTTGTCTCTTGTTCTTTTGCCAGGTGCCTTAGACAAAAGTTTGACTCAGTCTTCTCTGTACCTTCCAGTTAGATAAATATTGAAAGCCATAAGGTCTTCCCTAAATTTTAGGATTAAATAGACCATTTTCTCCTAACCCCCTCTTGTACATTCTGGATAAAGGTCTGTAAGTTCATGTAAGTTCATCACAGAAAAGGGAGACATAGGAAGGACAGTGCTCTGATAGTGTAACTTCAGGCAATTTTCACCAATAGATGAACTTATGCTCTTAAATACAATCTTGCAGAATCATGTTTTAGTCAAATAAATTTTTATTATATTTATGATATATATATATATAAATATTTGTATATAAATACATATACATCTATGTACAAGTTTATAAAACATGGTAAAAAATTAAATACTTAAGATACACACATTTTAATTCTATATGTAAAGATGTATCCTCCACTCTGACTACTCTGCCATCATGATTCCAAAAGGTTGAAATTTCTTCTTGATGGAAGTAAATGTATCTTTTCTTTTCAGTACCTAATATAACTCTGTTGAATAATCTAAATAAAGATATAAAACTTAAACCTCTTTTTTCTTCAGCACAAGAGGCAATGAGCACCAACTGAAACACAATATGTTCCTCTGAATATCGGGGAATGCTTTTTTACTGTGAGGGTGATTGAGCACTGGAATAGGTAGTCCAGAGAGTTTGTGGGATCTCCATCCTTGAGACAGTTAAAAATTGTCTGGGCATGGTCCTGGGCAACCAACTCTAGGTGACCCTGCTTGAGGAGAGCATTTGTGCAGGACAACACCTCAAGGCCCCTTCCAATTTCAGCCAGTGTGTGAGTCTGGATATGAATGTTTCATGGTTATTTCAAAATGATAGCATCACATTCTGGTCAAAATAAATATGAGGAAAGGATTGTTTGCATGTTCCTGCAAAACTTTTATGCCTATGCATCCATCTTTGTTAGCTTGTGTCACAGTGATGGTTTTTTTTTTCCTCAATTGAAATTCAGTATTTAGAAAGTATCTTCTTAAATTGCTGCTTACGGATTGTATGACTTTGGAAAAGCTGTCTGTGACTAAACTTCCTTTTATAACACAGGGATAAAACTTACTTCCTTTTCAATTTATTTGAGCATATGAGATAAAACTTAAAAATCAGTGTCTTATCAAGTGCTGCTGGTTAGTGGTGGAAGCACCAAGTACTCTTGCGTACTGGATATGATTAATCCATGGTATAGTGAGTGAGATTTTTGTAAAGCTGGTGTTATTTGGCAGATGATCATATTAACAGAAGACTTGTGGTTGCAATTTACATTTATTTTCAGACTGCCTGGTTAGGCAAACTTTGTCTGTTGTTTTAAAATGCAGGTTACTGAAGTAGGTCATGTTGAATGCCAAGCTTTAGTAGTGTTAAACCTCTGCTTTGCTCTCTGCACTGTACAAAATGGGTGGTTTGGATCAAACTTTCTGTACAGTGTAGAACCACCATCTTGTACATCACTGTCAGACTTTGTAGGAATTATGCACTTTCTTTCAGCAAGTCTTCTGCTCTCAGGAAAAACACAATGTGGGAAGTGCTTAACTTGTGTTCATGTTTGTGTTCATTACCACAACACCCCTCCAATCACAAAAGACAGCTAGGTTTTAGGAAAATAGTTTACTGTTGAGTCCATTTAATAAATTTAAGTTTGAAAGCTGACTTGCTGAGTGAAGTGTATGTTTGTGATGGGTGCATGTGTCCGTTGTGAATTGCACAGGTGCATTGAAAATCATTTTGTTGATCGGCAGACACAAGTCAGTCTGTAAGTATGTGCAATAGTTTACCTTTAGTAAATCTGCATTGTGGATCAGAATATTGCAGGTTGGTCTTCACTACTCGTATTGGCCACGCCTCTCAAGTCTTGTAAAGAGTCGTTCTGTTCTAAAAATATCAGGCATCAGCTCTGGGGATCCACTGGAGTGATTTTTGACAGAATTGCATGTAGTACTAATAAGCATTTGCTTGTGGTACCAACTTTGTATGTTGTCCTAGATTGCTATTTAGCTACTTGTCTTCTGTTTTAAAATAATGAATCAAGTTAGGATTTGGTGTCGTGGTGTACAGTAATTTCCCTTTTTCTTTAAATCAGATTCCGTGACTGCAGAGGCCTTCAATACCTACTCACAACCCAGCTGGATGAAGTGAAGAAGTTCCAGAAGATTGTAAGAGAAGCAGTGAAAAACTTAGAAGGGCCTCCTTCTAAGCAGGTTATTGAGGCTGCCACTATCTGCCATTTGCGACCTGTTAGATTGCCACTTAACAAGTAGGTCTTGAAACAGAAAATATACCTTAGATGTGTATTACTAAATTTTCCTTTATTTGAAATAACATGCTAAAATTTTTATTGCGTACTCAAGAGCTGTATGCACACAGATATCACAGATCCCTTTCTTGGAATCATGACCTTCAGTTTTATTTTTATAAAATCTTCCAGTGTCAGCTATATTAATGTATCTATGACTGTTATTTTGTTCCTTTTTAGGAATTTTGTGTAGTTTTATATGTTGGGATAGGGTCTTATGATAATTTGGTTTCTGATAAAATTCTGAGTGCATTTATTTTCAATTTTCTGTATTGCAGCTGTGTCTTTTGTAAGGCTGACGAATTGTTCACAGAATATGAATCAAAGCTCTTTATGCATAGGTAAGTTCATAGCTTTTTCAGTTTCTCACTGTTAAAAAAAGTGAAAATGGAATTGGTTTATGTTTTCTGAAATAAGTTTATGACCAACTGACAGCGACTTCTTGCTGGTGACTTTGATAGCAGTTCTGGTAGGTTTAATTTTCTATGTAAATTTCATTTCAAGAATTGGTGTCCAAGGAATGAATACGTACCACTTTCTCTCAAGCCACTATAATGTGACCATACATTTGAAATGAAGTGGTGGCATGTTTTAGAAAGTGTGTGTATAAATACAAGTATGCTAATTGAACACATATTCCTGTTTGTGCAAATATTTATTTGCAGTCCAGCTGCAAGTGGTATAACACCACCCTCATTCTATGTTATGGTGAGAGAAGAGATCTCAGACAGGATGAAGCTGAAAGAAGGGTGACACCAGCACAGGGTGTCAGAGAAGTATGCATAGTGGGCAGTACTGGGAGACATAGATTACAGCTCTCTGCATGCTTTCTCTTGGACTTCTCTCTCATACACCTCACAATGTCAAAATTGGATTGAAAAAAATCTTGAGGTTACTGAGAAAACATATTGGGAAGTCTTTACCAGTAGGAGTTTTGTTGCCTCATGACTGCTGGAATCAGGAAGAATTAATGTATTTCTAAATCAGCATTCTTTGTCAAGGAAAGAACTGGGAAGCTGTACTGTTCTTTCGCAATGAATACACAGCAGATTTTGCATCAGAGTTTAACTGTAATTCTTGCTTATATAAAAAGTCAGAACTGCATTTTTTTTAATGAATGTGGCATTAATAACTACTGGAAGATGATTTAGGTGTGTAAGCTTTACAAAAGTTATTGATGATTTTGAGCTGACAAAATGGCCTGAGGATTGGTACTGAGGTCACTGTGTTCAAAGCAAGCTTTTGAATAGTTAAAAAATCAGCTGTTTATATTCTCTTGGTTTCCATTATGCTTTAATCATATATAAGAAGGCTGAAATAGATGATGAATAAGTACAGATGGATGTGGAAGTACAAAATCAGTGCTAAGCGCTGTGTTTGGTTTGTTTTGAAGTGTTAAAGGCCAAATGGCAATATTTGAGGAGATGATAGAAGACCAAGAAGGGCTCGTTGATGACCGTTTGCCCACCACAAGCAGAGGGCTCTGGGCAACCAGTGAAACTGAGCGTGCCTTGAAAGCTCTTCTCTCCTTTGCCAAAGCTCACCGAATGGATGTTAGGCTAACCGAAGAAGGGAGTGTATTCCTGGAACTTTTCGAAGCTTGGAAAAAGGAATATAAGGTAAATAAGTAAATTACATGGTGCTCAAACAGCTGTGTGGTCCATTTAATATATTATAAACAAATTGCAGCTGAATATTAGCACATCTAAGTCCTATTCTTGAAATTAGGCTTTGCCTACACCAACCTTTTCCACAGTGCTTATTACAGGATTTGATTTTAAATGATTAATACATGATTTAAGAGTTTCTAAAAGCTATACTGGCTACTAATCAAATTACTAAGCAATATAATTGCATCTGTTAAGACAGTATAAAGATGTAATTAAATGTGTTCATCTGTTTACTTGAATCAGAATGTAGCAAGACCTGGCAAATCCAACACTGGTCCATTCTGTAATTCAGTTTATCTTCAGTCTTGTGAAGAAGGAAGACAATTTTTTCATGTGCCTTTATGTTAGGAAACAAAAGATGGAACTAATATGTCGATGAGAATGAAGACAATGTTGTGATTCTGTCTGTTGTGACTTGGAAATACTGATTCAGTGCTCTGTACTACTCTCATACACCCTGAGTTACCAAGGATGATACTCTGAAATGACTCTTTTTTTTATTCAGCAAGGGTTTTTTTGTTTTGCAAAGCATTTTGTTTCTGAATTTTTAGTTGCATTAGTTATTGTAATTATGGAAGAAATGAGAGACAGCTATTTATGGTTGTTTATACAGAGAGGCTGGAAAAGAGACAGGCAAAATGATGTCTATATTGCTTGTTTTCCTTTATAATTAGTTGTTGTGGCTGAATGCTGTAAAGAAATATTACCTCTTCTTTCAAAAAGATTCTCACATTTTATTTTACATTGTATGGCAGAGTCATGTAAATGTAACTCAATTCAGTTCTGCTGTTCATTTGTTTGGGACTTTCTTACAGTTACTTCATGAGTATTGGATGGTCCTTCGAGATCACGTGTCTGCTATTGATGAGCTGGCAATGGCGACAGAACGACTGAGAGTGCGTCACCCTGATGAGCCAAAACCAAATCCACCAGTACTCCACATCATAGAGCCACATGAGGTAGAGAACTGGGCAGGAAAGAAATGGTTTATTTTTGAATAAAATACTCCTACAAAAATAAAATCCGCATCTGGATCTGTGCAGAATGTCTATAATCTGTCTCTGTTCTCATTTCAGACATGCTTGGAGTATAGACTTCTTACCTATTTCTACATTAAGCACATGGGCAATTTTGAGCTTGTAACTGTTACTTTGATATATTTTTATTAGCCTTCTGACAGAGTGGCATGTTTCCAAAAGACTGCTGTCCCTTCAGCAGCAGCAAATTCCTTCTTTTCTCTACAACTGCCCAGTTTTCCAATCTGGGTGGAAAATTAAATTGACCTGATTCCTTACCTATATTGATACTTTCCACAAATACCTATATAAAACAAAAGTGAGCACCTCAAAGAAAAATCTTTTTTCCAGTATTTTGAAATTTCTGATCTACCCCTGACTCAGTTTATGATGATAGATAAAATGCTGGGTTGATTTAACCTCTTAATTTTTTTTTGACCAATAGATGTATATTTTCTATAGAAGCATTTTGTGCTTTTTTCAGTGAGATTGAGTTAGATAAAAGTGCTTCTTTCTATAAGGAAATAAATTTCATCTCTGTATTAAAACAGTTTTTTAAAAGAAGCACTTTGCTTAACAAATGCCTAATAAATGTCTCAAGATTTATGCAAGTATATGCAGCCATAAAAGAAACACCCATTACTTTGGCCTTCATCCTTCAGGTACCTGCCCCTTCTGCAGTATTGCAATTCTCCGCTATCAGCTGCAATTAATCTAAATAAAAGTTAGCTTGATGTTTGTCTTTGTATAGGATAAATCAAAAGTGGAAATTTCTAAGAAATATAAAGAAAATAATTGTCTCTTGCACATTGATTTTGGAACCAGCAGTTGATTCGTGTGTGTGTGTATATATATAGTAAAAAAATAGACAATAAATTGAATGAAGTTCAAAAGAAACTTGTAAAAATTTGGCTTCTTTTAATTCAATTTTTTTTCTGTAAAGAACCAATAATTTAAATCAAACAATAAAAATCAATTTTGTGTACCTTCTACATTTCAACCCACTCACAGTGCTGTGTTCATACTGGGTACAGGAAGGGAATAGATAATCAATTTTGCTTGGGGAAAAGCACATCTTAAATTTCCAGCATGAGCTGGTTTGCTGAATTTCACAAAAAAAAAAAATTAAGCCTTATTGTAAAATTTAAAGTTTTTTTTCCTTTTTTAACACATATTTAATGTTGTTTTCATAGGTAGAGCAAAATCGAGTTAAACTTCTGAATGACAAGGCAGTTGCCAAATCACAGCTTCAAAAGAAATTAGGA
Organism: Bombycilla garrulus; assembly: GCA_013400315.1. Classification (NCBI taxonomy): domain Eukaryota; kingdom Metazoa; phylum Chordata; class Aves; order Passeriformes; family Bombycillidae; genus Bombycilla; species Bombycilla garrulus. Next base: position 623,387 of record VXBU01001467.1, read on the forward strand.
CAACTTCTGTACCTCACTAATCTGGAGAAAGTAAGATTAATGGTTCCTTGGTCTTTACCTAAGTGATGTACTCTGTTTACCTGGGGAAGAGAAGAAACCTACCGTTATTTTTATTTAAAACTTCCATCTTAAAGAAATGGTATTTTCTGTGAAGATTCATTACATTTTGAAATTCGGTGTGCTGTTCTTTGTGTTACTGTGTGCTCATAAAATTATTTATTGCAGTATATATTTTAGTTACTTGCTTTATTACTTGCTTATTAAACTATGAACTAGTTTTAGACACTTAAAGCTTTCAATAAAACTGACTGGGCCATGTTTAGTGGAGCCTTATAAAATTATATATGTCTCTGCATACCTTTGGTAGCTCTTTTACAAACAGCTTACCTGAAAGAAGGATAATCACTTCTGGAGTTTAAGTAAGTGTTAAAAGAAAAACCCAAACAGAACAAAAACCAACAAAACCAAACCAAAACAGACAACCTCCATATATGTTATTTTAATCATAGTGTTTCAGTAAGTCATTTATGTTAAAGTAAACATAGTTAAGCAAAATTTAAGTGTTTTTGCAACAATGTGAATCTGACAGAAAGTATTTGGTGTTTCTTGTTTGATGCTTGTATTTGACCAGGATTTTGGAGAGCTGTTATAGAGCTGCAGATGCCATCTGAAGGACTGCAGAATGAAAAGTGCTCCTTTTGCTTGCCATAAGTTACATATTTTTTTAACTCCTCAAGATGGACTTGAGTACATGAATATGTTTTTAATTTGCTCACACAGTGTTTTGGTTTGATTTGGTTTTTTTAAAGGCTTAATTATTCATTTTTTCTAGAAGATTGTTTTAAATACAGAATAAAAAACCACAAAGCTTATATTTTCTTTTCTAATTTATAGTCTCAGGATAAAACTACTGGAGGAGTTAACCCGGAACCATGTCCAATCTGTGCACGTCAACTGGGAAGACAGGCAAGATATTTATTCAGCATGTTTTAGTGTTAGAACACCTTTAACTAAAGCTGAGCCAGCTGTGTGTCACATTTCCAAGATCTGTTTTTAAATGAATGTTGTAATGAAACAGGGAAAATGAGCTGTTTCCTGTAATGTACCAACAGCCTCTCCCCCGAAATAACATCTTTCTCAGATGCAAACGCCTCTACTTCTTTTAGCTTTTGACATAAGTGCTTAAGTGTTCCAAAAATGTGTGTTCATGATTGTTTTATAACTCTGAAGTTATACTTTTAGCAGAAAGATTTATTTCCTATTTATAAGCTAACAGAAAGAAGTAGGTAAACTTCTATTGTATGCTATTTTATTTTGCTGTAATTGTTTTTATGGATAGTAATTTTTTTCTTCTAAAAAAGAGGATATTACATATGCAAACAGTAGGAAAATCCAATAGAATAAATACTAGCAATGTGAATTTCCTTCCCTACCATTTCCCTGCTGAACTGCAGGAGTTGAAATTCAAGTGAGACTTAATCTATATCATGAAGTACAAAGCCATAGTTTAAACTTGACTTGCCCTGCAGTAGGGAAAAAACATGACTGGACTCCTATATGGTTATACTAAATTGTCTTTTTCTTTTAGGGTAGCTATTTTAAGGAAGTTTAGCTTCTCTTTGCATTATAGACATGTGTAAGCATGAATTGCTGTCCTTTCATGTTTCCAAAATCCCCTTTGTGCTCTTCTTCCAAGGGCAATATAGGTTTTTAAGGAGAACAGCTGTTATTCCTGTTAACTGCCATTATTCTTTATCTCAGAACTGGAAGAGCTCACTGAAAGGGAAAATAATCTCTTAACTTTGTTTATCTTTTCCTAACAGCAAGACTGCTGCTTTAGATGATAACAGTTTTTGTGTTGCAAAGAACTTCTAAAATACTTTGCATCCTGTTTCTGCACAATTGAAAAAACCTTACAAACCCTAAAAGACCTTCTGCTCGATAGTCAGTGGTTAAGTCAATTCCTTTGCTACTTGGTCCCATTAAATGTTTTAGTTTTTCCTCTTGGAATGGCCTAAAGAACAGACTTTTAGTCTGTTTTTGCTTTTAGTACAGCAAGATATACTATTTTCAATTTCAAAACTACTGGTCTATAAATTGCTTCCCTATTATGGAAGGTTCTGCCTGACATGTAGATGTTCTAGGCTGACAAGGGGAGAACAGCTTCTGCAATGCAATCTTCTGTTTCACATACATTGTGTCAGAAAGAGATTAAGATGCTATGTACAGAATCTTTCTTCTGAAGTCCAAAGATGTTGTCTAGGACTTACCAGCAGGGAAAAATGAAAGCATTTTTTTCTATCACTTACTCAATAATACCAAATTAGTATGAATGCACAGATAAAGAATTTTATAGAAGGCAAATAAAAACATTTTTGTAATTTTAAAAAATTTATGTAAATACTTAACCTATGTTTACATATAAGGCACTAAGAATCATCTTTCATGGAAATGAAAAATTGTAATGTCTTTCCTGAAGCTCAAAACTGAGAAAATGCAAACTGAACAATAAATGCAAAGATTTCCTTTTGATCATGAATGTCTCTGTGCTGAAAAACTTTGAAATTCAGGCTTTTCAGCAGGTAGAGTGCTACAACTGTAAAATTTTTCTTGAACCTGATGAGTATCATGAAAATAACGTAATTTCTTTATTAAAATGTAATTCATCATAGATTAGTGCACTGTTTTTCTTCTGCATGGGTCCAAAACTGAAACTGTTGTGTTTGGGTTTTTTTGTTTCCTGCATAGTGGGCAGTACTGACGTGTGGACACTGTTTTTGCAATGAGTGCATAGCAATCATCATCCAGCAGTACAGCGTTGGCACCCGCCGGAGCTCAATTAAATGTGCCATTTGCAGGCAGACAACATCTCATAAAGAAATATCTTATGTCTTCACTGCGGAAGCTGCAAATCAGGAGGATGATATTCCTGTAAAGGTGAGTTGCTTGCAGGAGATCTATGGCCCAGATTTCCAGCACTGCATATTTTTTGTGTTGTGTAGCATACCACATTTAAGCAGACAAGTGTACTATATAGTTTTATAAATAGTTTATCCTAATGACAAAACCTCTAGACACAAATGTGTAGTAATTCAGTCCTGACTGCACTTTTGTATCTGCTTTTTTACTGATGAAGGAAAAGAATTGGGTTGAAGAGACAGCATCTTTATGAGTCTTTAGCAATGCTGACATACATGAAGTGTGTATGTGTATGTTTGCTCTGCGTGAATGTCTTGTATAATGTAGAAACCAAAGAAGCTGTGTTTATTGCAGTTGTGGAAAAAATAGAGGATTCTGGGCTAAAATGCAGAAGTAAAATACACTGATAATACTTTGGTTTAGATAATACTGCTGTCTTTCATTAAATTATGATTATAATACAGCTGGACATAACTTGTCATCATTTTAATCTGATTAGTGTAGTTAAAAATAATAACTGGTTCTGCTGACAGACCTCCGTGATAATTTTTGTAACTCTCCTTGAACCGTGCACAATTTCTAGTGTTGCTGCCCTGTATTGAAGACAATGCTGCCACATTCACACTAGTCATTTTAAATTCCTGGGACAAATGAAATTCCATTTTATGAGTAGATGATTCCTAACTTGAATTATCTAAGTAGTTGACAGTATGTAGCACCAGGGGGAGTAAATAGGCTGTATTCTTCAAGTGCTGCTTCTTAGAACATCACTTCATGCAGGGCTTTTTACTTATTAATTCCATATACAGTTTAGAGATATCACCCTGTTTCTAACAAAATTTCAAATATATTGCAGAAATTACATTAAAAAATAACTAGAATAACCAAATTTCATAAATAAGACACTGAAAGAACATGTCATCTGCTGTCCTGTGTAAAGAGTTGTAGTGTTTTCTTGAAATATTTCTGCATCAAAAACTTCAAACAAAGCAAAAAGAAAAAATATTAATTCTGTGTGAATTTGCTTGAGCAAAGCTTATTCTTAGTTCATGAAAAATTTAAAATCTACACTGTACCTCCACTGTATTTATTATCTAAACAAGCAACACTGTTAAAAATTTCTACGTCTTATTCCTTTAAAGGACAGTTAACAAAGAATAACAAACTTACTATGGTTTCTATAGAATACTGAGGTTAAGATCAGTATCTTTCAGGATAGATATGAAAATTGTGTGATATATTCAGTGTTTGTATTTTAATCTGTTTTTTCTCAATCCTTCCAGTCTCTTAAAGTATTCACTACCTCTCTTTCTTTCTATCTTACTCTTTATTGTAACAACACTAACCATCTTAAGGTAATGCCTTAGATGCAAAAAGACTACTGTTAATGGAAGCATGGGGGGCTGAGAGAGAGATTACTGGCATCTCTGCATGTTTTTGTTGTGTAAAAGCTTCCTGTGTCTGGTCAGTATGGTGTTGCCAACAGTGGGTATTGCCCGTGTGTCATCTGAGACAGAAATTGTTTGTTAGAGAGTAGTTTTGGTTCTAATGTTAACTGTTCCATAATTCATCTGAACTAGCCAATTTTTTATGAGTAGTCATCTGAATATTCAGCAAACTGACAGACTCATGGTGTAGGGGTAATGATTAGGGTACCATTTTTTAAGACAGACTGAAAAACAAGGATACTTCTGTCAGTTTCATCTCTCCATGGAGAACAAAATTGAAATCTTTGTGTGTGCTGTGAGCCAAAGTTTTAGTCACTTGTAAATTCAATAAGTCTTATATGGTTTAACATAATGTAGAGAAGGGATGAAGAACTTTACAGTTATCTTGTGTAAAAAATAGAGCAAAAAGACTGTGACCATTTTGAGCATTGTGCTGTTCTTTTCTGCATCCTTACGGATCTTGTACAAAGTCGCCTTTGTGCCACCTGAGTTACGGGAACCTGAAGAGTGGAGAAAACAACAACAGTGGCTAAAGCTGCTATCTATTATAGCAGAGCAAAACAGAATAGTTTCTGAGGAAAAGACAATTAGAACAGATTAGTCAGGATTGTCATCACTGAATCAGAGTTGAAAGGTATTGGAAAAGCACATAAACGACCCTGGAATTATGTAGGAAGTCCTAGAAGCTAGTCTCGGATCTCCTAACTGTAGGTGTTTGTGATTGGCAGGCAGCAGCCTTAGGGCTGCAAATGTCTCATCCTTTCAGATCAAAACACCTGCCAACATAAGCATTTCTGATTGTCCATCTGAGTTTGCAGTCAGTCAGACGGACAGTCCATGTTTACTGATATGGTATGGAAATGGCACAGAAAGAAGCTGGTTGATTTCTATGTCTGTGACATTGCAGAGTTGGAATCACTGGGTAACAAAATGGCACTGCTTACTGCAGCCTTTGGTAAAACAGACTGCAGAAAGTCTTTTACATGTTAGCTGCCTAATGTGAGTGATCAAGCAGCCCAGCATTGGTTCCCAGCTTGTGCTTCGACTGCTGACATCCTTTCCAGCCAATTCTGCAAGCAGCATGACTTCAGTAAATTTGATCTGTCATTGTAGTGAGCCAACAGAGTTAATTCAATGTTCAAAAGACAAGTGCAGACAGAAATAAAACAGTATTTGTCCTGCTGAATCTAGCACAGCTTGAAATTATTATGTGTATAGGAACTAGTAAAGTAAAGGCTTCTTTAAAAAAGACATTGAGTAAAATTGATGTAATACAAGGTACATACTGAAGGAAATGGAAAAGGAATTGCATCCCATGATATCTCGCTGACGTAAGGGGAAAGGGAAGAATACATAAATCAAAATGGACAAGATGTAGTGTTGGATTCATTAAGCACTGAAATACTTCTGAATGCAGAATAGAAAGAGGTTTTCATTGTCGCTCACCATCATTCGAAAGTTAATTATAGTCACAATTTTCTTACTGTTTTAAATATAATTAACATGCTTCATAGTACTGAACATAAGTTTGATGGTGCCAGAATGAGAAACAAAAGCATCATAAATAGCATTGTGGTAGGTATTTTTATTCATCCATTTTCAAGAGGTATGAAGGTACAGAAATTTTAATGTGCATTTGAAAGATTCTCTAAAGACTGTACCACAAAGTTAAACTGCAGGAGGCCTAATGGGCATGTTTGGTGCCACTGCACTGCTTGGGCCATCTGTTTTGCCTCATGCAGAACTAGAGGGTGTGCCTGCATGGCACTTCATTCTTCCATGTGCAGCACATGCTGTTACACACTGCTGATCCTAATGTACTGCGTTATAAGGGAGAGGTGAAAGTAGTTCAGTGCTACTTAACCTGCCCTTCCTCAAGGCTGATCATTTTTAACTTTGTGTAAGACGTGTAAGAGACCTAATATAACATCATTCAATAAAGCAATGGATGTGGAAGGTGTTTTTTACTATCCCACTTTACTAATGTGCTTCTTTAACTTTTCAAAGGGAAGTCACTCCACCAAAGTGGAAGCTGTGGTCCGAACACTGAAGAGAATTCAATTCAAAGATCCAGGGGCTAAGTCCTTAGTTTTCTCAACGGTATTAATCACCATTTTCTGTCTTGTCTTTGCACGTGTGTTTTGAGTTTAAAGCGTTCATAATATTTTCAGGAACTAGTTTAGATACCAAAATGTTGAATCACTCTGTACAACCACATGATTGTTTTGAGGATTTGTAGTGCAAGTCCTGTAACTGGAAGAAGTATAATGATCATAGTCAGCAGATGTGAAAGCTTGTTCCTTTAAAGGGCAAGCACTTAGATTTGTATGGAAGCAGTAGAAATTCAAGATATTTTTAAATGTGATGTTCAGATGTTTTTGATACATTGCAGAACTGTTTTTGCAATTGCTGCCAATTTCTTTCATTCAAGCTGATCTTTCTAATTGCCTGTCTTACTTAGTTTTATGAAAGATTTGGTTTCTAGCACACAATTTTTTAAAAAATTGCAAATGCCAGCATTTTGAAAAGCTTTTTAATCTCTTTAACTCATTGTTAGGGAAGTTAATTATTATTTTCTAGTTGTCATTGCTGTTTGTAATGTTGAGTTGCTTTTATTGTGTTGTGTGGTTTTGTTCTGTTTTTTTTTTACAGTGGCAAGATGTGTTGGATATAATTTCAAAAGCTTTGTATGACAACAACATGGTTTTTTCTCAGATCAATGGAATTAGTAAATTTCAGGTACATAAAGGATATTTTTCTTAAATTATTTTCAGTGGGAAAATCATAGTTCATAGAAGTTAATCTGATTCTTTTTAATTTGTTGCATCATTTCAGAAAATAAAAGAGCAGCAAATTCATATGGCAGAAGCTTTGATCTCTCATTTATTCATTCTAAAATTTATAATCTCAAAAATTCCTAATTTAAAGCATTTGGAGATAAACAGTACATTCATTTTTGAAAAAGATGCATTGGCATGGAAGTTATGGATGAGACACACTGATCACTGTTGCTGGAAGTTCATGCCTTCCTGAGACTGCCATGTATCTGTTCTGGGATGATAGACCTGCAAGACTGTTGCTCTGAAGCCTGTATTAGCTGCTATAATTTGCTGCAAAGATAATCCTGTCCCCCACACTCTTCACTGAGAAACCTCTGTGACACTGCTGTGATGTTTGCCTTTTAGGAAAACCTGTCTGCATTTAAATATGATCCCAACATCAATATTTTGCTGCTGCCTCTTCACACTGGTTCCAACGGACTAAACATCATTGAAGCAACTCACGTTCTGCTTGTGGAGCCCATTCTGAATCCAGCACATGAGCTACAGGCTATTGGCAGAGTACATCGTATTGGCCAAACAAAGTAAGATTTACAGTTGCATTCAGTGGTTTAGTTATGGTCCAGAATAGAAAAAAACCTTATTCAGCTGCAGCCCTATTTTATGTGTGCCATTGATGCCTTAGTTTTTAACTTTGGAGTTCTGCTCTCAAAAATGTCCAGAAATGTCTTAGCTTTGCAGGTCTGAGCAACTCATCATTTATGACATATATGGCTAAGTTCAGGCATGGCCTTTCTGAGTTTCCTTGAGAGGCTCTTTCTAACTGGTCACTCTCAGCTCCAGATTAGGAGCTGCATAAACTGTTGGGGTTTTTTTGTTTCCTTGTTTTGGGGCTTTTTTTGTTGGGGCTTTTTTCCCAAAAAGAAAGTTATAGCGCATTAGTGTTCGACTGATATTAATAAGTTCAACTCATGAAGACATTAATGAGTTTTCACGTCTCTTGTTTGTTTCAGTGTTGTTGCTCTGACATAGGTAGTGCTGAACACTTTAAAAAGGTTTTAGAAAGTTTGTCGTTAACATATGAGATGTATATGTTTTTCCTAAGGTCTCGTGACTTTAGAAAAAAAAATTTAAAGCCCAGTACATGAAGAAGAAAAATAGCTGCAGTCAATTCTGGAATTACAATTCTGTAGAATAACAGTGGGGTTTATGTTCTGGAAATGAAAGCAAGGAGAGAGGACAAGATGAAGGAGCATGTATGTGAAAGAATGTTTATGAACAGGTGGATATTTGTGTGTGTTGGTAAAGATTTTGAATCAAATGTGAGGGCATAGGAAAGATTGATTGCAAGAGCCCACACTGCAATTCTACGTGATGCTGGCATGAAAGGCATGGCAAAAACCTTGCAATAAAAGCTCCAAGAATACGTTGTACTTTTTAAGAATTAAGATTTCAGCAAGGCTTATTTTTAAAAAGGGCTGCGTTCCACACTGAGCGTTAGAGAATATTCAGTTTAGTGTCACTGGTGCAACTATTACCAGTTCAGTTCTTATTTACTTCTCTTTTTTTGGGGGTAGGTCTTTGCCTGAGAATTGGAAATATTCCCCCTGCATTCTTATGTGAAATGCTACCTGCCAGAGTTTCAACCTAAGATCTGGAAACCACCTAAGCATTTTCAAGGGTTCTTACCTTGATAAATGTTTATACTAGGGAGCATGGGGTGCTTTTTCATTTTTATCTCTGCATCTGACTTTTTTCCATTTCACTTTCTGGTGCCTATCACTATTCTAAATTACTGCTTTCTTTTTTTGAAATTTTATTTCATAAATGGAGTTCTCATTTTATGGTGTGTTTATTGACATTTTGGTTTTTTTTTATTTTACAAGTGTTTACTGACTACAGTTGCCAACTTACTTTAAAAAAATTGTAATATGTTGTTGTCTTCAAAAATAATATTATTAAAACTCTGGGTATTAGGTTTTATTATCCATCATATTGAGCTCTTGTCTCTTGGAATAATTAGTGACAATGAAGCATGAATATTGTATATAACCAGTGGGATAAACTCTTCTTTCTGTAGGCTCTGGAGGAATGTTTCTAGTAAGAACACAGAAAGCAGAACTTTGCCCTGTACCTACAGTGATGTTTTAGTTCATTTAGTGATCAGTAAAGTGAAAGTGTGTTTACACGGAAACACTAAGCACTCTGACATGCCAGTGTCAGTTGCTAATCACTTCTAACATTTATTTCTTAAAAACCAGAGGCATATTTTCAACACTTTTAGTAGAATTAGTATGAAACAAAAATATAGTTACAAACTTTGGCAGTAACAGTACAACTTCTGCTCAGTTATGGTGACATTTTCTTTTTTTTAAAACACATTCAGATCTACGATTGTTCATAGATTCCTGATAAAAGCAACAATAGAAGAGAGAATGCAGACTATGCTGAAAACTGTAGATAGAAGGTATGTGTTGAATTTTTTTAAAACGTCATTATTGCACTGAAAACGAGAAGGTGGTTCTCCACCATGCTTTTATTATGGTTAGGAATGTATATCTTAAATATAAACTTCAACTGTTCTTCAAACTGTTTTGGTTGGCAAAACAGTTTTAAGACTTCAAACCTGGTTCCAGTAACTTGAAGCTTAAGGCGTTTTAATTCTCTGGAAAATATTTTGGTTCTGTTTTGTGTATTTTATTTCATAAAAGCCCAAGTAATAAATTATGTATTATGATATGATTTACCTTTTCAGTTTACCTATTTCCATTGGTATAAAAACATTGCAATTGATGGAGTAATACTAAGCCTGCCACTAGAGCAACAGTATTTGTTATAAACTCTAACATAGAACATAGGTTGTTTCTTTTGTTATTTTTTTAATCCTATAAACCTTGTCCGATGGTGCTGTGTCACGCTCCTTGGTTTCACAATCCATGCAAGCATTGCCCAGACGCTAAGTCACACACCAGGCTGGTGTGCAGACACAGAAAGCAGTTCTCACTGTGGTTTATCTTTCCAAAATCTATAAGCAGTGATGGATTGGAGCAGGACCAAAAATGCTATTTACATTCCATGTAAATAATGTAGGGGTGCACTTACACTTACAGACAGTGTAAGGGGTTTGTAGCTTTTAACTAGATGGTATACACATGACAAATCTAAGAGGAGGCCCTAGTTTAAGGAAATTTTGCCTGTTACAGATTATGAAACTAAAAATTACATGCACATCTTTGGCTGTAGTTATGAAAGATTTCAGTTTTAGCTCTTGAAAAATGATTCTACTTATCTGTGAAGTAGCACTATTTTGCACATAAATTTTGGATAAATGTACGGTGGTTGAATGACCCCATGAGGGCTAATGTTTTGAAAATAATATTAAATCTCATGTTTGGAAGCTGAAGCAAACCCCTTAAATGTGAAGAGGTCAAAGCAGATTATCCCATGTTCTGCTGCCTTTGCAGTGTTTGGTGTTGACCACAACTGGGGACAGTAGATGGACATTTTATGTTATTTAGAATGTGCAAGAGCAGTAGCTGATGAGTATGTGTTTTCCCAGACAGAAGTTGTGTTTTCCTGCTGAGCTTCAAAGTTGAGCAGGTATTGACTCTGAACTGTGTGCTCTATCTTCAGTGCACACAGCTCATTACTTACACTGATTCTTTCTCTCATGCCTGCGTACAATTTTTTCCCACAGCCACACGAGCTCTTCCATGAAACAGTCAGAAGCCTCAGTATTGACAGTGGCAGATTTGGCTGACCTTTTTACAGAGGAAACTGAAGAACTCGAGTGAAAACATTGGTTTGACTTAATGAAATTGGAAAGTACCAGACCCAGTAAGCACCAGGATAAAATGCACTTGATCTGTCGTTCCCGTAGACATCACGTAACATTTGTCTGTAAGTGAGCAATCAGAAATTGAGAAGTCTAAAGTTTTACTGATTTATTCTTTGATGACATTCATAACAGCACACACTTCTGATGGCACTGGATAAAAGTTGCACTTTGCACATTATACAAAAATACTAATTTTTTTTCCCAAAGAGCATTTGAGCTGGATGCTAAAAATGAGATCTTGGACCCTTGGCTGAGAGGATTTTTACCCTAGTAGCTCAGTCTGAGAGCAAAACTGTGTGGGTTGTTGGGTGGGAAAGGGAAACAGAAATATACAAATCTAATTTTTTTAATTGTACAAAGAGTTGTTAGAAAGAATGTCTGTAAATTAATATTCTTCTAGAAAAGGCTCTTTAGATTTAATGCAGAGTTATTAAATGTCTTACTGTTAACACTTCAAATTACAAATGTTTACTGATAGTTTGGATATTTGTATTAGGCTTTTACATATTCATAAAGACTTTTGACAGTTAAATATTTCATTGTTAATGCTTATGGTAAAAAGATAATTAAATTATGCTTTTTGTATGTGTGTTGGTCTGGTGATCAGTTAAAGACTTCAACTTACTGTACATATTTTCACTTGAAGCTGTGACTATGTGCTCTGCTTGAAAAAACAAGAAAAGCATTTGCTACAGAATTTTCAAAAATTAATTGGTTACACTGCTGATCACTTTGTAATTATTTGGTGTTTCTGTGCATTGTCTCACCCTGATCTTTTTGTCTAGTTTTTCCCCTTAAAGATGCAGCAATCTAAATATACAAAATACATGAAATTATGGTAGGTAGGCTAGTTATTAGGTGCCTGGTCTAAGTTGGAAAAAGTGTGGAGAGAAATGGAACTTTTGTGAAGCTTCATCTTTAGATATGCGAGAACACTCTACCCCATCTTTGTTGACAGTAGAAATTTTGGAAAAGAAATCTAGGCTAACTTTCAGACTGCTGAAGGTAGGCATGATACATTGTAAGCCTTTTGGCATTAGGTACGGATGTGCCTTTACATAACACTAATTTTTGAAGGTATTACAGAAGCAAGCTCAGTTGTGCAGTTGATGTTAAATACAATTTCTCTTCAGCAAGTGGGGAAATGTTTATGCATAAGCAACAGGCTACTTCCCTTGGTTTGCAGCAAAATGGAAAACATAGTAGACTATTCTTTAGATAAAATTAATTGAGCAGTTTACACAGAAACTGTGACATCTCCATCATTGAATGTACTTGGAACTCAAATAACCCTAAGCAACCTGATCCACCTTCGAAGCTGGTCCTGCTATGTGTGGTGTGTTGGACCAGATGACCTCCATGGATGCCTTCCAGCCTAAATTATTTTACAGTGTACTGGAGATCATGCTGTACAGACACTCCAGGAACTCTGAGCACAGCAACATTCCAATTTCCTCATCAACTTCTGATAATTTTCATATTGTATGACACCATGTGACTGCACAAGAAACTGCTGTTCACTCTGAGAAGTGATGTCTCTGTGCTAAAAACTGTGGAAGCACATAGTATTTACATTCATAGCTCCCATTTTAATTAACTAGATGTGGGAAGAATAGTTGTCAATGAATGTAAAGACAGAAAGGCAAACTGAAAAATGTCAGCTATGAGAGGTTTCTCAACCTCTTCATGTTTTTGGCTTGATGCCTTTTTTGGGTTTGCCTAGAAACAGAGGCCAGACAAAGTTAAAAGGATAAAAGTGATATATTTAACAAAGGGCTTTCAGGTACATTAAGGGCAGATGAAGCCTTCCTGAGTGGCTACACACAAAATGGACAATGGTCATGAGTTTTCCAGATAGCTATAAGTTTGGTCTGTTTACAAATCAGGGGGTTAATTCACCAATTACAGATTCAGGTAATGAAGTTGTATTCCCCCAGTTCACTCCCTACCAATTCACTTTTCTTGATACTTTTTGGGGTGTGAGGCTGTAGGTGTCCTTGATTTTTAGGCCTAGAGGAATTGTTTTGTCTGACCAAAATGTGAAGACAGTAGTTAACACTTTATATGGAGTTTAGAGTTACGAACTAATATAAAGCATTTGGCTTATTTATATAAACATGGTGGTTTCATTGTTTTGTTTAGAAATGTGTAGCTTTTGAATTCCTAACCAAAAGCATGGCTTCTTATCAAGCACTCCATGAGTCTTTAGTCCTGGCTTACCTTGTTTTATATTCATAAAACAGCATGAAATGCCAGAAAAATCTTGTTCTAGGTGCTCACCTGACTGCCCTGGAGCAACAGCACCTAGAACTATGGAGATATTACATTAAAATATGGGCATGAGTCATGTTAAAGCACCTCTTGAAATTGGAGGGTTGAACTATTGAAGTATATAGCCAGTGTCAGTAGTAAAATTAGTTCTTCAAGTTTTACATAATACTAAACACAGAGACTGGTTTTAATGCTTTTTTCCATTCTTTGCAATATTTAGTATCTTTGACAAAGGTTTGTCTTTCAGACATCTTAAAAGACTTCTCAATTAATTCTTTTCTTTTTTTATTTTCCTGCTAAGGCATCTGCGGTGCTTTTCTCTTAGCACAATAAGCTTGATTTCATGGTGCTGCCATGGTTTTGCTCTCTATCAAAACATATTTGAAAGACAGTATCTTAGCTGAGAACAAAGTCTGCCCTATCCTAAGACTTACAGTATACTCATAGAAATGGGATTTTCCACAGAAGACAAAAACCTATAAATACTGACGGCAATGTCTGCATAACATTTGTGTGGACATACCAGAGTCATGTACCAGATTCTCATGTGTTCTCCTGCTAAAACATGTAAATGCGATCCAAGTTAACAGTATTACTTATCCAGTGAAGTCAGTCCTTTGAAAAATGAGACTTTGCCTGTTTCCAACGACCTCAGTGCTGACTTTTAATCTCTTTCATTTCCATGACCAAGAACATTAAGAGTTTTTTTGATTGTAGTTGGTGAGGATTTTGGGACAGGTTTTCTCACTGTACATAAAGTTCAGTGCCTTGTAGAACAGAGCTGTCATTTTTGTATCTGTAAAAGCTTGATGCAAATAGTGAACTTCCTTGAACCACACAGTATGTTCATCTTGGAAACTGAGGTGTTAAACTGCTGGTGTTAAATTGAGCTCTGTGAATGTCACTGAGGATCTTTAAGAGAATTTGTAAGTTAAGATTCCCACTTGCTCTCTAAATCAGCCTGTGCCAGGTATAGGTTTACACCTTAACCTGTTAAGTAATTTTTTAACATACTACTGGAAGTCCAGGATATGCTACAATTTTCATGCAGGTCAGCTACCACAGAAGACTATTTACCTCAGTCTTCTCTTGCATATTCAAGTGTCATATTAAGGACTGGACAAAGTTGATGATGCTTTTTGTGAGACAGGCCTTCCAAACCACAAGTCTGCCAATGTGTGCAGATGTATTAGAGTTATCTGTGAGTGGGATCCTGCAGAGGTAAAAAAATAGTTGTGTCTGGTTAAATCCATAATTAGACATAAATCCTCCTGTAAAATTCTGTCTAGACTAACAGGGGACCAGCTAACAACTCTCTACTGCTGTCTCTTCTGACACAAACAGTGCTGTCTTTTTTCCATCCATTTTTGCTGTCCTTATGACTACTTTATCTCTTTCAGGAGTCACAGAATTATTTGTACAGTTAAAACTGTGCTTCAGTTAATTTGGAGAGAAAAAGGTCTGTATTGGTCAAATTTGCACTGACCAGTGTAAGAAAAAAGTGACCTTGAAATTTATTGCTCTTCCAAGGTGTAAGAAATTAGACGAGTTTCTAAGAAAAATCTAGAAATCTAAGGGTTTGTCTAGCTGGAAATAAAGCCCATTTCTGAAGCTTAATCTAAAGATGTACTGCTTAAAATTTGTATGCTATGCTTTTCTCTAGACTGAAAGGTGAGTTACAAAGCCAGTGTACCAGTGCTTTTTTTCTTCCTTTTTTGGTTGCCTGAAACAAGTGAGCTCTTTACACTAATATGATATAAATGTAGATTAAATGGATTTTATAATAGAGAAAAAAATAAGGTGCAAGACATCTGTCTCTCCCTCTGCCTGTGTCTTTTTCTGTGTTGGTCATCTCATCCCTCCCTCCACCCACCCCCAGCTTGCTCAGTTTGTTGCAAAGAATGTTTGTGTTTGGCCAGTGGAAGTAGAGTAAAAGAGTTATAATCCATAAGATGGCTACACTAAAACTATCATACTGTATCACAGTATAAGTATCTGAGGTAAAGAGAATTGTAGCCTGATATAAATTATTTTTTGTACTGGTAATATTTTTATTTACCCCTATTCTTCACCACTGTAGAATCAGATACTGAATTTCAGTCTGTTAACTTTCATATATCTGGTTTTATGTCATACAGCTGAAGGACAAAAAGACCCCAGTAATGCTCAGTAGTACCTCAGTATTACTTTCTGAGTAAGCAGTGAGGCTTACAAGTTTTTACTTGCCAAGTCTATAGTTTTGGAATTCATAAAGTGCACCTGAACCACTGTCACAAATCACAGTATGTCCACTGGCTTCTCTTCTTTAGAGAAGGAGGAAGGAATAGGTAACTACCGATTCACAGTAGTATTGGATTCAAGTCCCAAGTAGGCACTCTGTATTCTACAGCCATACACTGTGTAAAGAGGACTGGTGGTTGAAATTGTAGCTTTCTAATGTTGTTATGGAATTAAGTCACTGGCATAGATGACATAGGGTTTCTAAGTACTGGAATAATTCTTAGAAAATTGGATTGTGAGATAC
This sequence comes from Bombycilla garrulus, assembly GCA_013400315.1. Taxonomy (NCBI): domain Eukaryota; kingdom Metazoa; phylum Chordata; class Aves; order Passeriformes; family Bombycillidae; genus Bombycilla; species Bombycilla garrulus. The sequence continues at coordinate 639,167 of VXBU01001467.1, forward strand.
TTGGAAACCTCTGCTTTGGTTTTCTTCTATGTGCAAGATATCAGCCTTCCAGGGCTAACTTCCAAGTTCCTTTGCTTTGTGTATTTATAGAGCTTACACAAACAGGTGCCCAGCCCTGTTCATTGAACTGGACACAAATCAAATTTTATCAGTTGAGGAACAGGTGTCATTGTTTCCATGATTTAACATCTCTTGGTTTGATATTAGCCTTCACATCGGGTAGAAATTACCTTTCCAAATTCTACCAAGAATAAGGTCTGACTGCTTATAGGGTGTCTCAAAATGTAAATTGTTGGTGTAGGCTGGCTTAGATAGTGGTGGGGAGTTTTATGCTGTTTTTCCCTCTATCCTGTGGGAGCAAGTCAGCTAATAGGATTCGTATTATGTTGCTGTGAATTGTCACTTCCTTATGCTAACAGATGATCTTCATTTGTCAGACTTTCTCTTTACTATGTCATTTGTTTAAGGAAGAAAATCTAGACTGTTTTTCTTGTTTCCTTTATGGACTTTTGCCTTGTCACTCTTGGAGTCTTCTGAGATGGAGGTTCACAAGTGTGAAAACAGTGACTTTCCATTTGTGAATGCTGATACTGTAAGGGACTAGCTGTGGCTGAATGTTCACAAGTCCATGGGGCCTGATGGGATTCATCCCAGCATTCTGAAGGAGCTGGTGTATGGTATGAAGAAGCCTTTTTGATCATCTGCCAAAGGTCTGGGAAGGTCCCTACTGACTGGAAGCTATCTAATGTTGTTCCAGTTTACAAGAAGGACATGAGGGAAGACCCAGGAAACTACAGACTTCTAGTTTAACCTCAATTATATTTATTATACCAAGTATTATTGAAATGTGTTGTTTTTCTTCTAGCGTTCTACAAAATCTTAGTGCAGCAATGTAGGAATTGTGGACATGGTTACACCAGGTAACTGCTGCCCCCATTGTTGGATCTTGTAAAGAGATGTGGTTAAAAAACGTTCTATCCTACAATTCCTGTCACAGAGGTAGAAAGCCCAGAGCACTTCACCATCAGCCAGAAAAGAGATGGAGGGGATATCTCTGAGACCAGGTGATCCATTCATATCTACTGCTGTTGTACGTGCTGCAGCAGAGATGGAATCTGTACTAGATGGAGTTGGAGAAGATGGGAGAAGATTGAGGGGGGAAAAATGAGGAATAGTTGTAAAAAGTTCCTCTGAGTGCCTTTCTGCTGATTTTTCTGTGGGAGGAATGAGTCACTGATATGAGCAATGAATAAACAAAGGGTGAAAGATTGCATGTATAGCCTATTCATTGAAGCTAAATGTTCATCTAAATGCAGTGGCACATTTTTGTGTTCCAGATTTGAGATATTAGTCACTTTCTTACTGAAAGTTCTTGGGCTATGAACACACAGGGCTTTGCAGTGGTTGAACAAATGGGAATATTGAAAAGCTTTAGCCCCTGGGATACATGTTTAAATGTGCACCTAAGTCATAGTATTCCCTAGTCAAAGGTGTGGATTTTTGAAGGATAATGGTTCACACTTATATTATATGCTTTTACAGATTAACCTCCCTGAACCAAACAGGCAAGTTTTGCTTAATAGAGGCAAGTAAGTAATCACTTCTGCTGTAAATTAACAAGTGTCTCTGAAAGGCCAAGACAGTGGACTTTGTAATTGCCACTTGGGAAATTCTGCACCTTGTGAACGCCTGCACTGGGGATGAAAGGCAGTAAGCTCAGCCAACCCAGTCCTCTTGTGCAGGGAAACAAGTGCTGAGAAATCTTGCCAAAGGTTTGAGGCAGTTGTGTAAAATGAGGGACATGCCCTGGCTATTTCTGGAGAATCTCTCCTTTTGTGTACTGTAATCTTCAAACATCTTGTAAGCATAGAATTTCTGTAAAGCATCTGGAATTCTTAACATATGTTTCATTCATCAACAAGCTACCACTGTTCATTAGGACTTTTCTTTTTCCCCTGTGGAGCGTGTATTTCTTTTCTGTTACTTGTTTTTAACAAAGGTGAGTGACCCTGAATCATTTACAGCTCTCATTAAAAGCCTCTAGAATAGAATTAGAGGACATGAAACACCAAAGGGGTAGAAAAAGAAAATTAAGTGAGAGAGGTTTGACTTCTGCTTATTTAGACCTGCTGCTGCTGTAACACAGATGTATGTGAGAGTGGGGGAATGGTAGAGAGGGGTGCCCAGCCCTGTCCTGGGGGATTTGATTCCAAAATAGAGAGGAAACATTTTTGCATAGTGTTAAAGTTTCACTCACTCTGCACTTTAGGAATCCTATAGTTGGGCACAGGACACCGTTTGGCCATTTTTGGGGCCTTTAATTTTATGGAGAGGTTTTTAAGTCCAAAGCCACATCTGTGGTTTTAAATGTATAATTACACACATTTTGATAGAAAATGTTTTCTTTCATATAACTGCATATTAGCAGATACTTTACCGGGGTTCTGCAAGCAGTTTCATGTCCTGTAATTTAATAGTTAAAGTAACAGAACACTGAAACTAATCAGCTTTTGCAGCAGCAAGTTAGTGACTTTTAGAAATGAACCGACAGGAGAGAAAATAGCGGTGTTCAATTATGTTTCAAAACTGAAATTCTTGGATGATAAGCCAAGAAAAGAGTATTTTGATTTTCTCTGTTTTCTTGCTTTATATAGCTATAGTAATTTCAATGAAATAATTTATTTAGAAAGTAGCAAAGCTAAATTTTTATTTTAAAATTACCAGGTATGGATAAATGTACAACCTTGTAGTCTCTTGGTCTCTGAGTAACTTAACATTCCTGTCAATAGCCTTTCTTTTGCACTCAGAGTTTGCTCTCAAAATTATATCATAGTGTCTCCTGAGCTTTGGAGCTATTTCAAAGCCTTTGTGAACATAATTTTTTGTTTTAAATTACCCTGCTACTGAAATCATACTGACTGATGTAACATTTTCTTTCCATCTTCCTGGTTTGTGGAAAAATAGCTGGTGCCCCTTCTGAGAGACAGCACTTAATCATTTGTGTTCCTATTCCTTAGTATGTAACTGAATTGTCTGAGAGACATTACCTGTCAAATAGCATCAATTGATAGGAATGCTCTGTATGTGTAAATAATTGTTATTCAAAACTGCAATTACAATACGTGTAGAAGCACAGGGGTCCATAATTATTCTTTCTTATGTGGTTGGTTGAAGCCAGCTCCAAAACTGCCGACTTCTGGAAACAGCTCACTCTTCCCTACAGCAGTTCTTCAATACAGTCTCCTGCTGCATGCAGACCAGGCCTGTGACATCTCCCCGATAAAGTTATCTGTTGGATCAGTTGTATCATATTTTCCTTCCTAGAACTGTAAATCAGTCCTAGTCAATCCCAATATATACAAACTATTTTTAAGAGAGTGGTATAATTAGGAGACCTCTTTAGCCCTTTGGTGTATTGCAGTTCATGTGTTACTGTTTAAAATTCTTTTTAAGATTTTCAAATTTTAATAAAATATTTTTTTAAAGTGCACTTAGTTATACCTAGATAGAACCTAAAGAATAAAGAAAATAGCTGATACATTTCATAAAACCAAACTTCTTGACAAAGCATGAGAAATTATATTGAAAAAAAGTATCTTAAATGAGTTTTAAGACAGCACTGCAGCAGGGCCTTGTTTTTCCTGGCACTGTACAGGTGGTATATAATCCAAAGTACAAATCCACAATGGGATATTTTTGGAGTTAAATGGTCTATGGTGCCGTTATACAGGGAGGGATAACCTGCCACCACACTGCACAGAAGCTGCAAAGGATGTGAGGGTGGCGAAGGTGCTTGCCCGAAGCCGGATGGCAGCGGAGTGGAGATGGAGCCGAAGCCTCCCCCGTTCCGTGGGTGGAGCAGGCTCGCCCACCCTGGCCAGGGGCAGGCAGCACTGGCGCGGTGCTGCTCCTGAGCTGCTGCACGCCCAGAGCTGCTGGCACGCTGCTGTTGGAGCCATTCAGCACGGGCTGTCGCGCATGGTGCCTGCTGGCACACAACGGGATCCTGTTCCTGCTCTTACTGTGGTGTTTATTGTATATTGATGCAGCTCCACAAAGGCTCTTGTGACTTCCTGGGTTCCTTGCAACGCTCCCTGCTACTGAGTGTTGTGTGCAGGCAGAGCAGGATTGTCTTCCGTGTCCCCCACACTCGGCTGACAGCTTTCGACAGCCGTCCTGCACTGAGCAGCCAGGCAGTCTTCCTCAAGAGGTCTCAGTTCTAACAATAATGTGGAAAAAGTGTGACCTTGGGAAAAACACCATATCTATTAACAGACCAGAGCATGTTATGACCTGATATGCTGAAGTACTTATGGTGTAAATAGGCAGGAGATAAACTTTTCCTATCAAAAAGGCAGGACACCAGTCAAAAATGCTGCACCCATTGATCAAAGCTTTTATACATCTGTTACACTTTGCAACAAACAGCAAAGTGTTAAGTATGTAAGAGGAAGGCACCGAGGCTCTTTGGGGTGCAGTTGTTAAAAGATGATTGCACAGAAAGTCCATGGTGGAGTCTCCTTGATTCAGTAGCTGTTGTGGGTGAGATGCAGGCTTTCATTACGACGCCTTATGATGAGAGCACCTTAGGACATCACCTGTACTCGCACTGATGTACACTTACACCTTGCTGGAGAGAGAGATATCCCTTCTGCTCCAAATACTGTAATATGATGTACAGGGTCAGAAAGGAAAGGGAGGATTTCAATGGAATCACCCTGAAAACATCCATTTCCATATTGAAGTTTGATTGGGAAGGAGTCAGAAAGTCCTTCTGGCTTCAGGCAGGTGAGGATGTATTACTTGTGGCATATGACTGAAAGCTGAGTCTGAATCTGGCTCCTGACTCTACTGGCTGATACTGCATTGATGGCCCCTGTGTCAATTCCACAAGCCCCTGCAGAGAGCCCCTGGCTTAAGGAACAGTGAGTGCATGACTGGGACCTGGAATCCTCATCCAGGGAGGATGGGAACAGAGATGTGTGAAGTAGAACTGCAGTAAGCAAAGTGGGAGTGCATGGGTAATGCCTGGGGGGAGAAAGCAATTAGCTTTCCTTCTAGCACACACAATAAGAAATTTATGCTACATCTAGTTTTCCTTTGCTTCCATGGATCCACAGAAGATGCTTTTGCTTTGGATCCATGGTATCCTGAATAAGGAAGATGGTGTGTTAATAGAACAAAAATTGTTAGCCATTCATATGGCAAAGGGAAAGGGAAAATCTGGATTTCCAACAGTGAAAAGCTAAACAGAAGTCACAACTGGAGTGAAAGATCAAAAGGTAAGGCATGCTACTGGCCATGTTTCCAATGAGATGTTCAAACAAGTCAGTTCCTTTGGGTATGTTTCAGTATCTAGGAACATGTTTTGCTGTCAGTCAATCCACTGTAAATCTGGAGCTTTATGGGGTTTTGTCGTGCTCATGCCAGTGCAACTGAGAGTAAACTCTGGCTCTGGTTACATCCATCTAGAGCAAGCTGCAGCTTGCCTTATCCACAGAAGAATTCCTGTTGCCTTCATAGAAGTTTTCATGAGTTGGGACATCTGGATTTGGTACAGTAATACTTAACGTTGTGATGTTGCTGTAAACACTAGGATGTTTACAGAAAGGAGAGATGGATCAGACTCCTGCTAACTATATCACAGGAGCATAAGGTTTCTTCCAAGTAAAATATTTGAACTCTCTAGGACAGCATCTGCTCCCAGATTTCTGTTCTGCAGGAAACCCTACATTCAGGAAGATTAAAATTAGCCTGCATGGATTCCTGGAGTCAGCTTGAGAATTTCCTGTGTCTTGCAATTTCTAATTGCACTAATTCTCCTAAGTGTCAGTGAAACTGTAATGGGTGCTGAGCAATTGTCTCCCATCCCTTGGGAGTTCCAGCCTCAGTCTACCCTGAGCCAGGGCATGCATAATTTGATAATTACAGGCTCAGCCTCTCTTCCAAGAGCCGTAAGTGAACTACTATGAAAATTGAGGATGAAGATGATGTATATTTAGAAAGGGAAAGCTGTATTTTAGATGCACTTCCCTTGTACCTGGGCCTAAATTTTTGAGACTTTCTGAGTTAGATACACCATATGGTTGCATTTCTGTTCTCAGCTGAACCCCTTCTTAAACACAAATCATCCATTCAAAGCAGAAATTGATTTAGCCTATTTTTCTATATCCTGCACCTCACAAGCCACTTCAGGATGTAAAGTTTAAATTAATAGCAACCGAGACCATTTGGATGACAATTAGTATATAAAAACCATCATAAGCTGCTTCGGCTACAGTAAGAACTGGTCCTAAACCAGCAGGAACTTTCTGTCTGCCATGTGAGAAGAGTATTTGCAGAGCTGTGCCAGGAGTTATCTGGCAGTGAGAGGGAACTGCTGCCACTGAGGTGGAAGTAACTGGCTGCAGCTTAACGTGGATTGGTCAAGTTGATGTTAAGCTGATGACTCAGTGGTAAACAGAGAACTGGAGCTCTCCCTGTGCAAACTCTGCAAACACAAGAAATAATCTTCCCTTTATTTTGCGAAATACCAGAGCTTGTATAAATAATTGCAAAGGTCAGATAGGAAGTATCAGGGTTTTTTCACCCTGGCTAATATAATTCAAATGCTCCCTGGCATGATTGTCTTCTTGGGATCTTAGCCCCAGCCTTGAAGCAGAGATGTTGCTGGAGTTCTGTCCCTCGTTTAACAGAGGGGGAGGTTTGGTACTTCTCACTGGTGCTGTTTTCAGCAACTCTACCAGCATGGCTTTACTTGGTCAGGAACTGAGCCCCAGAGGATGTCATGTTCAAGTTAATATCTCGTGTGGCTGGAGATCATCTTTTCCACATTACCAACTGCATTTGCTGTTACAGCAAAGCGAAGCTGATTACCTGTGTACTGCTAATGCAATACTCAGTATTTCCTTGTTACTTTTCCCGGAGAGTTCATACATACACTAAAGGAAGGGGAAGACACAGACCTTCCTCTATCAGATCATTTTTCAACTTGAGGGCTTCCCTTTCCACTGCCAACAGGAGGAGATTACTGCAGTCTTCTGTGGAAGTGTCTGTGGGTCACTGCTCTGGTGCTTCAGGAGGTATTTTTCAGATCAGCTCCTCTGGTACTCAGCTGTGAGCTGCTCTGCTACCAGTGCAGCTGTAAATCAGAATGAGCTGTGCGTGGGAAAAGGGAGCTTTCAGGGCTCTTGCACACCGGTGTGGAGTCCTGTCAAGCCATCATTTGGTGTCAGAGTAGACACCTCCAAAGCCTCCTGGTTCCAGCAGCCATACTGGGCAGTTCATCAAAATGCCCTTTTCGCACTGAGGGTCAAGAAAGCCTCTTTGGCACACAGTCTGTGATAAACATTCCACTCTTCCCTAACTCATCCAAAGGTGTCATTACATCCCAGTCTTTCAGTATTTATGCTTCTACCCAAGCCACCTTTGGAAGCAGCTGCATAAGTGGCACATGCTGCCTTCAGCACCAAGAGGGTCATTGCAAACGAGAACCTGAGAAACAAGCTACACGTGCCCTAATACATACTCCACATTAGGATTTGTTCCTTGCACTGATTGCTGAGGTCTGAGCAGAACGGTCCTGCATCTGACAGGAAAAATAAAGGATATTCTTTTCCTGGAGACAACTGCATGCTAGGCACAGATGTGAGGGAAGAGCTGCTTCAGTTCTTGCATGCAACATGTAAATATTCTGGATCTCCACCAGCCAGTCTCCAGTTCTCCAGAATCTACATTTAGCAGCACTAACAAAAATTAAAATAAACACCTTGGCTTGCATTTAAAAGATTGGGTTGTTGGATTTTTTTTTCTTAATCCCTTAACCATTCTCCAGGTTGCTGTAATGGTTCTCTCATTTGAATTCCAGAGCCACATGTCAACTGAGCCATGCCTTGATCAGCTGCTGGTCTCTGTGGTGTGGCTGTGAGGCCCCTTGGTAAAGCTCAGAAAGAGGAACCTGTGATATTATTAATATTGGAGCATAGGGTAGACTTGGCTTCGTGTTCAGTTTTTACTCAGAAGACTTCTATTTCTCTTGTTAAGAATTCATGAGCACAGGAAAGGTTTGCATTTATATTAATTAATGTGATGTCCTTTATTAAGGAAAATGTGGGTGTGTGGCTTGTGTAAGAAAAAAGAAGGCATCAGACCCAAATAGTTGCTTAAATTATTTCCCAAAGGAAGTTTTTCAAGATTGCAATGTAATTCACAACAGAAAAATTGGCCTATGAAAAATAAAAAAGATAGAGTAACAGAAATGTTTTAACGATGGAGGTTGTCTGCTATCATACATAAAAGATTCATTGAATCTCTATTGCTACCAGTGGAAAATGTGCTGGGCTGGTTTCTAATTTCAGTGATCATTAACCATCCTGTGTGACAAGGTGTGGGGCAGTAATTACTGTTTTTCTGACATATTGTTCCAGCAATCTCTGAGTCAGGGAACTGCTAAATTAGATTAGAGCATGATAAGATTTCATGAAGGGGCTTTGAGTCACCTCCTCAAACAACCAGGGATGAGAGTTTCCAGACTAAGTTTTCTCTCCCAAGATGTCCATCCCCACTGCATCAGTTTCCTAATGGAAAGGGCTGCCAAGCAGTCAGCCCAACAGACCCAAGGAAACATCCCTAAGAACTGCTGACTGCTCTCCTCGAGGGATGCATGCTGCACTATTGCTGAGAGCCAGGCACACACAGACTTTACCTTTCACCTTAGCAGAGCAATGCAAGCTCTTCATTGAAGTCCTTGCTTGGGGTAAAAGACTGATCTGAACACGAGTCAAAGAGAAGAAATATTTTCCTAAAAATTAAACCTGTACATCAGCTGGACTAGTTCTGTACTATAGAGAGCACCACACGTAATTAGAGGCTCACAAGGCAATACCAGTAGGCAAAGTTGTTACTCTGCTCAGGATACTCTGCTGATCTAGTTGAAAAATTAATTTCTGTGAGGTAAGAAGGTGGTACTGGGTGCAGAAACATAGAATTTGAAGCTGAATTTGGCAATACACTCCCGTTAAACCAAAAATAACAGAATTATAAAAATACTGACATATTTGATATTTTAATTAATTGTTTCATGTTGGAAAAGTAAATAAATTATTTCAATTCTTCCAGAAAGGGATATATTTATATGGCTTTAAAATCATATTTCTCATTTTGAAATTAACCTACAGAAAAAGCTGTACATTTGAATGGGTTCAAAATGTACCTGTTTGTTGGTCTGCTTGTTTTATCAGAGATAAACATCCATTTAATTTCCATCCAGACAATTTTTTGTTATTGTCTTCTTTCTTAAGTTTAAGAATCACTTTCTTAAGTGATTCAAAAAACGTGTTTAATTGTCTAAATGTGCTAAGATTTAAGCTATGGGAAATATCATCTGTTATGTAAGTGTGTGGTTTAACCCCAGCTGCCAGTGAAGCCAGCCCCAAGCAGACGGTCACTTCCTCCCCACTGGTGAGATGGGGAGAGAATCAAAACAGTGACAAAATTCATGGTTTGAGATACACACAGTTCAAGGGGAAACAAAGCTGTGTGCACGAGCAAAGCAAAACAAGGAATTCTTTCACTGTTTTCCATGGACAGACAGGTGTTCAGCCATCCCCAGTAAAGCAGGGCTGCATCACATATGTAGATTACTTCAGAAGACAAACACCATCACTTCAGATGTCCTCTCCTTGCTCCTTCTTCTGCTAGCTCTATATGTTGAGCATGATCCCATATGGTTTGAATTATCCCTGAGGTCAGCTGGGGTTGGCTGTCCCAGCTGTGTCTCCTCCTAACTCCGTGTGCACCCCCAGTCCCCTCGCTGGTGGAGTGAGGTGAGAGGCGGAAAAGGCCTCGGCTCTGTGTAAGCCCTGCTCAGCAGTAACAAAGACATCCCCGAGTTATCAACAGCATTTACAGCAAAAATCCAAACCACAGCCCAGCACCAGCTACTGTGAAGAAAATTAATTCTATCCAAGCCAAAAGCAACGCAGTAAGAAAATGTTTTGCAGCAAAAATCAAACAGTAAAAGTGGAACAAGACATACTGGAGCTCCCTAAATCATCAGGCAGATGATCAAACACAAGAGATTGGCCCCTTCCAATTCAATAGCAAAACTCTGCAAGAAAAAACCCAGTGCATTATTTCAGGGATGTCTATGGAGCCAAAATGGGAGGTCTACTCAGCTACCAAAGAAATTCTGGTTAAATTGTGATAAAAATCTCGTGCAACTCAGTATCCCCCATCAGTGCAGCTCCTAGATATCTACTGTGTATCCTGTGGGTGTGTGGTTCAGAGTTCCCCATGCCATGGCTAAAAGCCTGATTCTAAGACCCAAGCCCCTCTTTCAATATTTTGAACCTATGGTCTTTCTGCTGTAGAGCACAATTATAATTAATAGCTCCTTATTTACTTTATTCTTTAGAGATTAAATGTTTCTTTTTCAGAGCCTAGAATATGTGTAGACAATCCCAGATCCAGATTATACCTGAATGACCCCAAATGCCATGTTTTTGATAAAGGAACTGTGTGTTGAGCATTAAAAGCAATTTGAGCAAATAAGAAGAGTGGCAGTATGTGCCATGGCCTGCTCTCAAAAAGAAATCTATTTTTCCCTAAATGCTGTGTTTGTTTCTTTTGGTGCTGCAGAAGGGATGGCTTAAACTGCAGAATAGCACACATTTGAGGATTAGGCACACAGTTCTGTGCCTTCTCTGTCTTTTCTTCACACTGTTGACCTGTCGTAGTTTCTTTTTATTCATTTGAACATCTATGAGGCCACCTGATGTTTCCAGAAAATTTTATGACTGTAAAGAATTTGTGTAAATTTAATGCACCATTTGAATAACTAATATCAGTAGTAAGATATTACTAGCAGTGGGCAATGAGAGCAAGTATGCCTATTCTGCAAAACTGTAAATTTTCTTTAAAAGACTGACAGACACCAAGCAAGAAGCTGATATTGCTCAAAGTCCATGGAATAGATCTTTGCATAGATAAGAACAAAAATCTGCTATGTGTGCAGTTTCAGAACATACATTAAAGAAAGAATCTTACAACTACAAAAAAGTGTTGAATTCAGACTTACTGTAGATGTAATTTGAGAGGAAAAAATCCAGCAAGGCACAGCAGCTTTCTACACTTACATTCCTTGGATTAATAGCCATAATTATAATTTTTGCAATGTGAATTATTAAAATGTACAAAAACTCATGACAAGTAAATGGGCACTTTGAGGAACTGAGAAGAACAATAGTTTCCCAGAAACCAGGGTCCTCTGCATGTGGAAGGAGGGGATGTGAGTGAGACTGCCAGAATTCTAGGTTTTGAACACCTATTGCAGAAAGATGATGTGTAGTTTTGGCTTCACTGCCTTACACAGTGTGAGTTTAATCATGTCTGGCACCACCTGTTAGTTTGAAATTACACTAATGAATGTTCATTTTCTCCTCTTAAGCTGCTCTGCTTTGAGAGCCAACAAAGCCTGTCTCCTTATGAATTTGCATGTCACCTCCCACCTCCACCTTGCTGCCATGGCACCAGCCTGTGCCAACCCCACCAGCCTCTGTAAACCCCTCCACTGTAAAGTTTTGATTCCTTTCAGGTTTTCTAGAGCATCTACCTTCTGCCAAGCATTCAAAGATTCTGTCCTCTGTTGTTCATCCAGGACCTCATCAGCCTGAGCCTGGAGTGTTCCTTCCCATAAACATTTGCACAGTAAAGCCTCTTGCTCTCCTTCCCCTCCCTTTCGGTCCTTCACCAAACACTCACCACCCACCCCACAATGGTCTGTGGCTGGGTGGAAGACAGCCTGGGGCTAGTGAGCTCATTGCATTGAGCCAATGTGTCAACATGACTGCCAGCAGCTCACTACCCAGGAAATGGAAGGGAGAGACGAGGCCCTCTCAGCACTGACAAAGTTTCCCTTCTCATCTGAGCATTCCTTTACATGTGACACTTGTGGAATCTGACTGTCCCTGGCAACTACACCTCTATCAAATGTGGTTGAGTGCGGGCTCAGAAGCTGCCAGGACTGGTTTGCTGCTGGCAAACAGATGGTGTGTTGCTTCAAGGAACTCCCTGCGGCTTCAGTCTCTGGGTGCCTCACTACAACATCCTGAAGTGCCCCCTCAGAGGCTCTGGGGTGATATTAGGGTGAGAGCAAAAGCAAGCCTGGAGTACGTGCCTAAGGCTCCCCTCAAACCACCCCAATTCCAAAAGCCAGACTCTGGAACAGAGCAGTCTCACGCCTCAGTGTTAACAAAATAAACATAATTGCTTTTAACAATGATTGCTTTAAATGGAGCTCTGTGTGCATAAAGATGGAAATGTTCCCTTTATGAAGGTTTGTACAAACAGCAGCTGCTGACAAGTGTCCTTGTCTCCTAATATTTCTTCATTAACCTTCAGACTTCTGCTGGTGCACATACTCTCTTCATGAACACAACAGAGAGCAACTTCTCCAGTACAACTGCAAGAACTTTTATCAGTACTGTGTTTACCTGCCAACACTCATCCTATAAGTTATGTGTCACAATGGCCTGACAGGTAGAATAAAATTGGTGTTGACACCAGGTAACTCTGTTTTTTGCTTTAACTGGAGCTAATAAACTGTTCTATTTAAAGACCCAGTTGGAGAAAAATTAAAGTCTAGGGATGTTCCTTAGCTTGAAAGAGTGCCTTTTCACATGGACTCTGTAATAAAGGATGAGGCTGGCAGAATGGGCTCTGGTTTGCTTCAAACTCTTAAGATCTCATTATTAGCTTACACACATATAATGACTAACTGCAGCTGTGGTCTCTCCCCAGGCCACAAAGCCCTACAAATTTTCAGTACACTTACTGGGATCCTACAGATAAAAGTCTCAGAGTCAGAAAACTCTTGCGCTAATGCCCTAGTTTGCCACAAGGATTGTGACCAACACCTACAAGCAGCTTCTCCCCTGAGGAGAGAAGATTCACAGGATTGGCCACTTCTTTTTGTGGGAGCCTAGTGCCCTGTGGTTTTGAGTGTGGAATTTCTGGGTCACACACTGGACTAATGTCAGAACCACCCTGCACCAACAACGTGCAGGGAACACGTGCTGCACAGACCAAGGGCTGATCTGACAGTATGGGCAGCTCTGGGCCAACCTCAGCATTCCTGTGAAAAGTCCAGAGTAGCCTTTCACACCACAGATCCCAGTTCAGCAGAGCACTGAGCTCATGCTGCAGTCACTGTGCCGGTGCCCTAGTGACCTGAGTAGAATTTGAGTTTTAATTTCTGGCTTTCCTGAACTCAGTTTCATCCATCATCTGAGAAAGAGTGGCATCAGAAGCACGGTGTGTCTGACTCCATCAAAGTTTGGAAAATATATTGGCTTATGTTATTTCAAAAGCAGTAATTTTGTTTCTTAAAATAAGAAACTATTCAAAGACACAAGAAGGCAAATAACTACAAGCACCAAAATATGGATAGCTGTAAAGCACGCAAAGAGTGATTTTTAGTTCAGACATGCTTTTTATGAACTGCTCATGGATTGTTTCACTGTAACTATGTGATTGATCTGAATAGTTCACAGAACAATTACCCCAAATACAGAAGATGGTAATTTCTCTGTAGATGCGAATTTGAGGATATACAAACTGTTACAGCATTTTTAACTCTGAAGGACAGCACTTTTGTTAAAATCAGTTTGGTAAGTTATATGCTTATGTTTTGGTCATGTGTGGGGCTACAGAGGCGGCTTCTGAGACAATGCCAGAAGCTTTCTCTATGCCTGACAGAGCCAATGCCAACTGGCTCCAGGACAGACCCACCAGCAGCCAAGACCAAGCCCTCTGGGATCATGTATTTAAGAAGGGGGAAAAAGCCCTGCTGCACAGCAACACCTGGAGAGAGGCACGCAAATGGAGAGGAGCAGCTCTGCAGGCACCAAAGTCAGTACAGAAGGAGGGGCAGGAGGTGCTCCAGGCACCAGAGCTGAGATTCCCCTGCAGCCTGTGGTGCCCACCATGGTGAAGCAGACGTGCCCCTGAAGACTATGGTGGTCCATGGTGGAGCAGAGATCCACCCACAGCCCGTGGAGCAGCCCCGTGCCAAAGCAGGTGGATGCCCAAAGGAGGCTGTGACCCTGTGGGAAGCCCATGCTGGAACAGGATTTTGTGGCCCTGTGCAGAGAGAGAGGAACCTATGCTCTAACAGTTTCTGAAGAACTGCAGCCCATGGGAAGGACTCAGGTTGGAGAAGTCCATGGAAGACTCACTCTCATGGAAGTGAGCTCACACTGAAGTAGAAGAGTGAGAGGAGTCCTTCCCCTGAGCAGGAAAGAGAGGCAATGTGTGACGAACTGACTGCAAACCCCCACTGCACTTTTCCCTGTGCAACTCAGAGGAGGAGGTAGAGAAATCAGAAGTGAACATGGAAAGAAGCAAGCAGTGGGGGAAAGGTGATTTTAAGAACTGGATTTATTTATCACTACCCTACTCTAATTTTGATTGGTAATAAATTCAATTAATTTTCCCCAAGCTGAGTCTGTTTTGCTTGTGATGGTAATGGGTGAGTGAGCTCTGCCTGTCCTTCTCAACCCATGAGCTTTTGCTCCATCTTCTCTCCTTGTCCATCTGAGTAGAGGAGATGAGTGTTGGGCACCTGATGTCAGCCAGGGTCAATCCATCAAAGTGATTTTTTTTTTTCTAAATACTTCTGAGACAAAGGCTGGAAGACAGACTGATGACAAAAAGCTACTACCACTACTCTGCTTCACAATCACAGAATCATTTAAGTTGGAAAAGACCTTTAACATCATCAAGTCCAACTGTGAACAAAAGAAGAGCTCTCATGATACTTCCTAAACATCAACATTTAATCAGGAATCAACATGTAATCAAATCAACATTAAATCCAGGGAAAACCAACATTTAATCCAGGAAAAAGGCTTAATGATGTAACAAAGGAATAACTTCAGTTGATAAGTGTTGGTTTTCACCTGGTTCTAGAAAGTTATATGGCCAGCTTTAGACTCTGGCAAAACCAACAAGGGCAAAAGCAAAAGATGAGAGGTGCTCTTTCTTCTCAGGAATTAAGTCCCACAGCTTTAGCACACAACAACATCACAAAAGCAGGGAAGCAAGACAAGCCACTTTTCTTGGAGGGAGATTTTATACCGGGAGGAGGGGGTGGAGAAAGGGGACTGCAGCCAATGGGAAACACTGATGGGAGGGGTGAAGGGTAGAGCCAACCCGGGGGAAACCAACACCACAGAACTTAGGGGGAGAACAGAATGAACCACTGTAATACAAAGAAATCCCTCTCTGCAAAGTAATAGGCACCTCGTGCAAATAATAACTCAGTCAAATATAACCAACACCCAGTGCAAATAGTACCGCAGTGCAATACAACAGTTAAGCACAGGGGGTTTTAATATAAATATTCTCATTAAGAGCTAATTAAATTGAAAAAAACTTTTGAAGGACAATGACTACCATATTTCCTCTCAGGACAGAGTGCTGAAATGGCAATAGATAGCAGAGAAGATTATGACTTACAAAGCTCTGCCATGGGTTTCTGTGCCCTTTCTGTCACAGTGACAACCACCACTTTGACTATCCCAAGATGTAAGTCCCAGGTCCTTTTCTTGACTCCTCTTCATGTTTCTCTATTCATGCTTCATTCTGGTTCCTAAAGTTTTCTCTTTACACAGGAAAGTTCCATTACACAATTAAATCATGCTTTAGATTAGAATAATGAGTGATGGAGTGATGTGGTTTTGAGCCTTTGACTTTCCTATCCTGACTTAGGTGGAAAGGCTCCCTTTGTTGTTTCCCCATAATGATGGGGATGGAAAGTAAACAACTCACAAGAAAAATGCATTTCATGGACATTAGACATAAAGGATGCTGCCAGAAAGGTTGTATCCTCACCTAGCTGCTATGTAATGCATGGCTTTTGGTCAAGAGAGGAGATCACAGAGAATGGGAAGCTTGAGAAACACAAAGCCTCATCTGACACACCTGCTGTAGCTGACCAGGGGAACAGGCATCCTTGCTGCCATGAGTCAGTAGCAGAGTCAGGCCAAACAGCATCTTCAGTACTTTTGTGGTTCATTTCCTCCTGTGTTGCTTTTTCTCTTGTCTCTGGAGCTCTCTGCCTGGCTCTCCTACTTTTGAGAAGGAAATTGCACAGAAGACCTTAGCTTTGCTCTCCTGTGTCCATACCTGGTACTTTCTCAGTGTGTATCTGCTCTGGTCCACTCATCCACCCTCCTTGGACATGGACTGCCAACACTGCCCCTGTGCTCCCACAGCTTTTCTGTACCCAGCAGCCTGTCTCCAGACATAAAACCTAGGGCATCCAGCTTTCAAAGGCTGATCCATTTCAGTGGATTTCTTTTTCGCAAAGTAAGATGAAATGACTGGGAAAAAAAAAACAACAAAGCCCCCAAAACCAAAACAAAAACAAATAAAATCTCCACAAAAGTCTGTTTAAAGTGTAAACATTTTAGTTAGCTGCAGGTTATTAAATCATTCTAATTTTCAGTAAAATTTAGATTTCTAAAAAAAAGTATTATTTTAAATTTGAGAGTTGGCACCTTTTGTGTTGGTAAAAATCTTGAAAAAATATTTCAGCAAAGTCCTTTCTCCCTTTTAGACAAAACTGGTTGCTTTCCTGAAATGTGTTACATTAAGCCTCCTTCCACAGTGAATTTGAAGGATATTTATTATAAAGAACTGTCATATTTAAAAAGATGTAATCTCAATTGAAAGTCTGAATCAGTTAATACTACAAAAATTTTCACAATAACTTCTCACTTCTGAGTTTGTCATAAGCACCAATTAGATGTAAGCACAAATAATAGCTTTTAAGATAAGGATTTATAATCATCACAAAATTGTCCCTGTCTCCTTCAGGTTCCGGGACATTTAATAACTCTCACTGAAAACTGAACCTTCCCATGCTGTCCAGTACACCTTTGTAGAAGAAAGGTTTGTATTCCTATACAATAATTGAACATTACTCCGAATCTCAGGTTGACTGAAATTTTTCTGAACTGCATATTTTTATTGGAGAAAATATGCAGTGCAATTGAATAATTTTCATGGGGAATATATTGACTTTTATAAGAAAATAATGGAAAGAATCAATGCTTTGGAGAAAATCAGTATGCTTGATTTGGACTTAATAGGTTATGAATGAGGTTGAAGCTCTTCCAGACAAAGGTCTTTATGAGATTAAATACTTGAAAAAGAGCTGCTTGAACTTTTGAAATAATAATTTCTTGAATTCTTACTTCAAGGAAAACAACAAAAAAATATTGTTATCCTTTCAATTCAGGTCAAAAGGAAAAGAAATCTACCACGGAGGATAAATTCTCTATATTGACCAATTCTATTGCAGCATCATTAGCTGAACAACATGTACAGTCTGACCATAAAATCATGCCTATTTTTATATTTGTATAAGTTCCCATGTAATTTTACTCCAGAATTTAAGAAAGCATTAACATAGTCACTAGCTAATGCAGGTGGGAAAGAAAAATTGTAAAGTAAATGTAGATTTGCATTGTGATACCTTTGTAAACCTGCACAAAACACATCCTTCTGCGAGGAGTTTGCAGTTCATCTCCGTGATTACTAAAATGAAGACTGACAATAATTTAAATACATTACCTTTTTGCTGCTGATGATCTGAGCAGAAACACTAATGTGTTTATCTGCCAGTAATAAATGGAATGACAAGCCAGCGATGATAAATAGCTGGTGCTGCAGACTGCAGGGACACAAGTACATGGGCTTTAGTCTGACAAACCAACAACTGCTCTTGATCCAGGTTAAGATGCCATTAAACTGTCTCCCAGCTGCCCATCACATCCTTCCTCCTCCATCTTTGCTGGTTTACCAGCTCAGCCAAGAGCTCTGGCTTACCAAGAGAAGCAAGTATTTCTCGTAGCATCAGGTTTTAATTTGGACCACTGTGCAGAGGCAGGTTACTGACTCTGAGCCAAACGGGCAAGTCAGCAGGAGCTTCGCCCCCAGCAGGATCCTTTACAATGTATGCCCTTTCCTTCAGGGACTGCAGTAGGGTGCACACAACCCTGCATGCAATTTTTGGTGGGAGTGCTCAAATACTTCTGGAATGATTCAAAAGCAGGTATGCCAGTAATTTTTAGGGTAGTCTATCTTGAAATTTCAGCTTAAATCTTTCAATAAAATTATCATCACAGCTTTCGCTCTAAGCGACAATTTGAAATTTTACAGTGTGCAGAAAAACTAATGTGTAAAGGCTTGAAATAAATAAAAAATAAATAGGTATCACTGAACATTTCAGCCAGTGAAAAGCTTTACTGAGACAAATTTATCTACAATAACAGAGTCACTCTTCCCTATCCTACTCCAAGTATACTACCTGTTTGCATATTTCATTAAAAACTCAAATCCAAACCATGTTGATTCAGGATGGCACCATGCTCCCTGGACTCAGAGTTCACTTGGTTTGTGATCCAATTCTCCTCTACAGAAAAGTTTTTTTGGCTAAGATTTTTTATTATTACTTTATTTTTTAGATATAGAAGATTATCATAAAATCTGTAACATCTCCAGAATATCCAGTTTATAAGGTGCTGGATCTACACCTCCCATTAGGAATCAATTTTCTTTTGTGACCATCAAATTGACTCAACAAGAAAACTCCCCTTTTTTCCATTGATATTGAGAACTTACAATATTGGATTCTTCTCTAAAATACAATAAACACAGGCAATGGTGTAAAATGTGCCTTACTCTACAGGCAAATGTCTGCAAGAAATCACACACAAAGACTGACTTCAGATGAAAAGAACTTAGAATTTCACTCTAACAGCTTTTTGAACAAGCATTAAAATACTTTTGAGGTCTTTGTGCACTCCTAGCATTAAATGACATCCACCTCAAGAATGACAGCAGAGAGGTTACCTGCTCTAGCCCCTGATGCAGCCTCAGAGGGAACGCCTGGAAGGGATCTCTGAGCACCAGGCGAACAACAGGCATAGACAAGGGGAGGCAAGAAATGTTGTAAAAACACACCTGAGACAAGTGGTTGAATGACATCCAACACAGCAGACAACGCTGTTGTTTAGACACCTCCTTGTTCTTAGAAAAAGATTTTGTGGCTCTGCCCCTGGATTTTTTTGCTTTTTGTTTTTGATTTTATTCAAACTCTTACAGAAGAAAGCACAGACAAAAGAACAAGATAAGTGGTTTTTTTCCTTGCAGTCCTTCACTTTTTCTATCCTCTGGCAAATCTGGAAAAATTAAAAAATGTTTAAAAAATAGTATGAAAATTTAAAATCATTATTTGAAAATGAAGTGGAAATTGGGACTTCTAAGAGGGAAATGGAGTTAGTACCTTTTTCTAAAGAGTCTTCTGAATAAGTAACCACTTTATTATTGAAATTTAGCAAATTCTCATTGGTTTTCTCAATCTGATTTTGATTCCTTCAGTTCACAGTTGGGTTATTTTGTGGGATGCATGAATATCAAATCTAGTCACTGGATTCTGCTGTTTAGTTAAATCATGACAATGTCTAATAAAACCAGTTCCACGGTATAAATGTTTAGTGGATCTAACTGCATCATAGCTTTCATTTTATATAGTTGCCCAAAAGTTGCCAAGGATGAAACCCTGTCTGTACTGACGAATGGAGTGTTTACAATCCAGGTATTCAGATTTGTTAGTGTCTCTTACAAATACATTTTTCCGCATTGCAAAATTCAGATGTGTCACAGCAGCGGCTTGCAACCCTGTAAGTTTTGCATGTGTGATGTGAGGATAATGATGAAGTTACATTACCACTGGGCCAATGCTTCTGACACAGCAGTTTCTGAATCCTAGCTGCCATCATTTAGCTGATACTTAGCCCAGAGCAGAGTGTTCAACACAGGGTTTTAGCATCCCCTTTACAAGAATAATAATTCTTGCAGCAAGCCTGTGCGATGACTTGGCAGAAATGAAACTAAGGAGCATTCAGCACACGTTTTTACTTTAGCTTTACTATTGCAGCTATTTGGAAAACTATTTAATCATGATTAAAGAGGCAAAAATCACATTAAAATCAATTTGTGTTCTGTCTACATTATTTGGACTGATACTTTATATTATTTCTAGAGCAGCCTGTCCAGTGATGTGCACAGAAGGAGTTCTCTAGTGATGGTAGTTAACAGCTTAAATGACACACTTGGTAGTCCCGAAGGAAAACAAACAGCAAAATCTGTCTCTGTCTGATCAGACAAGGTATGTAGTGCCAGAAAGCACATGACAGTACTTGCTCCTACAGGAGTTATAACTAGGTGACATTTACAAGCATTCAGCTAATGAATTATGGGGTCCTGAAACAGGAGTTCTCTAAAGGGAACACTATAATATCCCAGAAGAACAGATTGTTTTATGCTGGGGCATCCTATAGTGATGATAATAGCAAGAAGATTTATTATTCAAAACCCAGAGGGAGAATACTTTGTAAATCAGAGGAGAAAATACTATATCATATTTCTACTGATTATGAGATACCATGACACAAAATAGGTTGCTTGATAGGTTTCAGGTGGTAGAGGTTCAGTCATTAATGGCCACTGCCTCATGGCAACAAGGTTTTATGAATTAATTTATCTCTTTAAAGATATATCTGAAAGTCACCACACTGACATTAAAGAAGGGAAGAAATCAAAGCAGAAAACACTGTGACATTTTGGAAATGGATTCCGAAACAGATGCTAAATCTGAAAGTCACAAGACTGTAAACACACTCAACTAACAAAGTCTGAGAAAAACAGTACTAGTGTTTGCTTCTGCTTCCAGACATAAATATCAGTTGTTGCTTCAAACCTTGTTATGTAAGTTGTCCACACAACAGCATGACTGCCTTTCAAAAGACAAAAACCCCAAAACTTTAGGAACATGTGAACCTGTTAAACCAGTGCTTAGTTCATCTTGTGATTCAAAACCTTGGCAAACCAATGTCATCATAAAATACTTTTGAAGGGCATAAATAAGTAATTTACCATTGCATCTGATTTATTTTATTTTTCCTAGGAGGAGCTAATCAAGCCTCATCTAATGATGAAGAAAAGGAGATCATGGTACCATAAGAGGCAGGGCATATTCCAATATTGATTATTGGTCATGTGAGAAACAAAGACTCCTCAACATGTATCTGCAGAGGGGGTCTTGATTTCATCACAGGGGATTATCCAGCAGCAGTTGTCTTAAAGGAACTTAAATTTCCTTTTGTGTCTATTACTATAAACTATAGCTACTTTACATTTACTCATCCATATGAATAAAAGTGATGGGGGAGGATAACAAACCCTTAAAAATGCATTGCTGACCTTTTATCTTCTTCCAAATATGCAGCTTTATAACATCAGCATCTATTTGCAGTAGCTGACTTCACCTTTTCTTTGTGGGATAGGGTAGATTTTTGCCATGCAATTTTTTGGGGTTTTGGAACAAAGTGACAATGATTTCTTAGCCTATCATATGGCAAGTGGCCTTCCTCAGCCTTTTTCAGCTGTTAGCACTTACGAAGTCTAAAGTCCTTAAATCTGACAAGATTTAGTCTCCTGTTTCCAGACAAGAAATTGAAGTTCTGCCCAATTAATCCTTCTGCAGACCTCTTTCTTTGGTATTGCAAAATATTTTTAACTGGGACATTCCCAAGCCTCCAGCACATGTGTTTATGAAGCAGGATAGCTACAGCCCCAGGAACTTCTATGCACAGCTGTGATGGCAGGGAGTTACAGGCTGAGAGCCCAATCAGTGAAGCAAGTTTTTATTTTCGTCTGTGCAGCTGACCTGGATGTTCAGTTCTGGATATGTTGCAAGGGTGTGAAAGGGGTAGAGTTTCTGAATCCTGATCTGTTTTATTATGGATGATGAAAGTTCTTCCTTAATTTGCAGTCTTGCTTTTGAAATTCACTATTTTTGCAGAACTGAATCAAGACAATGACACACATGGCAAGATCTTTCCCCAGATGGCTGAGCGCTTGGGGAATTCCCTTCCCCATTCCAACAAAGATGCTGAGAGATTCACTAGCATTGCTCACTGGAGTTCCCCAGCATCATTCGCTAGAACTTGATCTCTATATATAGGACCTGGGGAGAGGGAAGGCTTTGTCATTGGAAAAAGGGAGTGTGTAGGATGCTTGCAGACACAAGCAATTAATATGAAGGAATAACCTATCTTCTCCATGCAGAGAGTCTCAGTTGAATCAGCCTGCTTAGGAAAAAAAATGGAATCAAGGCCATTACTGTAAAAGGCAAATTGTACAAATAACTTTAAAATAAACTGTTACTGTACATATTTTTGCCCATATATTTCTAAATATGAGCATTCATCGTAATATTGCTCTCTTGGTTAAATCCTATGAGATTTCTTCCTTTTAAGATCACATTGACTGCCCTGTGTCTTTCATTGTCATGCCAAAACTGCCTCTGAGTTATCTCCTTGTGATATATCTGTCAGTTTTGTCATGAAGAGATAACTGTATCATCCATTCTTTGAAACAGCCACAGTGCTTACTTGTCTTTGCATCTGGTCACCAAAATTTACACCTTTCGATGTACATGGAATTTTGTTCCATGTAAGATTAAGGTCTGGCAAGAAAATAACTTTATTTTTTATTTAATATATGGAAATTACATGTAACTATGTACAATATAATACAAAATACAATATTTAAAGGTATTCTATATAAATATATATTATTCTATATACTATAGACAGAAATATAAGCAAATATGGACATTTCTTCTAGTCAAATGTGCAAATACTAGAGAGAAAGAAACAGAAATCTTTCAAGCTCATTAAGTAAAAGAATATCTTTCAAACCTGAGCTCAAATGCTAACACATGTTCGTTCTAGTATGTCCTTCATCATCCTAGTAATTCACACTAATATGTACAAATAAACTTCCCCAGTTTGGATGTGACCAGCATTGCTGATAACAGTTCTGAACCATAAGTACAACTGGAAGGGTCAATAAAGCCCCATTAACTTACTTTCATTGTTCTTGTTGCTGGGTGTATCCCTTGTATGACTAAAATCATATTTGATTAGGAATTAATTCTCAGAGACTGTTAGTACCTCTTTGTGAACAATAGAAGTATTGTGAACAATACTTCTGAAAAAAAACCCCACAACTTTTGCAAGAAGTGCATTGATTTGCAGTGGTGGAAAATGAAGTCCAGTATAGAAACACTTGTGCAAGCTGCCCTGGGCCATCTGTAGCTCCATGTCTTCATGAGCAGGTTCAGGCCACTGCTGACCTCAAATGACTTCACATGAGCCTGTCTGCAAAAAAAATTAGTGTTCCATGACAAGTCCTCTAAGTAGCAGATAGTCCTGCTTTGGCTGCAGGACAAGCTGTCCTGTGCCTCTGGAATACACAATATATTGGTTTGTACAAATGGGTGTCAGAGCCCTCTCTTGGAAGGAGATAGCTCCCATGCACGGCCTCATAGAGCTGGTAGAGCTGTTCCTTCCTCTTCTTGTTCAGCTTTTGTTTCTGAGCAAGCAGTTTTGTGCATTAATTGACTTTTCATTTTAGAGAAGCATATACATGCCTCATAATTGGCCATTTTTTAAAATCAGAATGGTACTAATTATGACAGAATGACCAGAAATAATAAATTCAACTTCATTTCCCACTCACATGGTCCCTTATGGTCCTATTAAGCAGAAGCTAACAGCCAGCAGGGAAGCTACTCCAACTAAGTGGTTCCCTAGAAACAATAAAGTTCTACCTTGCCTATAGAAAATCACTGTTATGCTTTTAAAGTAAAAACTGTGTCACTGGTTTGAAGTTGAATTTTTATCACTGTCTAGAGATAAAAACTGAAGTCTCCTGTAATCCAAAAAGATTTAAATATATTCATGCAGACATCATGATGAGGCTTGCCTTCCCTTGCCTCTGTACTCTTTTGGATTAAAACATGTGCAAGCAGATGTTCCTGAGTGACTGATGGACACACTGCTTCCTGACCAGTCCCAAGGACTGGGAGCTGCCATGCCTCCCTGTCTTTGGTAAAAACTTTGGTAAAAGCTTTGGTAAAAACTAAAGCCAGACCTTTTGAAGCAGAAATGGTTTATAGTTTACCAGGTGATGAATGAGTTTTAAATGCACTCCTGTTAGTCCTGACTCTTCTCCCCTATCACGATACCACTAAAGCCAGAAATAAGCTATGGTGTTGTGCAGCAGGCAGTAGTATGCATATGATATTTTCACCCTTGCTGTCCCTTGCAGCCCTGCATGACAAGTTCAAACATTTCACTTGACTTGACCTTCAGCTCCTTTCCCCCTCAGACAAAACACTGAAGTGGCATTTGTCACACCACCAGTTCAGTTTTGTAAGGGAAAAATGAAAAGAAATGAAAAGCACTAGTGGGTGACTGAATCTTTCTAAGTCCTCTCTCCCATGTCAATGCTAGCTAGATGTTTTGCTTTTACTTCTAAAACAAATGATGTAGCCTGGAATCACTAAAACCAGAGGTCACACAGTATAACAAGGTTGTCTAGAATGAACATCCCAAACATATGGAGAAAATAAAAACACTAACAGATAAAAATTGCTGAAGTGTAGCTATACAAAGATCTTACTAGTGCCAAAGAGAATTACATCCAGTGAAGGTGTTGTGTCACTGTTATTTTATTTGTTTAATGGGGCACTCTACCTCTCTCTGCTAAAACCCAGTTTTGGGCTATTAAGCCCAGGAGATGCAATGATCCTCCTAAGCACTGCAGCTTTCAAGTCTAACCTGCCATGAGCTCAGAGAGGTCTCCTGATGCTGTGATGTAAAACTCAGCCATTCACACAGCTCCTCTCAAATGTGGTGTCAGGGGCCCCATCTCTTCCCTCTTTCCACTATTCCAAAACAGACACAGCTCCATCAGGCTTGCACACCTCAGCAACTGCCTTGGCATTTGATGTAGACTTCACTTCAGATGAAGGGAAAGACACAAATCACATTGCTTCAATAATTAATTTACACTTCACTCTCCTGTTGGTTTCAGTGACAGTGTCATGTACAGAACAATAGTAGAACAGACACAGACATTCATTTTCCATTTATGAGTCACCAGAATGAAGCTTCAGTCATTTTGGATTTAATCCAGTAGAAAATAACCACTCCAGTGGTTCATCCAGTGAATCCTCAAAGACCTCCTGGTTTGTAGGTCAGTGGTACTAGCCAAATTGTATGATTAAAATTTGCCTGTTTACTTTAAACAGCAGTTCGTGAGAATGATGATGATTGCCAGGTGGGGTACCATAGGACAGCTCTGGGACCATGAGCAAGTGTATGCACCAAAGCATTAGGGAAGAAGCAGATTGCTCCCTAAATGACTGAATGACCAGACAAGTCTCAGCTGAGGTATGAGAAAGGAAGTCCAAGCCACAGAAATTCATTCTCCTCATTCAAAAGAAGCAATTAAAATAAAAAGCCCTGCTTCTGTCGTAGAAGCTCGGTTCCAGCACAGAGCCAGCCAGTACAGAAGCACTGCAACAGACCATGTAATTAATACCTCAGCCAGCCAGTGAGTGCACTCCACTGTGGTGAGACTAAGCAGCACAGTAACCTCACCTGTCCCACAGCAGGCACTGCCAGTAAGAGGCAGTTGTGAAAACCAGTGACTGTCTGCATGGATTCTGCCCAGCAATTTATATAATTGTCTGATGAGCAGATGAAACAATTCTGCTTGGCTTTTCTGAGTCATGGTGCCAATCCCTACCATCTTCTAGAGCTCACTTGGCCACATTATTATATACTGATCCTATAATCAAACCTATGAGGGAAAAAAGGGCCTGTCCTCAGGATCAAGGAAGATCAAGGCCGTCATATAAGGGTGGGGCAAAACTGAGAGTGCTTATTATAGGAAGTGCTGGCAATGATGCCTCAATATTAAGGTCATCTTACATTTTGTCTTACACAGCTAACATGGAAACGTTACCTATGCCTTTCCTTCATGCTCTCTTACAGTAAGAAAAAGTAAGACTCCTCTAAGATGATAAATGTCAAACTTGAAAAAGTCACATTTTTTTACTTAGTCCCCACACTTGGATTAGGTGCTGAGAGATTGAGAGGATCTATTTGGCTAGCTCTTAAATATGTATAACCTCTCTCCAACAGAAATCTACACAAATGGCAGGGAAATAAGGTCTTCAGAAACTGGCGCAGACCAACAAGGTTTTCCTGAAAGTTTAAAGAAAAACAATAACTTTTCTTGTCAATTAACAAATCTCCTAACTCTCTATCTTCTGTGGTTACAACATACCTAGCTGTACATTTAATATTTTCCCTCCAAAAAAAGGGCACGGTCCAAGTTAAATTGCTTTTTTTCTTCAGGACTCTTAACATACATTGCAGCCCCTTAAACCACGGCATGCATAGGAGGAATAAGAACCCTTACAGGAGTAACACCCTGTATTTCTGGGAATAAAGTTCTCTACCGTAGTCTAACACACTCCAAGAAAGGTGTTAGAAAAGCATTGCCAGTAACACCAAAAGGCATACTGTGATGGCTGGCAGGAAAGGTTTAGTTAAGGCGACAGCTTTAGCAAAGCCCAGTGCCTGCAGTGGCCCAGAAAAGGTGATTTTGATTACGGAATGGATTTTGGTGGTGGTGAATCACCGCTAGAATCAAGGCTGCTGATCCGGCCCCAGGCGAGCGCAGCAGGGCTGTGGGGACTAAAGGCAGCAGCCATGCCCGCCGTGCCCTCCGCCTGCGTCACCGCCGGCTCAGCAGGGCTGGGGAGAGCTGCGGAACAGTGACTCCACGGCCAAGGGACGGGCTCCCGGCTCGACAAAGCCGCGGCGCCGTCCCGGTGCCAGACACCAGGTCCAGGTCCAGGTCCAGGTCCCGGTCCCGGTCCCGACCCCGACCGCACGCGCGCGGGGAACAGAGGGGAGCGCGCACGCAACATCCGGGCACCGCCCCCCCCCTCCC
>VXBU01001467.1:666393-696490 GCA_013400315.1 Bombycilla garrulus
CCCTGACAGGTCGCGGCTGGAAGAGGCCGCGGGGCGCTCGATGTGCGGCTCCGCCGGCGGCGCGTCCTCCTTGGGCGCCCCCCGTGCCGCGCCGGGCCCGGAGCGCCGGGTGTGTGCCGGCCCTGCCGGGCCGTGTAAGGTGGCCGCTGCCGCCGGGCCCGCGGGTGGCGGCGGACCGAGCTGTGCCGCGGCCGCTTCCTCTGACCCAGCGCTGTCGGGGTGTCGCGATAGCACGTGGGAAGGGCGTAGGGCCGAGGTCTACCGGGTGCTGTGGAGATCGCAGTCGTAGAGTCGCCTTTTTGCGTGAAAGGAGGGGGAAGAGAGCAAATAATCCAGAGGTATTGCTGAAATCCTTCTCTAATCCCCCCGTGTTTGTGTTATTTCGAGTAGATGTGCTCAGACCTTGCAGGAGGTGGTGTTTTCTCTCTCCTCTCAGACCCTTTTTTTAATGGCATTTTTTTGACGTGCGGTGGAGCCTTTGTTTCTCTCCTTTACGAAGGTAACGAGGGTTGTGTGGCTGTACTCCTGTAACCCCACGGGTCGGCAATCAGAAGCATACAGGGAGATGACAGCGCCTTGTTGAACGGCTCGCGTGTTGGAACAGTTGTGTGGCCTCACTTCCAAAAGTTCCAGCGTCGCTGTTGTTCACAGCAGGTCTTCAAAATTATTAAGGGAAATAATCCATGGGCTGGAGAGGTGCCTTTCTTTTGTTCTGTAAAGCTCTACTCTGATTTGGCTGCTGAGCTTTTCATAATCCTTGTTTCCCTTTTGCTGATTATGTTGTTAATATGCCAGATAAGTGTTTGTTAGTACACTAGTCCAAACCCAGTGCCCCTGAAGTAACAGCCTCGCCTTGCTTGTGCTAGGTATCTCCTCTGCTTTCTCTAGAACTGGTGTGGAGTACTTGATGGAGTTAAGTCCTTCATCTGGAAACCTGCTGCCTTCTGCTTTATTTACATTGGTGTGATACGCTTTAACTTGTGCTGTGATTTGGGGCTTTAAGGTTCATGCATCCCGTTTGAGGAGGATGTCAGTAATTTATGACCTTCCCCTCTGCACCCCTCTTCCAGAAGTACAAAAAATATTAGAGGAGCTTCATTGGTAAGCAAGTCGAGTACGTGGAATACTGAAAAATGCACTGGCAGCTTTACTGTGTCTTCCTGTATGCATGTGAATATCTATGTGGAATTTCTCCATAATGGTCAAGTTTCATCTAGAGAAGAAGTAGATTAGAGAGAGTGAATTGGGATTGTATTGCAAGCTGAGACTTTTTGTGGAGTCTTCTCTCACTTGCTTCCAAAGTTAGAAGAACAGGAGAATCCCAGAAGAATGGGCAAAAGCTATGCAAAAGCAGTGTTTTCACTCTGTTGCCTGAATATTCTTTCTTTTGCACTAAATTCTGCATTTGCTCAATTAACTTCTTAAATTTGGATTATGTTCCCCTGCCTCCTTCTTCAGTGTCTAATGCGCAAAATAAACACTGCATTTAACAAGAAATATCTGGCTGGAAAGTTTATGGACAAGACTTCTGCATGCTTTTGGACAGCCAGGTTTTTAGGTCATAAAGAGTGTCTACATCAGAGGGTGTAGCCTACAACTTTGTGAAGAAGAAAGCATATGGGTATTAATCTTCAAATGAGTTCCTGCGGCTGCTGCAGATTTCAGCTGGTTAAGAAACCCCTGTTTTGCCTTCAGTCCAACTGAACTTAAAGGAACAAAATTTCCCTCATACTGATAGACCTGTTTCTTTGGTAGGCTCTCTCTAAAAGGAGGCAAATGCTTGGTTGCCTCTGGCAATGAGATCCAGTGGAATAAAGATGGGAGAAGGGAATCATGCATAGTCATCATTGTACTGGTGACAATTTCCCTTCAGTTCCCTTGTCTGACTAATAAAAATAAAGATAGATTATCTATTTGGTGAGATGGTTAAATTGTAAAAAGGGGTCTAAGTATTCCTGAACAGATCACAAAGAAACAGATTTTTCCATTACTGATGGTTACAGAGAAATCTGTGTAAGCTGTCCTAACTGTCAGGACACTGTCTAATCTCAATATTGAATGAAGGAAAAAGATTGAAAAGTCTTGTAATATAAACTGGTCTGAAACAGGCTAAGAGAGTTAAAATGGCAGGGGAGTTCTAGATTCTGACTTACTTTGGAAGCTACTGGTTTTAATAGTTTCTGATGCGACACTTAGTGTCTTGTTATCATTTTATAGTAATCTGTTAATGCTGGTTGAAGTTTCATGACCCTGCAAACCTCTGCAGTCAGTAGAACATCCACTTGAGTAGATGGAGCTGTTTCTTACCAAATATCCAACATTGATCTAAGCTCTTAATGTGAACTCATGATGAAAAAGTGATAGGTCTAAACTTAAGGCTTGAGAATGAGAGGTGTAGTGAGGTGAGTTTCTGAGTGGTGTAGTGGCATGTAGTAGCTGTTAATGTAAAACTTCAGGTAGTGGTTCAGGCTGATTGTGATACCTGGTTCAGACTTTGCTACAGAGGTGCTGGAAGGTGGATGGTGTTTTGTTCAAGTTCAGGCTTTTATTTGTCTACTTAGGAACATCTCTAGTACAAACTGTAGTTTTCCAAAAGTCCTGTTTGGCAGACAGTTATGTTGGTGTGATAGATTCATTGCAAATAGGGTCTTTATAGGAGCGTGCTTTATTGGCAAAGCTTTAATGCTCTTACAAAACCTTGTTTTGTCTGAGTCACTGTTGTCACCAGATAAGGAATGTGTTTGGATAGGATCGTTCAGCTGGAGTCCTTAGGCAAAAAGAAAAAACGCCAAGCCTGTTGACATTTGGAAAAGGCAGTCTAAATGATATTAGAGATAACAAATTGATGAATAATCGTATGTCCTAAAACCCTGTACAAACTTGTAGTGAAGATGTTCGTGTTTTCCAGTTGTTCATTCATGTTAGAAAAATATTGAAAGAGCTGGTATAACATACTCAGTATGAGATATATTCCCTGCTTTCTGTCATCAACTGTTTGAGATAGGTAAGGTTTTGTTTAGACAATAGTCTTATTTGACACTTTTTTCTTTTTTTTTTTTTTTTTTTCTTTTTTTTTGGTTTTAAAACCAAGCATATTGGAAGGGGGAAGAGCCTGACAGTTGCTGCAAAAATTGTCTTTCATTTCATAAGAAAGCGAAATAGCTGAAAATATAATAGATTAAAGTTGTTTAAACTGTCTTATAGTATAATTTTTTTTTGTTTTACTTCAAAATTTTCAAAGTATTTTGAGACAAACTCTTATCATTTCTACTTCAGTGTAATCTGATAAGGTATCCTTGTGGGTATGTCAGTTAAATTTTCTTGTGTGCTGTTTTGCTGCACACTAGTCAGGCCATTGTCTACTAACAAGGTTATATTTTTAACAGAAAAAAATAACTTGATATGGACAGAATACATGAAATTGCACTTCAGTGTAGGATGTTAGAGAGAAGTTGCTTTCATAGGCTATTTTCTTTAAAGTTGTTTTCTCATTTTGCTATGGGACCTGGTTAAACTTGTGTAGTAAGACCTGAAACAGTATATTAATGAGATGTTTGGCCTGATTTCTGTAAGTATGCAGAGGTCAGGAATTCTTCTGCAGCAGCACGTATGAATTAAAATATTACGTAAGAAGGATTTATTTTTGGTTTCTTTTGGGTGGTTAAAACTGTAATACAGAATGCATTTTTTTCCAGTAGTTCTGTTTCTGGTTACTGAGAAATGGCTTATTTTATTTCCTGCTTTTCTGGAGGATTTGTGAGATGGTATTGGGATAAGAATATCATTGTTCCTTTGGGCATATCACCTTGGTTTCACCTCTCTTAAGTTTTAGTGGTAATCCTTGGGCATAAAAGAATGTTAGAAGCATGCTGTTACAGTAAAAAGTTTTTTAATAGTAAGCAACTGCTTAATAAGTTCCCATGTATGAAGACTGAAGATGGGCAAATTTTAACTAGACTAAAATGCAGTTTGTAAAAGAATCAAAGAATCAAACTTTATTTTATTTATTTATTTATTTTGTTTAGTTCTCCAGCTGTTGCAATCTTTCATACAAGTTTGTTTTCTTTTCCTGAAGTAGTTAGAGCAGTGAATTAAGTGTATTAAGTCAAAATAATAACTTATAATAATCTTACAGCCTTAAATATAATTAGGTTACCATCCAGTGTGGCTATCAGCTAGCAATAAGCTAAACTTAGGTTGTACTTGGGAAATCTATTAAAAACTTGTTTATATTCCCATAAAATCTACAAAAAAATCAGTGTTTGTAGCCCCAGACAGTGTAAGCGCGTGACCTTTTCAGGGGATTGTACATACAGAAAGTAATGTCTACACCTGAAATGAAACCTTACTTCTGATCTCATTTCTTGCAGAATCTCCAGCAATCAAGGAGTCACACTGTGTTCAAGTTCAGAAGTGCTTTACACATGAAATCTACTGGCTCTGTAGCTGATTCTGCCCTGTCACCATCTCAACAGGTAGAGTGCTTTTGTGCCTGAGCCATGCAGTAAGTGTAGCTGTTCTCGTGCGGTTGTCCTGTGTCTGTGTGCGGCCAAAGGCACATTGAGGTCTTTGGGTTTCTTTTCTGGGGAATCTGTCAAGGAAGCAAGAATGCATGGCATATCTGTCACAAAAGTACTCTAAAGAAAAGCCTAGTAGTTTTGCTTTCGATTTTTAGCACTCTTTCAACTGAATCTAACAGGAATAGAAGAAAGTGTTCTGTCGTTTTATCAGAGCTTCTGTTCTAATATGTAACAAAGCCAGACACATAAGCCATCAGTGGAGGGTCCACTTCAGTCAAAGCAGTGTTTTGCTTTGGTTCTTTTCCCCTTGAATTCTATTTTTTTTGACTGTAATGATTTGGGAGGAAATAATTTCACTGTATTCTCGGAATGGTAGGAGGATGGTTTGCCACTAGGAAGAAAGGATATATGGGGCAGGGGCTGACATGGAAAAGTCTTCTTTATAAGGTTGGCAATTCCCCATAATTCTAGTGCTCATTATTTCTGTTGTGGTTAGAGATTTCTCTTTTTTTTGTTTGGTTTGCTTGTGAGGTGGATAGGCAACTTTAATGCTATATTCCTTAGATGCTAGACCACTGATAAAACTAGAATCTTTCTGGAAGTATGTGTCCCCCTGAGGGTTTTTTTCCTTGCAGTAAAAGACAATGTTTTAGTGTAACCTTTTCCTGCCTCTTTCATGTAATACATAATAATAGCTGTAGACTATGATGCTAATGGTTGAAGTACTGCTTACGTAGTAGTTTGGGCTGTAGTAATTGGAGCTCTTTTCAGTTGGAGCTGTTTTCAGTGGTTAACAATAAATTAATGTAGACTCGGTCTAGTATATTCAGTATGCAGTCACTACTAGCCAGGAAAGATGCTCTCGTCTTTGTTGTGGATGAATTTATGTTTGAGAATACAGTGAATGCTCCTCCTTCCAACTGTTTTGGATATAATTTTAGCTTCCCTGGTCTACTTTGTTGTAACAGAAATCAGGGTTGCCCTGATGAAATTAGGGGTAGGAGGCGCTAATTAGTATCGTGTAAGGTTGAGATTTTAAGTTTGGCCTTGGAAAGAGAAGCTCCTGACAGAAACCTGGGTAAAAGATGGAGGATTGAGAAATACAGCTGTTGCTTCTGATGCCTTTGACTGGCTACCTAGAACACTGGCTAGACAGAGTTAGAAAATGAAGTGAGTATTTATTAAAGGCCTTTAAGCAGATACACCTTGGGCAGTGCAGGAGCCTTGCAGAGGCTACACCCAAGATGGATGATGGTCACAGGTTTTTTGGGCAGATACAAGTTTGGTCTGTTTGCATATTGGGGGTTAATTGTCCAATTACAGCTTCAGGTAATGAAGTCACATTCCTCCAGTTTGCTCCCCTCCCCAATTTCCTTTTATTTATACTTTTTTGAGCCTGAGGCTGTGATGATGACCTTGGTCCTCAGGCCTGGAAGGATTGTTTTGTCTAACCAAACTGTGATGAGAGCTTACTAACACTCTATATGGAGTTCAGAGATATACACTAATGCAGCACAGGATCTAAAAAATATAAAAGCTAAAACTTAAGGCATCACTTCTGCAATGTCCAAAACAAAAGGGAATTTTTTAGTACAGTTTGCATGTATTTGTTTGTGGGGGAATTTGGATGCTCCTGGGAGTTTAAACCTGTAGTACAGCTTGTGTGTCTCTAGTCTTCTACTTCCTTGAAGCAGTAATTTAAAAACCTGTTGGTCTATTCAGTTGAATTTGATAGAAGAGTCTCAAAGGTAGTTGAGCTTTATAGGTTTGATGAATAAAAGGGGACTGTGTAACAGAGGGCTCCAGTAGCAGTAATGGTTGCTGTGATTTCCTGTCTTATTGGCCCCAAAGAATTCATATAGGAGAGAGTGGGCAAGCAGGCTTTAGATTTGAGAATGCTAAGTACAGTTTTTACGGTATAGAAGAAATTGAGAGCTTACACTTGCAGCTGAAGCATTGTGTGTGTCTGAAACCCTTATTATGCTATTTTAATGTTTGTGTTACAACAGCAACTGGAAATCACGTGGCTGTAGTAGCTGGAATTTTAATCCTTTTAATTATGACAGATTTTCAAAGCATGTTCTGGCTGATTTAGTCAGCTGACTGTATAGTATGTGCAATAACATCAAGTGATGGCACAAATTCTGTGAGCAGTGGTCACCTCACTGGAACGGGATGTATTTTTAGGTTTCTCTGCTAGTAACAGTCAAGTGTATGTCCTTTGTCACCCTGATCTGAAGGAACTGAAGCTGGTTGCTGACACTACACTATCAGAAAAAGACAGCTGCTCCTTCTTGCTGTAGTCATTGATCTGACACTGTCTTCTGAACATATTTTGACAAGGAGCACGGTGGGATATAAACACTGAAAATATTATTGGTCCATGTTTTAACGACAGGCATTTTTCTTTATGTCAGCAATGACATTCTTTGTTAGCCCTTTCAGTTTGCTTTATTAGAGGAAATAAAAGGACTTGTTACTTCCAGTGAGAATTTTCTTTATTTCCCCTTTACCCAAGAGATTTTTTTTCTTTACAAAGCAATATTTGGGAAGAGGGAGGTTTTTGTTCTCTATGTAGTACTAATGTTATAGTGGTTGTGGTTCTTTAATGGGAAATTATTCATATGTGGATGCTCTTAATCTATGAATGAAAGAGGTGCTGAGTTCTGGAGTTTACAGAGTTAGCTTACAAAATAGAGTGATTCATGGTCATTTGCTGATTAATCAGTGTGCTAATTCTTGAGGTCTTATCTATTTATTTTACCAGTTTGATAGGGTCATTTTTTTTTCCTTTGGACTTAATTTGCAATTTAAGAATTGTATCAGAAGCCTGTAGTAACTCAAGCGGTCCAGGAACTCATGACTCCTCAAAACAGCTGTTGAGTTTGAAGCTCAAGTATTAAAATTAAAAATGCATAAAAGGGCATTTAATACATTTTAAGAGACTTTGTAGTAACTTAAAAATGCAGCATTCTGACTAAATTCAAGTTTTGCAGCAGGTGCTGAGGAGTTAAGGCTTGTTAGCAGAACACAGAATTTTAGTGAATGTTCTAGTGATGGTCTACTGATGTCTGAAGATATTTTAAACTATATATTTAGAGAATGAACCAAAGTATTGAATTTTAAGCTTCTTGTTGACTAGTAAAATTCGTATTTATAGAAACTTAGAGAATAAGTTACTTCAGCTATTTAATTGATTTTATGCATAACTGTTTCTTGATAAAACCAACCTGAAGCATCTGTAATAGAACAAATTAGCCTTTAGCTATTGATAAGACTTGGGATTTTAGTGTCAGCTTTGACTTTCACACAGTCTGTTAGTGATATTTGATGTTTTCACCATATTTTGTTACCTTCTTACTTTGAAAGGTCATTTGCTTATATGAAATAATTAAGTTTTGATGAGTATTAGCTTATGAGTGAAAGGAGTTCAGGAGCCTGAGAAAAGCCAGTATCATTGTGCAACTCAGGTTTCACAATCTGACTTGTAAAGACCAAGATAGTGTGCTGGGGAGGAGGATGTTTTACTGTCTTAATAGAATGTTCTGTGTAAGCTCAGGCTATTTAAAGATAGTATTTAATGATGGTTGACTAATTTAGGGTATGTCTCCAGAAAGGGTGTAGGCAAACATGAGCTCAGTTTGACTGTGTTCCGAACTGCTGCATGTGGGCCAGCTTTGGCCTAGAAGCAGTGCAATAGTGCTGGCTCAGTAGCATGTGCTATTTTTTCAATATAATGGACATATGCCCCTTTTCTGAGTTAAGTGAAGGTGGCTCATCCGCCTTGCACAAAATTAGTAGAATTTTGGCCCAGATTGCTGTCATATGATACATCTTGACATGATCTGATAGTGTTGATGGGAAATTCCCACTTCAGTCCAAGTGTCACAGTCGGTATGGAATGGGCTACAGGCAGCCATGAGGGTGTGGAATGGACACTGTCTCCACCTGCTCTACGTGCCCAGGTTGTGCCCAGTGCGGAGCCTTGCAGCGGCTGCGCCCAGGGCAGCCCCTCACTGCTGGGGAGGAACGCGCCCACCCTGGGCATTGTGAGTCTTGACAGCGCTATCCCCTGAGCTGCTGTCAGACTGTACCCAGCTTTTTCACCCTGTGGGAAAGGGCATTGGCAGCTTGTGACACGGGTGCCCTCTTTTCACCTGGGGTACTGTCAAGTGGATGGTGAGGCTGCTTGATAGGGTGAGAGCATCCATAACCCCCACAGTGAGGCAGAGATCATCTCCGGTACCTTCACAGGCAGGTGTGATCTTTGCAGCTGAACCCAGTTAGCAACATACTGTCCCAACTTAAGGGAGTCTTAAGTGCTGCTGCCCTGAACACAGCTGCATGCTGGCTGCATGGCCAGCTTGAAGTGAGCAGGCTGTTGCTCACTTCAGCAGGACTCTGTTTGTTTAGGTGAAGCAGTGGCTGGGTTCTCTAAATGCCCATGGTTTATAAGCTAGCAATTCTCTTTTTCAGTGCTATTTCCATTTTGTCTTATGCGCTTTAAAACACTCACATAACCTGAGAGCTTCCTTTTGATTTCTATTCACCTGTTCACTTGAGAAGGAGTTTGGTTTCCATATTTTTGGAAGTTTTGGAAATTTCTGAGATTTTCTTTGGTTTAGCAACAGCCATGGTATTTGTCAAGAATTACTCAGAGAGGGCTTTGCTGGAAGAACTAAAATTATCTTCAGAGAAGTCAAATAATTTTTTAATTCTTTACTGTACATGTTTTATCTCTTTGTAGTAGATGCTATCTGACTTAATTTGCAAGTCAAAAGCAGGTTGTGTGCCAGAGAGGTTTGCAAAAATGTTGAACAGGTCAGTCACTGAGTCCAGTGACTGATACACTTGACAATATATTTGAAACTTACTGTTACTCAGTATATAAATGCTAAGGTATGGTGGAGGAAATTCAGCTGTGTTTTGCCTGCTAAGTGTAGCACATATGCTTTTTTGTTAAAAGCATTCAGGAGAGTGGGTGGCTAAAATATTTAAGTTATCCAAATTACGACGCATGGGGGGATGAGGACTGATTGCTGCTTAAAGTTGGCATGAATTTCAAAGCATTATAAAAGAATACAAGTGAGTGAAGTGTCACATAGATTTATATTTAAATGCTTTAAATTATTTAAAGTGGAGTGTCTAAAAGGCACTTTAGTTTCCTTTTACCCTCAGTATGAAGAGAAGGAGTTTTCTTTTTATCTTTTAATTTTAATTTAAGAGGGTTTAATGCATTAAACCTGAAATGTTTAGTCTAAAGACAACGTGTGAGAGCACTTGTTAGCAGAATAAGGAACCATTTTTATTAATCTTAAATTCTTTGAGTGTTTTATTTCTCAAGAAAATTGCTAGAGAGGGAGGAGTAAGGAAAAGATGGAACTGAGCAATGTATTTTTGAAACAGTATTTTTGAGATTTGGCTCTGTGCAAGTCATTCACTGATAGCTCGGAACTTTAATCCCTACTGGTGTCACTTCTGAGAGGGAGTTTGTAAGAGCATAGGGGAGAGCTTAGTAACTTGTGTGGGCCTGCACTCCAGCTAGACAGCAGTTCCAAACTTTCTCAAAGTATGATACAAAGACACAAAGGTTACTCTTCTTTTTTTTTCTTTTTTCTTTGTTTTTTATTTATTTTTTCCATGCCACGAGAAAGAACTGAGTTTTTTGTTGGTGTCAATGTGTTGTTATAGGTTGCACCATGGATGTATATGTATTTTGATTTTTATTGCTGTTTGGGCTTGTTTTACGGACTTACTATTATCCTTACACTTTGAATTGCTGCTATTGTGATCAGGGCAGCCATAGGATGCATTAAAAAATTACCTTTTGTGGGTTGAAGTGAACATATAAATAGGACCATGTTGGCAACTACTGTTTTCAGTGAAATAAAAGGACTTATTAAATATGTAGTGTAATTATGTAATATTATTGCTACCCTTGTACAGCCATTATTGTAGAAAATAAAGGGAGGGGCCATAGGGTATAGAAGAAAAAGAGTGAAGAGCTGTTGTTGTAAAGGACTGCAGTCTGTCAGAAGCAGGGAGTGGGGAAGAGAATGGGACATAGCATGGAATTGAGATGCTCACTGAAGGCTGCAGTTGCTTTAAACAGAACTGCAAGAAGAGGGTGTCAGCAGCTTAGGTGGTAGCAGGCAGCCTGGGGAACAGGTTGCTCTATTTAATTTTGAGAATTGGACATGAGGATGACTCTTGTTTCATTTCTTTTTTCTCTCTACTCTGTGCAATTGTATCATTTTTAATTTTAGGTAGTTGGCTATATAGTCAAAAGTCATGCTTAGTTTTTCATGGAATGATCTATTTGCAATGGGCAGGGAAAAAGGGCTATTCCACAGTGAACTATTATACAACATTTTTACTTAAGTTGCATTCATTAGACCTGATAAATACATGCATAGACTATGTTCTGGGCTCTGATACAAATGTGTGTTTTTAATTTTCAGCCGAACTTTTAAGCACCATTTCTTTGAAATAAGATGTTACATACTTGTTTTCTTAAAATAGCTACTGATCAAGCATGCAAAACTGCAAATAGTAGCTAGTAAATATTAACAATATTGAGTTAACATTCTGTGCTTTTGTCTCCTTTCTCTTTAATCAGAATTGGATTTACAGTCATGGAGGATCATCAGCAACATTTACACTGTGTGAACTGTGTCAGCCGTCGTTGTATGACCAGACCAGAGCCGGGCATTTCCTGTGATTTGATTGGCTGCCCCTTGGTTTGTGGAGCAGTTTTTCACTCCTGTAAAGCTGAGGAACATCGCATGCTATGTCCACTTGAAAGAGTGCCTTGTTTGAATAGTGGCTTTGGATGTCCCTTCATAGTAGCTCGAAATAAAATTGCTGATCATCTAGAAATTTGTCCGGCAAGTGTGGTATGTTGTACCATGGAGTGGAATAGATGGCCAGTCAGTTATGCTGACCGAAAATCTTACGAAAACCTGAGTAAGGATGTTGATGAAGTGGAGCAGCTAGATATGGCTTTAGCTCTTCAAGACCAGCGCATGTTATTAGAATCACTCAAAGTAGCAACTATGATGTCAAAAGCAGGTGATCAAATACCAGAATCCAGAGAGCAAACCTCTGTCAAATCAAGTGCCCCCGATACAGTGCATACCAATGGTTTGATGCCTGTAGATGAAGAGTCCTATGGTGCACTTTATCAAGCTACTGTAGAAACAACGAGGAGTTTAGCTGCTGCTCTGGATATCCTTAACACGGCTACAAGGGACATTGGTGTGTTAAGTTCAAACCTCTGCATTTCACCACATGAAATGAAAGAAGATCCCAAGATTAAAGAACAAGCTCCTAGTGGCATTATTCAGGATAAAAAGTCTGACTCTGAAAATCCAGATGAAGATAACATAGGAGCGGTTGGGGGAATTAACTTTGATAGCTTGAGTCAAAATTCACAAGTGGAGCAAAATGGTTCTTGTGATATTTGTTATGATGTAGTGCAAAACCATGACTTAAATCTAAACCTCAGTAACTCCTCACTTTTGTGTAATGGCTTTCATGTAGAAAATGAATGTTCAAAGGTGCTGGACCACAGTGAAGACCTTGGTGTATCTAATTCAAAACCGTCCAGTGTAGCAAATGGTGAATGTACTGAATCTCATGATGATGAAGCATTACAGTCTTGCAGCTCCTGCCCTGTAACAGCCCAAGTTGAAGTAATACCATCTGATCACTTAGTTAATGGCAATGCTAATCATGTACTACTTCCCCATAATATTAATGAAGAAGAAATGTTAGAGAGACAAGTGGAGCAAGAAAGACTGAGAAACATAGATGCATTTTCACTTTTACGGCATCGATCGTACAGATTCCTTGTTAACCATTACTGGTCAGCATCAAAAGAAGACAAAGCTGTTGATACATCAGATTTGGAGATAACAGAAGATCCTATGGGTCTTCAGGGAATTGATCTAATCACTGCAGCTCTCTTGTTTTGCCTAGGAGATTCTCCTGGAGGTAGGGGGATATCAGAAAGTCGTGCTGTCGATGTGTATCACGTTGACTTTGGGACCCAAACGTTTTCTCTCCCATCTGCTATATTGGCCACAAATACAATGGTGGGGGAAATAGCTTCAGCTTCTGCATGTGATCATGCCAACCCACAGCTCTCAAATCCAAGTCCATTCCAGACCCTTGGATTGGATTTGGTATTGGAATATGTGGCTAGATACCAAACAAAACAGCGTTCAATGTTTACATTTGTTTGTGGACAGTTGTTTAGAAGGAATGAATTTTCATCGCATTTTAAGAATGTGCATGGAGACATTCATGCTGGCCTTAATGGCTGGATGGAGCAGAGGTGTCCTTTGGCATATTATGGGTGTACATATTCTCAACGAAGGTTTTGCCCTTCAACACAAGGGGCAAAAATTATTCACGACCGCCACTTACGGTCATTTGGAGTTCAGCCTTGTATATCCACAGTATTAGTAGAACCAGCAAAAAGCTGCTTAATTGGACTACACAATGACCATCTGAGTAGTCTACCTTTTGAGGTGCTGCAGCACATTGCTAGTTTTCTAGATGGCTTTAGTTTATGTCAGCTTTCAAGAGTATCACGTTTAATGAGAGATGTGTGTGGAAGCTTGCTTCAAGCACGTGGCATGGTGATACTGCTTTGGGAGAAGAGAAAGTGTCCAGGAGGAAGTTCTTGGCAGGTAAAAGAAAAGGTAAGTAATTTTTTTTATTTTGAATGTGAAAGGGAAAGTATTATATCAGTCCTGTTTTTTTCTCTTAATGTGATGTCTGTTATTACTGGATTTTTGTATAATAACCTTTCAAAAAGAGATTGTTGTGTAGAAAAAGTGAAAATTGCTGCAGGTTTTCTCCACACTTGGAGAAGTAGAAGTAGAATCTGTCTAGTTTTGGCTGGATGTAAATAAATTAACTTCTGTTTTTTCCAATATTTTAAAATGTTAAAAGATTACTTCATTATTTTTTTTTAAGAACAATATTCCATAGAAGTGAGAAAGCTGCCCACAAAGTTGGCTTTTCTTGCCTGTGTAGTGTTTACAGCAGTTTTTCTTTTCAAACCTGTTGAGATCTTATTGCCTTGGTACTGGGTGCCTTAAGTATTGAAATAATGTAAAACCTTTGGATGACCTTTGCGTAATACAGTTTTTTACCATTCTCCACACCCCAAACTACAGTGTTTGCAGCCCTCATTTGGAGATGCAGAAGTTGAAAAGAAGTGAACTGTTGTGGCTGGTCTTAAAATACCTTGGAATTTAACTTCTGATTGTATCTATTTTGTGGACACAAAAAATATCGCCTTTGTCTCTTCCCAGTGTTCAGAGTTGTCTTGGAGTCTGAATCAGGCTGGGACTAACAATACTAAGTTCTGTATAGTGTATTTTTGTTGTGTTGATTTTTAGTACGAGTTATTGACAACATTACCCAAAAGTTTTTTAGCACAAGCATGTAATTTCCTGCTCTGAGTTCAGGTATCTTAAAACATTGTGAGCCTAAGTGCAGCTTATTTTCTAGGTTTGGCGCTTCAGTACAGCCTTTTGTACTGTGAATGAGTGGAAGTTTGCTGACGTCGTGAGCATGGCTGACCACTTGAAGAAGTGTAGCTACAACGCTGTGGAGAGAAGAGAGGAGGCTGTGCCACTGCCATGCATGTGTGTGACACGAGAGCTCACCAAGGAGGGACGTTCACTGCGCTCTGTTTTGAAACCAGTACTTTAAGTATTGCAGCCACTCCAATTGCACATACACTCAAGCACCTGATATAACCTTGGTAATATTATGAGACACTTTATTAATGTACTAAAGATACTTTCTAGCTAAATCTACTCTGTCACTGTGTATATACAGTTTGAAGTGACATTTATTTTTTATAATAATGTTTAGCTGGAAAGTAATGAAAGTTGCCTTAACGTTTGAAAACTTTGGAACTTGCTGGACAGGGTAGTTTTATCTAACTTATATAATTTAAGAACAAAATCCTAAGGTGTGTTTTCTGATTCACTGGTGCCCATGTAGCTGTTGACTGATAACATTTCAAAAATGGCCTCTAAATGGTATCCACATTTGGATAGGAAACACTGAATTGTAGTGAGAGAAAAGTCCTGTCCAAATCCTGTACCTTCTGTATCAGGTCCTTTTTTTTAAAACAAATTATAATCCAAATATTTGAAAGATAAGGAAGGATTCAAAACTTTATCATAGATGTCTCCAACACAGCTTTTAAGCACATCTTTTCACATTAAATTAGTGTTCTACTGCTTTTCCTAATTAACAGGTGATCTAGGATCAGCTTTTTTTAAAAAAAAGTTTTTTAGGAATGATCTGAGTGAACTCAGATTTACAGCAGCTTAATTTTTAGTACAACTTTGTTTTCACATGTCAACAATTGCTTTTTTTTTCTTTTTTGAACTCTTAACAGTTGTTCTACTTCTGGCAGCAAAACTTTTAGAGCTAAAACCATGGAATATTAGTTTTTACTCTCACACCTACAATGATATCAATGTCAAATGTTCAGAAAATTTTTCCTTGTCCTGCAGTTGGCTGAGAGTTAAATTGTTTGAGCAGTCAGAAATTCTAAGTATGTGACGAACCATTACGAATTTATAGTGCAGCTAATGAAAGGGCTTTACTTGTTCTGTGGTATTGTGAGATGTATTGTCTCCTTTTCTGTTAATTTGTCTATAAAATGCTGCTTTTTTATGGAGCATTTTAAATTACTGATATGTATAGCAAATGTATCATCTTCATAAGATGAGACATGATTTGTTAATTGCATAAAGCATATCAGCAATGTTATATTAAACTACATTTGTTAAACCAATAACTCCAATTTGCTTCCAGTCTTCCATAAGAAAAGATCTTACAAAGCGTTTGTGAACAGAGAATACATGCTATGAAAAATGACCTGGTATATAAAACTTTAAAAACTTGAACTGACTTTCCAACTTGTTTGTATTACTGTCGGTGTCTCTAGCCTGTTGCACTTAGCAACTGTGCCACAAAGCTAAAACAGAAACAGACCAGAGCTTGGAACAATGAAATACAGTGCGTATTTCCATTATAGGAAAAAAAGGAGATTAGTAAGGATGAGATGTTTACAAAAATGGCTAAATTTATTACTTGTAATTTCTGTACCAGACACTTGTTTATGGCTAGTCTGGCTGCAGTTCACAGCTTTGGTATCTGTGCATTTCCCATTCTGGATTCAGTCCAGCTAAAAATTCACTGCCTTGTTTTCTATTCAGAGTGCTACAGGTGCCCAGAAAAAAAAAAAACCTAGTTCTTCAGTGCCATGAGTTGAAATAAGAACTCAAATGTAGAAGCTTTGCCTGGATCTTCAAACTGCATGTTCTCATTCCACAATTCCTCTTCTTTGTTGTTTGAAGAGAAGAAGGGAGTAAACCCTCTACAGAAGTTAGCAACAATTGCAGTAATTCGTAGCTGTTACCACAGTTATCTGGAAAGGAGAATCTAGATTCAAGTGCAGAGCTGACTGTACCAACTGGGTTTTAGGTAGGAATCTTACACCCTCAGCCTGGTTCTTTGAATGCGTTGAAATGCTCATTACCCACAAATTCTTCAGTACAAGGCAGGAGACAGACTTTCATCAGTTCTTGTCTTTTAGCTCTAATGGCTCCTTGGTGCTGCTCTCCAGTGTTTAAAAGTAGTTGTGTGACTGAAGGATCCTGAAAGTTGAGGAGATAATGCTCACATTTATGGCTAAATCTACTTTAAAACATCTGTCTTGGGTTACTGGTATTTTTCAGGGAGCAATGTGTTGGTTTTGGTACTCTGCATTCTTTGTAACTCCCCAGAACCCTACTAAGTACAGTAGGCAGGCAC
Organism: Bombycilla garrulus; assembly: GCA_013400315.1. Lineage (NCBI taxonomy): Eukaryota > Metazoa > Chordata > Aves > Passeriformes > Bombycillidae > Bombycilla > Bombycilla garrulus. The sequence continues at coordinate 682,767 of VXBU01001467.1, forward strand.
GTGTCTTGGTGCTTATAGAAAAGAGGATGTTCAGTTAGAGGAACTGGTATTAGAACCTCGCTTGTAGCACAGTGCAGAACTGCATCTAAAGTATCATCATTGGTTGATCTATTAAAATGAACTTCTAAAGTACTCTTCTTAAGAAATAACACTATTTCTCAATACATGCACTTTTCTTTTCAATTGTAGATACAGGCTTTTTTGTTAAATTAGTTTATTTTTTATGAGAATCCAGAGCTATTAAAAATATCAATGTTGTAAACAAAATCTCTGCCTTGTAAGCTGCTCCAAATGCAGGAATACAGTATACTTAGGATAAAACTTTTTTTTACACTGCTATGCAGTTTGTAAAACATCTATGGTGTATAGTCAGTCTATCAAAATGTGATCTGTTCACATTTGCCCTTGAATTTTAAAAATGTCATATCCCTTTCCTGGTACATGTTCCGTACAGCATATATAGACAGCTGTTCCAGTCTTTCTTTTACTTGATACCACATTGCTACTTTGTTTAAAATATTATGTTTTCAATCATTATGCAATATTTTTTTCAATGTCTGCTGAAATCCTAATAAAACTTTTGGAGTTTCACTTTTAGTATGATTGTATTTTCTTTAAAGCTTGTACCCAGCCTCTGGGAGTTCAAGCATGGTGCTCAGTGTCTGCCTATAGGATTTCAGTAAGTACTCCAAAATTAAAGTTACATATGGGAAACTATTTACAAACATTCAAACATTACATAATTTATAGGTGAATAATATTTATACACATTTCAGTATGAAGATTGGTCATTCATTTTCAGATTATCTACCCATTTTTATTGCTTTGGTCTATTATGTAGCATAGATTCCCTTTCACAATTAAAGATTTGAGTACATAACATTGAAGACACATATTGTAGTTGTAGGTTTGTTCTAATTGATTTTTCTGAATAACAAATTGGAAAGATTATCTAATCAATATGATATGCTGCTGGTTTGCAAAGAACATTTTCAGTGTGTTTTTTCGTGAGTAAATCTTTCTGTAGGAAGTTGTTGGTTTGAATAGTACAGAAACAAAAACTTAGTGTGTTTAGGTAATAGTTGTATTTCAGACTGCTTATGGAATGGCAAAATATAAAACATCATTAAAATAGAAGACTACTCAGAAATTGACATTTTGTCCTGACATTTCCTAATACTGGCAAACTAATAATCTTTACTAATAAAAATGGTATCCATACTATACTAAGTTCAACCTTAAAAACTTGTGGCTGTTTCACTTTTTAGACAGATCACATTTTGTTTTTTTCTCTAACTGCTTTAGTTATTCTGCTGTGTAAGGAAATACTGTTCTTTAACTTTCTTGATGCTTAAAGTATTGTAGGGAATTTGCCTGTATGTTTTAGGTTGTTTTTCTGAGATTGCTACTGCTGAAACTTCTGTGCTGCATTTAATTTTCTGAAATGGGATTTAAGGTCAGTGTACAATTCAATGCCTGCTGTAATATCAGATTTAAATTCCTTTAGGCAGAATGTCTGTTCAGGCAGCTTTGATCATCTTCAGATGAGCAGAACCTTGCAGCTGTTTACAGCACTGAGGAAAAAAGTAGTATTCATATTGGATTTATAAAAGTTATGGCATGTAAAGCAGAGCTTAAAGAATGGGAATCTCATACTGTGATTTTTCTGGCATGTGGTGAATATTGAAACAGTAATCCAAACTGGAGAGGGAAACTGAATGAAGAGATAGAATAACTCAGGCATGAAGTCCCAGGATATACAGACTTTTCTGGGAGACTGTCCAAGAATGCTGGAAGTTTGACTTGCACATGCTGCAGCTCTGTTTCAGTGGTGCTTTATCAGTTTTTCCATAATAGCAGGAGTTATCATGCTGGTACTTGAGCTTTAATGTGATTTAGTTGTAAACTGTCTCCAAGCACTGCTTGCATTCCTGAATCAAATATTAGTTAGGTTGAAGACAGTGCTCTCTACTGAATGCAAGGTATGTATTTGATGTCGATTCTACATGCTGGTGGTATCAGAGGCAGTATTTGGTAAGAATAATAGAGGAGGGTCATTCAGAGACAGAGGATCCATTTGCTTGGTTTTTATTCATATTTCCCAGAAAAAGAGACCAAAAATGTGTTAGGGAATGCAAGGAGCAAGACTGATAACATTCAGTATAGCTTGCTAATTACTTGGTAGTCAAGAAAACATTATTAATCATCATTAGATGCAGTATGATGGCAAAAGTCCCCACCTCTGCCGTTTTGACTAAATTCTGTGATGTGCAGCAGTAGGTATACAGCCTCAGGCAGTAGGGAAAAAAACATAGAGAGTTTAACTGCAAAATATGGGAAAGCTAGAATTTCATTAGGGCTAGATTTGCACAATAAATCAGGAAAATGTGATTTCTGCCTTGAGGATATTTCAGTGTTCTGCTTCTTAGTTTCATCCTAAACTGGGCTGATATTTATATATTTATCTAAATCATAAAATGAATGAGCTGCAGGAAAACAGTAGTAGGAAAAGATGAAATGACCTCACAAAACTGTTTCAGTTTCATAGTATCATAATGTCATATTGAACTGAGAATGTTACAAGATGTTGAAGAAAGGGATAGAAGAAATAGATTGATATATACTTTTCATTTAACGTTTGCCTTTTTTCCCCTCTAATGTATGTTTTCAAGTATGTAACAGCAGAGCTACCTTCAAGTTTATTGTGATTTAAATGGAGGCCATTCTGCTAGTAAAATGAAAGTTGGGTTGCATTAGTATTCATAGCACAGGGGTAGGCTGCAGGACGAAACTAATCTGATTATGTGACTGGTTAGCAAATGAACAATCAACGACCTGGCATGAACCTACCTTGGACTTTGTTCAGAAGTGTTAATGTTTGATTGTTATGTGTTGTGTAATGTTCTGAATATTGTGTTCTCTTTAGTATTGTAATTATATAGTTGTATTCCACATGTGATTCCAGAGGCCTTTGCAGCAAACAGGAAATAGTGTGCTGTTTAAAGAGATTTGAACCTTGGTTAAGGTAAAATATTAGTGCTGTGAACTGTGACAGCTGTTTATGAGCATCAGCTGTCTGGAGTTTCACGTCACTGTGTATTTGAAGAAGGGATGACTGGATGCCATGTTGCCTATGCAAGGTGGCTTTACTTACAAGTAAGATTTTTATATGGTACAGCACTGGGCATGTGTTTGTTAATATACAGATGGATAGGATAATCCTGAATTAACAATGCAGTAAGACTACTGAGTAGGTGAGGGTTGCATACAATAAAAATTGCTTCCATACTTTGTGATAAAATAAAACAGACTCTATCCAAGTGACCTGCAACTTTGACATCAGTTAAATGAAGTTGTAATCATATTTTTCAGCTGATGCCATTTTGGATACACACAGAAGCTTTTATATTACAGGTTAGAACCAAACCAACCAAGGAAAAAAACCCCCACAAAAAAAACCTACCACAACAACTGGAAAAATTCTCAATGATATATTTTTAAATGTATAAACAGTGTTAATTAATGGTTATTAGGAGAGCCTGGGAAGTAAGTAGAAAACTCAGTTTCTATATTTTGTTCAAATGAAATCTTCTGCATGTAGATAAACATCTACATCTTTTTAATGAAAACCAAAGCCAAAACATGTTTACAAAAGCTGTATGATTTTCAGTATCACTTTCTACTGTCCCTTTGATCTTCAAGTGAAACTTTAAGGATCCTAGATTTGTTCATTTTACCATCCAGAGGGAGGAAGCTCTCTGAGAAGAGACTGGACATTTAAGAGAGTGTGAAAAACACTATGTAGCAGCTGTTTCGATAAGAGGGACAAAAATGTGAGAGAAACAGCCCTGCAGACACAAAGAGTCAGGGGGAGGAGGTCCCTGGTGTGGGAACAGAGATTCATTCCCCTGCAACCTGTGGAAAAGACCTTAGCAATAACTCAGGTCATTCCTCTAGCCCATGGAGGACTGCAGAGGAGCAGGTATCAGCTCTGCAGCCAGTGAAGGACCCCGTGCGGGGTGCAGGTGGATCTACTTTGAGGGAAGCTGCGGTCTATGGAAAGCCCCCACAGGAGCAGGTTTCTGGCAGGAGATTCTCCCGTGGATGGGAGTCTATGCAGGAGCAGGTTTTGTGGCTACATTTCTACTACATGAACTATTCCCAGAATAACACACAGAACCCTGTTTGAATTAGTTACCGTGTGTAGAGGTGTGGTAAATAAGGTTGGCCAGAACATCCATAGATGAAATAAAATGTAAGTAAGAAATCATCGAAATAGGTGGAGAATATGGAATCATTTATGTTTTTGACACTTAAGGTAAATCATAACTGGTCTTTAATTTTGCTCTGACCATGCATATGCTCTCAGCAAAAGTGGGTTTAAAACCACTAATTTAAAGGTAGGGACAGACTGCATTTGGAATATTCTATTTGAACTTTAAGCCACTCTTGGTTGACAGCAATTGAGCAACTTACTGTTAACTATGGTACTCAGTGAGAGCAGCACACGAAGCTAATGAGTATTCCCTGGCAGCTGTGGTGACCTAGCAGCGCTTGGGGAAAAGTTAACAAGTGCCCCACTGATGCATGCAAAGTGACTTCGGATCTTGAACAAAGTACCTGGTAGTTGCACGAAGATCATATGAGTGTGTTTTTCTTACATATTTTGATGAGGTTAGAATGACTACTTGCATCTATGGTGGTTTTAGAGTTGTGCTCAAGCTGAAATTATCATGAGGATCATTATCTGGGGACTCACCCATAGTAAGAGTACGAGGCCCCCAGACACATGTGACCACACAGCTTGTAATTACAATTTTTCTCATTAGCTTCCCCATAATGCAACTTGTGTAAGGAAAAAAAAGTCACTTTATTGCTCTATGGATCATATAGATGTAGTCACATTTAAGTAAAGTGAGATGCTAAAGCTATGACTATAGTAATTCTTCGAAATCCACGTAGAGTTGATTTTATGCTTAGTTGGATCAATGTATCAAATGAATTGGTTTCTGTCTCCTTGAATTTGTGCAGGTAGTAATGTTTGAACAAAGATGTGCTACAGCAAAGCAAATATTAATAAATACAGAATAATAAATGTAAAACAAAACCACTCATTCTCTAGTGGTATGGAACTTAACAGAACTTAGGAAAGACTACCAGTAACTACCAGATGGATTTATTATGTAAATAACAACTTTTCACAGATTTTTGAGTGTTTTTGGTCTCAGTAGAGCAATCTGAAGTTCGTTAGTTTATGTCTTATACATATTCATGGCATAGACATTTGTACATGTTCACATTCTGTCACATGTCAACACTTACTAAATTTACATAAAGAGGTGTTTGTGGGGAAGTGAGTGGATTCATTTGACTTCCATGCAATTTTCAGGCTGTTCTAATCCAGGTACCATGGGTTGCTGCTTAAAATACATCTCAGTTCTAAACCAAAGTACTAACTCTCCAGGTATGAAATAAGCCCTTCTAGGTAACAATTAGTTTTGCTTATTATTTTATACTGATAGAATTTATGTTGTCTGAAAGCAATGTGTGTACAGCTGAAAGCGAGGTAGTTCAGAAAGCAGAGGTGTAAGACAAGTGGTCTGTTATACTTGGAACCCACAGTCAGTACCTCACATAATACACTCGTGTTCTGGTGAGGAGGAACTGAGCAATAACACCAGTCAAATTCACCAAGCCAGAAGTGATACTCTCAGAATTTCTGATTATGGAAGCAACAGATTAGGTTACCACAGCACAGTCTTTGCAAAATGCTGAAGGATAGTTTATTTTATGTGTCAGTTTATGCAGTTCTGGGTAGGGAATGCTGACAATATTATTGATCATAAAGGTAAAAAAAAGTTATTTTATTTGCATATTCATACTTACAGTCAAAAGGAAAATGCAGACTTTAATTGTTGCTTTCAGTTTAAATCACTTAAAATGTGTATGCTTCCAAAGGAAATCTAATAGTGGCAGATCAAGTCGCTTCACTGTGCTGTCCCATCAATCCAGACTGGCCATCACACAGTCTAACAGCTCTATTACCTTTACCTTTTCCTTCTTAGAAATCTTTTAGCTACTGGGATAGCTGTATTTGGAAATAAATTAAAATTACTCATAAATGTGTGCAGTGTAAAAACCCTGTTCTTTAAATAAAGTGCTTGAGAATGTAGAACATGATCTTCTACATGCTACAAAAAATTGACAGTTGGCTGACAGGAACTCAAAAGTGCTTGAAGTTGGCATGGAACTAGTTCCAACAATCCCTATATAAATATATTTTTAAAAACTCCCATTTCATTGTTTTATGGGTGGGAACCTAAAAAGTGAGAGATCAGATCAGGATTTATTTTACAAGTTTCACAGACAAGGAATTCGCTATCAAGCAAAAAGTAATTCTGATAATTTAAGAAAATAATTCCACTTACTAGAAATTTGAGGTCATGAGTGTAATACTTGAGAAAGCTGCAGTTTTGGCCAAATTAATGCCTGTTACTAATATATGAATTTGTTAACTTTTCTATCTACATTTATCTCTGAATAGGAAAGGCATTTGGCAACAATATTTTATATAGCACTAAGCCTTAATGATCTTAGCTTGACAATTTGTGCTTATAGAAGAGTGCAGATTAGTTAATGTATAAAAGTAAAGTAAGAAGGAATCTCTAAAAATTAGATCTTGGTGCTATTTTTCAGTAAACTTAAAACCACTTTAAAGGGTGCAGGTGTAAGAAGTTTCAGACAGCTTGCATAATTACAGTTTCATGCAGTAAGGAATAAAAAGTAAGCACTGAGAAAGAAAATGTCATTTGAAAATTAAAGTGTTCTTATAGCTGTTTAAGAAAATGTATGTGTAATTCAAGTGTGATTCTACACAGAGAATATTTGAAGTGTGTGCTGTACTTCAAGGGCTATTGTAATACTGTTGATTAACGTGACCGATCTGGTTTTGGGCTGATCTTCAAAATCCATTAGTCTTTCAAACAGGTGAAGAAAAACCAAGTGATCCGCTGCTGACTTAGGGGCCAGGTACAGCTCAGCTGTGGTTTCTGTGGCATTACCTTGAGGGATGGCTGTGCTAATGGGGAGGCATCTGTGAGAACTTGAGCTCAAGTGGAAACAGGTTACTATGGTACACAGCAACATACACACACCAAATTAAGTAGCAGGAGTCCCCTGTCTATGATCTAGTCTGCAAAGTATGTCATACACATCTCCTGGTTCTTGGCTGCAAGCTGTTGCCATGGCCCGTGGAAGGTTGCTAAGTTGCAGGCTGTTTACACTCTCATTCTAGACTGCAATTCCTACTTCCAAGGGTTTCTTTATATCTGGATGAAAGTGGTGTTTGTTTTTTAGAAAGGATTATTTGTGTGTCAGGTAAGTGAATTTAGGAAAGCTTGCCAAATGAGCCAAAATAAAGTTTCTTTTAAATAAAGAGATGTGCGGTGGAAAATTTGGTCAGTCCATGAAACCAAGAAGATAAGCCGCAGCAATGTGTTGTATTGATGCAGGGATACAGCAACAGATTCCTATATAGAAAGAAAATAAGAAAGTAGATACTCTGTATGCTGTTATATACACTTCAGCATTAAATCTCTGTTTTAGTAGATTTAGCTGGTGATACAACCTCTTATTTTTGGTATGTGGTGGGTCTGTTAGGTAGGGAGCAGGTGCTTCCTGAATTTTTTTTTCTGCTGCCACTTTTCTTAGACCTTAAAAATAATGTGATCTGAAGATAACTTCTGGATTTATTTTTTGATCCAGTTTCAGGCTGATAAAAAAGCTTTAAGTTGTTTTTACTTTTTTAATAAAATTGGAAAAATAAATTGATTGGTAGGGTCAGTCACCAGTAAGTTTGTCTTCTTTTCTATGAGGAGCATATCATAACCACTGAGAATTGTATACTTAAATGAATAACTGGTTCTGTTTCCTTTTCTGGTGTAGGGCTATGGCTTGAGGAATAATATCCTTCAGTTTGTGTTTGCTTAATTTTTTAAAAAACAGTTTCCCTTTACGGTTCCAAACAGCTTTTGTTCCAAACTTTTGTTAGTTGTTCCTAACTTTTGTTCCTAGCTTTTGTTTCTAACTTGCCTCAAATCTAGTCAGACTATTCAACAAGACTTCCAATTTTTTAAGCTGTTTATTAAATTCCAGTCACTTTTGGAGCTAGAAACCTATTGCTTAAGCACATATTGAGAAGGAAGTTTTCTTGTCAAACTTCCTTTCCCATGGCTGCTTTTCTCACCTTTTACTCAACATCTAATGCTGTGTGTGACTTCCTGAATTGTTGCTGGTGATACATAAAACAATTCAAAAGACTTCATAATGAAAAGTAGGCAATTAATTTTTTCTTTAAATCGCCCCAGGAGTATAATATACAGAACTTTCTATCAATCAGTAATTTACTGGGAAACCCAAGAACACTGAAACCCTGTGCAAGTACAGAAGGTGCATTAAACTGGAGCATAGTTATTAGGATCTGTGATCATCGGCTTTGAAAGTGGAAGGATTATTTAAGTATCCACAGAAAAAAGGCAAGCACATTGTTCTACTTAAAAATTAATCTGTCATACTGTACATTTGGGTCAGATAGTTTTGCTATTCAGTACAGTCAAGTATTTGTTTTTACACTGTCTTGTTTCTAAATAGCCAAAACATTTCTCTTTTCCCTTATTTAGATATTTTAATTAGAAACTTGATATAACATTGGTGGTAACAGGCTGGTTTCAAAAATGAAGCTTACAATGAGTTAATATTGTAGTGATTACTGCTACATACTGTTTTTCACTCAAGAAGCTTAAGATACTTTGAACTCCAAGTAAGCACTTGGCCTCTCTTGTCCCTTTGTGCCAGGCAGAAGAGCTGTGTTCCTGTTAGGCCTACCGGAGCTCTGAATTGGCTTGGGTCAAAGCGTCTCAGTGCAAGTGCACCACAGATGACCTGGAGCATCTCTCCAAAACCTGTGGCTCACTCTGGGCAGGAAAGGAGCCGTGTGCTGGACTAGTCTGCAATAGTCTTTGATTTCTGGACATTGATGAGGCTGATAGGACATCCTGAAAGGGCCCCGTGCTGAAATATGTTGGGACTTTTTCCAGCTCTCAAGGCACATGAGGCTGGGGAGGATGCAGATAGCTTTACTGGATGTTGAAAAAAGAAACATACCAGATCAGTTGTTCCTGTATGTATTTCTGTAATGTTTACTGTAATGTAACTGTGTACTTATACTGCCAAGTTACTTCTAAAAACAAGAACCTTTTTTTTTAAATGTGCTACACAAACCCCCATGCAAAAGTGAAAACCATCTCCTGTAGTCTCATACCTATTGTTGGAGAATAATTTTCCAACACAATTCCTAAAATGGTCAGTCCAACAGAACTTCTGTAGCTTAGCCTACATAAGAGGTTGCTCCAGCATTAAGCATCTACAATGGTTCATGCAGTTATCACTGCTCTGACACAGCTCAACTTAAAACTAAAAATTATGGATAGCAGTGCTTTTCTGTTAACAAGTTCTTTAATTCTTTCTTCTTTCAGTCTTCTTTCAGTCTTCAGTCTATAAAGGTATTTCTTAGCTGCTGTATTGTCAAATTAGAAGTATTGGTGAGAGCATTAGTTCATAGTTCTATCAGAATTTATATGAGAGGGACAGTTAGAATTCAATTAGAAGCTCTGGGTCCATAGATTGATTAGTTTAGATTAATCAACATAATCAACTTTCACTTAAACCAGTGGTCTTAAATTTTTTTTGCACTAGAATAGGGTTCCTTTTATATTTAGCTCCATCTCTTTGAAGAAATACAGGCTGTTTAAATTTTTCAGCAATGAACATTTCACCCAAATCGCTAATACATCTAAATCAGCTTATCGCATAATATAAATGTTTGCCTTTTTAGAAGCAAGACTGCGTACCATGTGCTGCCTTTCTCTTTTCTATAATTAGCAGAAACATTTGGAAATTGCAATAACACTTTCTCTGTATCTTTACAAGAAAGAAAATGACTTAAAAAGGGAAGAAAGGCAAGTCTAGGGAGGAGTACTGCTAATCTAAACATCACCCACAACTTGCAATCAGGGACACCCCCTCCCTTCTCCAGTCGGATCTTTCTGTATTTGTGTTTTGTTTTTGTTATTCAAACTCTCTCTCTTCACTACAGATCTCCCTACTTGGAAATATCATCTGAGATCACTGTACAGCAATAACATATAAAGCTGTTCCAAGCTGCAAGCTGGGCTATGGGGTAAAAGTTTGTAATTGGTAAAGAACATGTAAACTGCAGACACAGGCTACCCCAGTGTGGAACTATTATGTTCATCTGTCATTTTAGGGGTGTTCACATTGATCAGAAAACTGTGTGCTGTCTCTACCTAGTAGACACTTTCCAAATAAGAAAATTGTGAAGAAAAATATGACTTTCCACTTGGAAAGCTGAATTCTGAACTTCTGTATACTGTCAAACTTCTCAACTATTGTCTTTACTAAAATTTCAGCCAGCAATACTTTGCCCAAGTTTTCTGACTGTAACAAATGCTTTCAAACTCTTGGGCTCACAAAAATACCCAAATTTTATCCCTGAAAGAGACACTACAAGAAATTAGACTTCTGCAGAAAGTTAGAACTGTGATTCTGCAGAAGTTTAGTGCACAGCAAGTGAAAATGTCTTTAAATGTGTTTTACATGTCTGCAAATAAGTCACGGCTCCCATTTCTGGAGATTCTTACTTTTCCCTAGAATTCTTTCATTAGGCAGAAACCTGAAGGCATAACTAATGGTTGGTTGATATTAAGTTGGTACACAGCCTCGGTGAGTCCTCCTGTGACATCTCTACCACGTGCACAAATTTTGGATACCAAACCAGCTAATTAGCTGGAAATTACATAAGGCTACTATGTATTGGTACAATTTAGGTGAAATCCACGAAGCAACTGATGCTTGCAGAAACTGATCTCTTGAATCCCTTCTTGCACACTAATACTGTGTGAAAATAAGCTCTTTTTTTATATACAATTCTTCCCATTTTGCCAGTTAGAAACAACTTCAGCAAATGCCTGGGATGCTAGCAGCAACAATAAACTGAAGGCTTTAAAATACACTTGGCACTAAGCTTGACTGTGTTGCTAGTTCACTGTTTGGGGTCAATCGAGGCTTCCACTCAGCAAGTGGCTGCTGTAAATTAAGTATACTGAGAGATCCTAAACAGCTGTGAGCAGCACAAGTGCACAGCTGTGTATGTACATTTATTATTACAATGCAGACAGACCACTAAGATGGTAGCTTGTTCCCACAAGAATCAACAATTTGTCGATTGACAGTAGTTTTTGTTACGGTAAAAAAACATTTGATTATTAGGGTTTTGCTCCTTTGTGCCAAAGCTTTTTGATGAGAATTGTAAGGCTTGCCAAGTTGGAATGAGGACTTACTATAGTGGGAAAAAAAAATAAAAAAAGGAAATAGTCATGTTTCATTTGTGGTTGTAAAAGATGACTGGATTATAGGGAAAGCTTTTAGGTTTCAGAATAATGTTGAGGACTTTAGGGGAAGAACACTGTCCAGGCAGTACTAGAATAACAGGTTATTTTGGCAAAGGAAACTATTGTTAATTCTTTAAGAGGCTTAGGGTGACACTTAAAACTAAATTTAGGGTATGGCAATGGCTCAGCTGTGGAAGTACTTCATCAACTCCTTCAATCACAAATACTAACAGGAAATGGAACTCCTCCCCACCTCCCCTGCCTTTACTCCAGCTGAAATTCCATCAGAAGATGACATATCATAGACCATGGAAATCTAACAGGGTGAAAAAAACCCTTTGCTTCTTGACCTTAAAAACAAACCTTACAGTACCTTTAGCTCCTTGGTCTCAGATCTAATGCTAATAAACTATCCTGTCTACAGCCCCCACTTAGCCTGCAATTTCACCAATATAAACTGCTCTTCTGTCCCCACCATTCCCAGCCATGGGAGGTCCCAAGCCAATCTACATTTCTAGTTTCTATCTGTCTTGCAGGATCCATCAGTTGATCCAGTTTTTCAGCCCTTCTCTTGGGGTCTCAACCTAACCCTAATCTGCATTAGGGCTTTTGAGGAAACTGCAGGAAATCAAGCTGGTCACTTTCTGTCATATTTAACCTTAATCTAACACACAATACTGAGTGGCACAAAATTGATTAAGGCAGATCCTGGAGAAGAAATTGACTGAATTATTTTTAAAAATACTACTTGACACATCAGAGTCAATGGAACAATTTTTTATTGTTCTAAAAGGCTTACAGGTCTAAGATGAGGACTCAATATTTACAGCCATAAAGTAGTTCAGATTTGTCCAAAGATGGATGTTGCTGGTCTCTCTTTGCACTGGGGCTTAGACAACAGCCAGGACCTAAACTGTCAGTCAGATGTACTATTGGATCTTGCAGTTTCTAAGCTGAGACTGTGACTGGAATGAACAGAAGCATATGGTTTTATGTAGACACAATATGCTGAGGTCCTTTTACAACTCCTGTCATGCTTGAGCTTTAGGATAAAACCCCAAAGCTGTTACATTCTGTGTTGTCCATGCTGCTAAAATGAAGGTGTATGGTAAAGAGATAGATATTTTAAAGACAATTATGAGACATGGTATGGGTAGCTTGACTGTAAGGCTGAGCAAAAAGAAAGATTAAAATGTACTGCTCTGTTACACAAAGGCAGCAGTACTACAGTGAAGCCAGCAGAAATAGAGGATAGCGAGAATTCCATTCATTTTGGTTACGTCTGGAAAAGTGGTGGAATATCACTTACACAAGTTCAGTGAGTATCAGTGAAAATTGGCTAAAGCACTCTTAAAAGTAAATTTGGCAGCACATACACTTCAGTGTCGTCACCCCTGAATAAAGGAAACAAACAGCCATCTTTTGAGTCAGGATTTCTTTTGACTCATTGAAAGGCCTTCATCCTGTTCCCAGAACCTGACCTAAATTAAGTTACCACTCCTCCGTTTCTGTCCTTAAAAGTTTCTGAAATGGGTGTATTCAAGCAGGGACCGCCCTATAAATGTTTGGATTGCATCCTCTTCCTCAGTCTTTTTAACTCCTGAGTATTGCTACACGTAGGAGTTGCCAAATTTTCTCCTTGTGTCTGTAAACAGAACGCAGTGAACTCCAGATTTTTTTAAAAAGCTTTCTAACCTCCCTCAGCATTTCACATTTCTCACCACGATTGGCTGGCTATCAGCGGGGAAGACACAAACATCATGAACAGTAAAGCGTTATTTGCAGCCAGTCCTTTTTTGTAGCTGCACGTATGGCAGTTTTTAATGATGTGTTTGCTGCGCTACATTAAGCCTGGGCTCTTGGGAGTAACTGCAATGGCTTCCTTTAATGCAGCAATAATCCCTGTTAAAGTCAGCATACGTGACGCGTAGCCTTTGGCAACCAGGAGAGCCAGGAGAGCAGTTTAGCTGCGGAGAAGATTTTCCACCCCCACTTTAGGAGGCGAGCGGGGGTCTGTGTTGTTTGAACTCTCAGCCGCTTTCCGAGGGGAAGTTCCCTCGGCTACGTGCGTGCGGCAGCCAAGTGCCCGAAACAACCGCACCGCCAACAACCCCGACCGAAGAAGCCACCTCTCGGGCTCCGCCGAGCGAAGGGGCAAGGACAGGGGCAGCGTCCAGGGCAGGAACAGCGTCAAGGGGCAGGGGCGGTGTCGGAGGTAGGGGCGGTGTCCAGGGCAGGGGCGGTGTCCGGGTCAGG
>VXBU01001467.1:696789-752511 GCA_013400315.1 Bombycilla garrulus
GAACTCCCTCGCCGTCCCTCGCACCCCCGGCCTGCCCCCCGCAAGGACGTGCCGGGAGGGGCGGGGCGAGCGGCTCTCGCCGAGGGCTGGCTCTGGCGGCTTCCCTTCCCGCAGCCCCGCCCGCTGCCCCGCGGCCGTGGGGTGTCCCGGGCGGGCGGGCCGTGCCTGAGCCGGGAGCTGCCGGTGCTCCGGCCGGCGGTGCTCTGAGCTGTGCAGGTAGAGACGCCCAGGCTGTCTTGGCGTGGCGTGGGTTCTCGCAAGCAAAAATGTTTTTTTAACCGTGTGATGGAGGCGGGTGAATGCAGAAGGAAGCTGCCTTTCTAGGTTGGTAAAAGTTATTTGAAACAGTTTCATTTTCCCCCCTTAATTTAGGAATCCATTGTCATGGTTTTGTTTTGCTTTCTTTCTTTTCCCAGAAGTAAAGAATTAGGATCTTCTAGTATATACTGTGGTGTGGGCTGTTATTTTATTTCGCAAAGGTGAAATGTCGTGATGGCATTTTCAGGCTGGTAAATTTTACTACTGTGATTTCTTAAAGAATAACACAGGGAGAAGTTCAATTACAGCTTTTCCAGTCTTCTTGCTGTTTCAGTAGTACTTCCACCGTGTTTTCCTCCTGCTATGTGTTTTCAAGTGTCGAATAACTCTAGTCAGTTTCCATGTGCTGTTCTAGTATATTTAAGTATCTTACGTGCAAGAGAGCAGACAGTTGTCTGCTGAGTCAAATAAAGCTCTAAATATACCTCCTGTTACTGAGAATTGGATCTGACCTAGTGGGAGGAAGACAGATCACTTGGTAATTTGTGAGGGTATTTTTTTAACTCATAGCATAGTAATCCATGTACCAAAATAACACATTGTAGAGCAGTTGCTCTTCACCCTTTTCAAGAATACGTTCCACACTTCTGAAGTACCTTTCTGTCATGTAGACTAAAACATGCATGTTGTCATAACTGTTGCATTTGTTTGTTCTTCTTTATGCTAATAAAAGACTTTGTGTTAATACTACATTCACAGAAGTTTACATCATGAAGGACTATGTACATCATGCAGTAGTAATTGTTTTGTTCAGCGTCTAAAACAAATAGTATATTCTGGCTGTTTTAACCATGTTTTTCTTTTCCAGAGTTGCAGGAAAAGTGAATTTATGGAATAAAAATCTTTACATCTGTCCAAGGAAGCAGAATTGGGTCACTTTTGAAGGTGCCAAGTTGTACATAATATGACAATGATATTGGTATATAAAGCGGTCCTCATCATGCAGAATATATAAACAATAGTAGAATTAGAAATAACTAGAATTATATAGAAATAATAGAAATTAACTACAGGGAAACATTAATTGTAAGGTTGATGGTTACTGTCTGGTTAGAAAGTGGTGGTAGCTGAAATTATTGACTGTTCCAGGAAGCACATTTAGGAAATGTAGACAGAGTAATAAACATAGTGTGTTCTGGCAGACTTGCAGTTTTAGGATTAGCCTGTGTGGCATTTTGTTCTTGTCCTTGTGAACACTCAGGAGTTTGAGCTCAGTTCTTAGCTGGAATAATAGAAAGCAAGTGGGCATATCATGCTTCCAAATGCAGAAGAATTTTTTAATTAGTAATTCATATCGACAATTTTTTCCTCAATTGATATTTACAGAAAAGCACAAATTTTCTTAAACCTTGAAATTTATTTTTCTTTAGGTATTACATGAAGGAAGCCTAAGGATATTTTCCTATCCAGTAACAGGAATCCTGCATTTCTTTTTAATCTAATTTGTTTTAATGTTTCTTGGGGTTTTTTAGTGGTTGGGTTTTTTTGGTTGGTTGGTTGGTTGGTTTGGGTTTTGATTGTTTTTGGGTTTTTTTTTAACTCTTGACCAATGAAAATTTTGGCTGTCCTCTGTTTATTCTTATAAAAATCACAACTTCTTTCTTAAATAAAAGTACAATTTTTTGTGCTAAACACATGCTGTGCATTGTCTCTTTAGTATCCTGCGTGTTTAGAATTAAAATGTACTTTGGGAAACACTTAGCACTTGCAGAACATCTGCAGTTTTGAAGACATGTTTGTGAGGGATAGAGGAATGTGCAGAGTGATACTTGCTCCAAGTTTATGAGTTGAAGCCTTCACCTGTAGCCAGAGAAACTCTAGTCCAGTTACGGATGTCAGATATTAGCATATATTGTATGTTGAAATCATGTGCTGTATTCAAGAAAATTACTTCAGTTTTTTATTAAGACATGTATGTGTGTGAGAATTCCACTGGCAGTGCCTATTGTTTTTATGATAGTACAATACCTACCGTATCATGTATTTTAAGTACAAGTTGCAGCCATTCCAATGCAGTGTGGAGACTGAAAGACAAAAGTTATTTCTGTGGGCTAGAAGAGTCAAATTCACAGGCCAGTGTTCTGTGGCTTTTGGTAGGAAGCTTTCAGGCAAGGCTTTGCCTGTGCAAGGTTCACTGGGTTGTTGCTTGTGCCTGAAGGGAGCAAGTTCCCCCCCTAGGAAGAGGAGGTGGGAGGTGAGACTCCCCTGTGCTCCTGAAGGATCAGAGTGTCCCAGAGTGATGTTGCTGGTGTGCACCCAGGGTCTGTCACTTAAAACCATTGAGCATTTCTGGCTCAGGTCACATGAGCTGTGCGGGGTCTCTTCAGGACTGGTATTTGCTTACCTACCGTAAAAGCTGAAGCCTGCTGTTCTGGAGGTTTTGTGATGAGCTGTGGTATCTGTGGAAACAGGTTGGTTATGCTGAGCTTTAGAATCTGGGAGTTGGTAAAAAAACTAAATTCATGTATGTGCCTTTTTTCCCCCCAGTTGCACCTGTATCTGTCTGCGTACTTTGTTTTTGGTGTTGATTCTTCAGAACTGGACTTAAGATCTCTCAGCTTGAAAACTCAAAGTATTTTGTGCCTACTGTCAAAACTAAATAAATACAAGATGAAACTTATGCTTGAATTTGTTTTTGTGAGTTTATGATGGAACACTCATCTGCGACTTTATCTCCTTACTTTCATCTAAGTAAACTGTAGGTACTAATCAAGAAACATGCTGCATAAAAGCACAAGGAATTTACTAGAGGTGTGCCCCAAGCTGTATTTTGAGATGATGGAATACAATCTGCTGCCACTTTGTATTTTTGGGAATGGGAAAAATAAATTATATAAAAACCTACGTAAGCTTGTAGTAAATCCATAGGCTTGTATTGTAAAATGCTGATCCTTTGTTGCTGAGAGTAATTGTGGCTGCCCATTCCTTGAAGTGTTGTAGGCCAGGTTAGATGGGGCCCTGAGCAACCTCGTCTACTGAAACATGTCCTTGCCTGGGGAAGGGGTGGGAGGCTTGGAACTGGATGATCTTTAAGGCCACTTCCAACCCAAACCATTCTGTTATTCTGTGATTTTTGTGTAGCTCTTAATTTGGTGTAGGTGGAGCTTGCTAGAAGCTTGACAGATGCAGTATCACCAGTGAAAGCTCAAAAGCAGGGTCAGTTGATATTCTAGTAATTTGTTCAGGTGAGCAGAGCCTTAATCCTTCCAAAAAATTGCCATCTCTAGTTTTGGGGAGGGAGGAGGAGACAAAAGGAGGTGTATTGTTTGCAAGACAAAACAATACAATACAGTGCAATTTAGAAACAATTATGTTATTTAGCCTGTGGCATGTTGGCCTTCCAGCATTTCCAGTTCATGGTCCTGTGAGCTTGTTCATATAAACCAAGAGATCCATACATTTATGGAGTAATAAAGGTTTTCACATAATTATAATACAATCAGTGAAGATATCAGAAGTAAATTCTGATCATAGGTTTCAAGGGTTGAGCACCTGATTGGTTGAAAACATCCGTGATAGTTAAGCACAGTAAAATTTTATTCCTAAAGTGTATTGAAACCTAAAGCCATCTGACTTTTGGCCTCAGCTTTTTGAACAAAACAGGTACAATTTCTTACTTAAAAGGAGAAGATTCTTCTAAGGCTGTATGAGAAGTTAAGGTGTAGTTGCCATTTGCAATGGAGAGATTGTAACAGAATGAAAAATGCTTGGGGCTAAGCCTTAGGAGGATATGCAAAATAAAAATTATTTTGAGGCTATTCTAAGAAGCACAGTTGTATACAATGTTAACTTCTGTAACTGAGATCCATGGTTTTTGTCTTTTTTTTCTCCAAAGCCAGTCTACAGATCCCCAAAATAGGTAGCAGTTCTATTATTAAAAACAAACATACAAAACAAAACCAAACAAAAAAACCCAGCAAACACTGAAGAGTTGTATTTCTTCATGGCTCTTTTAATGCAGATATTTCATGTAGTGCTGTTCCCACTGGGTGGTGCCATATTCCCTGTGTATAGCCTAGTGACTTGCATTAATATTTGGTGTAATCTGTTCTGCTTTTGAAAATAGTCCAGAATTTTACGTATTTTCCCAGTCTCAGGCTTATTCTGAAGTAGGTGGTGACTAGAAATTAACATAAAGCACAAGAGATAGTTGAATAATTGTGCATCATAAGCATTTTGTTCCTGCAAAACTATTGCTTTCTAGACATTGCTAGATACCTTAATACCTTTCAGATGTGACAAAACGAGTGAAAGTGGATAACTCTGAATTTTTCAACCCAATTCTTCTTTAAGGAATGGAAAGGAACTTTGGTTACAAAGTGCAATAGCTCCTGGTGTTTTGTTCTTCAACCCCCTCAAGACATATACATAGCCTGCATTTTGGTGCAATTTAATGGCAGCAAGATTCTCATTACTTTCTATCGGCTTATATTGAGCAGACAACCAGACATCAGCAAAACAATGTAGAGTGGCCTATGTGAAACTGCAAAATTACAAGAATAAAAATAAATACCTATACTTGTATTCCTCTGGATTTGGCAGGCATGTGTCTTTTCCTACCCACAGAGGTAATCAGACACCAGTTCTGATTTCTGTGAGAGTCTAATTAAAGCCTTTGTGATTATAATGGAAAATTTACAATAAATGCATTGTTTATGCAAATCCTGTGTTTACCATTTTTGCTGTCCCTTACTTCCAAGTCATGGTAGCATGTTGTCAGGGCTCAACAACTTATTTTCAATGGCAAAAAACACTGAGAAGTGATAAGTAACTGGGGTGATACTTTGGTTTAAGTATTGCCATGGTTGCTCTTTTGATGTAGCTCTTTCCTGCCTATTCTTCTGGTATGATAGAAAGTAGCAATCAGTAGTAGACAGTACAGTAGAGAGTCTCAAAGCAAATGGGAAGGTGGTATTAGATTATAAATTTTGTTGCTATCAGCCATTATTCTCTCATCTGTATTTCCTTTAGTCTTATTTCTTCCATCTGTCAGAAAAGAAACTGTCTTTTGCCTGAGAAAATTTTCCTTTTAGTTGCTTTTCTCTGACTTCATCTCCCTCCTTAAACCAGGCATTTGGTTAAAATCTCTTGGTACGGTAGAGTTTCCGTTTTGAAAAATACGTGATCTAGAGAGAGAAATAAAACTTGTTTTTGCAAGTTGCCTTTGAAAATTCTGATTTTTCTTATATCTGATTAAAAAAAGAAGGGAAAAAAATCCAAAAAGGCTTGGTGATTAACAGCATTAAGTGTTGAGAATGGCTTTCTTGTAAACTATTTAATTTAAATTCTGGCATAATTTCAAAATATAATTCCATCGAAGAATATTCTCAGGATATATGAATAGACTAAAAAGTCTCAAATGCAGCTTGGATTTTAATAGAATTAAAACTTGTTTCCATGGTTCTGTGTAACAGCTCTACCAAAAGGGAAGTTGGAATAGTCTGCTTTAAGTCTGGTAGAATATAAATATGTGGTGTATGATGCAAAAGATTTCCTTCTTTTTGGGTATCTCTTCTTGGCTTGCAAATGCAAGGAAACATTTCTGAAAATCAAACCAGTTAAGAAGGAGTTACTGAACTAGGTGTGGCAAATTAACACTTTTGTCTTACATTAATACTAGGTATTTAAGTAATAAATTCATCTGCCACTTACAGAATCTAAGGGGAAGATGGTTTACTGACAGCAGAAAAAAATAACATTAAAAATCAAAGTATGCTTTTCTTAGGCATACGAGTAAGGCTTCGTACATGGCATACAGAATTGGAGCTATTTGTCAGAGCTGTAGAAACAAAGGGATGCTACTGAGGGCTTTGCTGAGACTTGAGGAAGGTGGGACTCCAGAGCCTGTAGTAGACTCAAAACTCTCAAAACCTTGACCTTGCTCAGTTCCAGTGAGGGGAATTCAGCCTCCCCTACCTCTGTTTTTTTAACAATCAATACCAATTCAGTCTTGGCAAGATTGAGACAGATCCTATTTCAAAACATCAGAGATTGGATTTTGTTCACAGGCAGCAGGGAGACTTTTGTGACAGAATCTGGTGTGAAGGGTAAGCAAATTTGAATATTGTGAGTGTACTGAAGGAGGTTTAGAGTCATGTGGGATAACAAGACTGTGCAGTAACAAATTCAGGTAACTGAGAATTGTATCCAAAACAGTACTTGAGACTTTTCTTCATTGTATTTTTGGTATAAAAGTTAAGGAAGCTAGCAAAAACTTATTATTTTAAATGCTTTATTTTGGAGATTTTTTTAAAATATGTTTTATTGACTTCCTGTTCTACTATTTTTTTAAAATGTCTTTTATTCCTTGATCCTTTCCTGTTTATCTGCCCCCGGAATGCTTATAATATTAAACTCTTCCAGGGGAATTTCTAAGCATGAACTTAAGGTACTCATTTACTTTATTAAAGGACCTTATTTGTTACAGCAAATAGAATTACTTAAAATGTTTAGACATAGTTAACATTTTGAATTGGCACTTAAAGTGTGCTGGTTCATGCAAAATTTATGACAGATATAGGAGTTAGTCTGTGCTTTGACTGATTTGTGAGTAGGTGATCTGAAAATTGCCTGGTTGCTTGTGCTTCGGGTTGGTTAGTTAGTTAGTTAATGTGTTTCTCTAAGGTTATCTAAGTAGCCCTGTGAATTTTAAAGAGGTAGCAGTGAACTGAGAAACACCCTCACCTTACTGGGGTTTGGAGGTTTGGAAGTTGCATATCTGTGTTTTAGGCTCAGGCTAAGGCAGGGATGAGACACCCAGCACCTTTATGGCTGCTGTTGTGCCCAGCAACAAGCTGATAACTGGGAGAGCAGGGGCTGACAGAGCCTTTGCTGCAAAGAGCTCTGCAGAGACAGTGGGAGAGGCAATCTTATTTTCTTCATTTATTCATGTGGTTTTTGTTCACTACTCTTAATGGTGATAAGAAATTTAATTGACCTATATTTTGTTTATTATCTTTTAAGATCAAGCTGGTAATTTCTCCACACTGAGACTTGTGCAATCTGTATGCAGTTCTGTTCTGTGTCAAGATGAATCTGTGCTGTTGGCAGACTGTTGGATTATACTTCTTTCATCCCTGCAGTAGAGCTGTAATAAAATAGCAACTGCAGTTTTTCTTTGTGTTTTGTGGTTGTGCCTCATTAGATTGAATTTCAGAACATCTTTTTGTAGTCTCTGCTTACCTTCTTCCACTCCTAGATCCTGGCACATCTTACATTACTTTCTGTATCTCCATTTGGTTTTCACAGAATCACAGAATTAATCAGGTTGTGAGGGACCACAGTGGGTCATCTGGTCCAACTTTCCTTCTCAAGGAGGATCAAAACCAAAGTTTTCCTTTGTTTCATTCTGGTCTCCTCCAATTATCAGTTATATGGAGATCTTTAGTTTTATTCTTTTGTTTAGTTATTTGTACAGCCATTTCTTATGTTCCTTTGACCATCTATATGCATTAAATAAGGAGCCATAAACTGCTGCCATGCAGATTTTGAAAGAGCTCTCTGTGAGGCTTGAGCTAAGTGGGGCTACTTGATTGCTTTGCTCTCTGGCAATTCCCTACATCAGTGGATGCTGCACAAAACCATCTGCAGTACAGAGCAACAAGTGCAAAAGCAATGAAAAACTTTATAATTTAATGCCTAGAAACTTGTTTTAATATTTCTCTTTCAGATAAGCATTTTGCTGTGAAGAATCACAAAGATGGGTTTTAAATAAAAAAAATATGGACCTTATTAAAAGAAAAAAAAAAAAAAAGCTATCCTGGAAGTTAAACTAGGACCTCTCTATTCTAAAAAACTGTTCCAAAATGCTTTTCATCTTTATTAAGAAAGCCAACATGATCAATTAATGGGAAGATCAGTACTATTCAAATATTTAACTTTTCCCTTTTTATGATTGAATTTTACATGTTTTCAGATGATTGTGTATTTGCTTCCTAACGACAAATAATTAAAGCTTTGTTTTGCCTCTTGGAATATGAATAAAAACAAGATGAAGAAAGATACTGAGATAGAAATGGGTTTAGCTGTAAAACTGTATATTTGCTGTTGTGTCAGCCCTTTCTCAAAGGACATATATGTTTGTTTTCTTTTTTTTAAGATGAGCAGGTGAATGGAACATTTGATGTTCTTTGCTTTACTGTTGTCTCTAGGAACAGAAAAGTAGAAATACTGTAAAAATTGTACTGTTTTCTTATGGCACCCAAAATGTGGTGGATTTCCTGTGGTAAATTGTGCTAGCAAACACATGATGTGGCCTGATACAACAATTTTTTCTCATTTTGAAACTTATTTGTTCATATATTGTGAAGCAAACTGTGATGAGAAGCACTTGTGTAATCATGTGGATATTACCTGGGTAGTGAAGCCTGGTCTTTTATGGTAATTGCAGATTTTCATAATTCCCTTAAGAAGTATAGTGAATTCAACTTTCTGAACACAGTCTACTTTGATCATACTGTTCCCTAAATTAGTATTTATTGAAGATGGTAGCACTCTCTCCTTCCTGTATGAAGCTATATCACGTTTGAATACATATGAATATGTTGAAAATATGTTGATGTACATTCTGTTGCACAAGATGTCTTATTTCGGTAGGAAAGTTGTTGAATTCACAGATCAGTATGTAACATAAGGAGCTGTAAAGATCTAGTCAATTCTCATGAAATATTATATAAATGCAAGCTGCTATTGTTTACCTGATTATTAAAGGCAAACCAGAACCATACCTTTTGAGATTCAGGTTTGATTCTAAGTGGGAAGGCTGAGGCTGAATGGTGCAGAAAAATCGACAGTGATAAATCTTGATTACAGAAAAAAGTGTTATTTAACTAAACCTGTTTGAGGGAACAAATAAAATAAACATCTCATGGCAATTTACTTTTGGCCCCATTTCCATATGTGGTTGTAGGCTATATTTAAAGGAATTAATAATGATGAAAGTGATACGGTTACAAGGCAAAGAGGTTGCAGCATTTAAGGCAGAGAGAGGGAGGAAGGTCATAGAGAAGGAAGGAAGGCAAAAAAGGGACAAGAATTAAAGCTGGAGAAGGAGAAGGATGATGAACTGTAAAACTGGCAAATGGCAGAAGTGCACGCGCCTCAAGCAGCAGCAATTGGAAATGGAGCAGTAGGAAGCACTGGTGGGTATCTGCGTACAAGGAAGCACAGGGCTGTGAGTAGCAAAAAAGGCAGAGATCCTGAGAACATGGGTCAAAATTGCCAGGGTGCAATGAGGGCTGGCAACTCCCTGGGGACTGCAGGGACAGCCCATGGGACTGTCAGTCGGGAGCAGGCAGCCAGGGACACGGGGACAGGACATGGCCCCATGGGCACGTGGGGGTCGGGATCAGACACAGCCTCAAGATGGCAGGACATGGCTACAGTGATGTGCATTGCTACAAGCAGTTGTCAGAGGGTACAGTGGGGAAGGCAAGGTGTGATGTTTGTGGCTGTATGTATTTTGCTGAATGCATGAACTCATGAATTAAATGTCATAAACATCCATAGATTTTGTTACACTGTTGTATTTGTTTATGTATGCTGTTGTCTTCTCGTATTGTTTAAAGGTGGTAAGAATATGTAAATACTTAGAAATGTGAGATAAAAATATAGTGGGAAGATTTGTAGCTTCTGAAATTGTACTGATCTTGCTTACCATATTTATAATCAAAATAATCAAAAACTATGTGATGCATAATTTGCTCAGCAGTGTGAAAGAGAAAAGAGTTTTCTGCCTCATATTTTTCGTTTTGGTAAATAAGAATTTTTCACAATTATGATAAAATGGCCTGCGTATCATCTGGAAATAAGGAGATGGTCTGAGCTTTCCTCTTAAATGTTATTTTTACTCTCTAATCATTGCATTAATACATCTCCCAAAATGCTCTTGCTCTAGGAAATTTCCCTAGCTGTGGTGGTTGAAAACTGGTCATGCGTTTACATGCAATGTGAAATTGAAGAAATTCGTTTGGGCATAATTTTTCTCAGAAATATTTTAACATCATTAATAATCTATAAGTGTAACAGGCTTAAGCAAGCCGTAGACTAGGACACTTCTGATCGGCACGATAATTATTCCTACATGGCAGTTAGTATTGCAATAAGTATGTAAAAATGGTGGTGGGGTGAGAATGTATTGTATTTTTGGAGGCTAGATAACCTTTTGATTGGTGACACGACCCATTTAAATTCAAGTTGCTTACTCGGGCATGGTATTTAAAACTGGTTTTCTGACTAAAGCATACACTATTGCTGTAAGAGAAGAAGAAGGGGTAATGAATATTAATGGAAATTTGTAAGAAAAAGAATCTTACTTTAAACTAGGCTGTTTAAACTAGTTGTGGTCGTTCACCATTACAGTTTTGACAGTCTCTCTGTGGTTCACTTTGGCAACTTCTACTGTGTATGAACAGACTGTCAAAGTGAGACATGCATTTGAAGACAACACAGTGAGTGTTTATTGGTCAGCAAACATGACAGACAGACAGGCTTTCATGAACTCCTTGGCTAGGTATCCGTATGTATCTGGTCTGCAGTAGGAATCTGAAGAGTGTTTGCTGGCCAGGCAGCTGTGAATAAGGTGGAAGAGGGCCACCCTTCTTTTCCCCTTCAAACAAGTTTGCCTTGTTTCTAGGTTGCTGTCTGCGACCTTCCTTAAGCTTTGATGCCTTTCCACAATGATATTTTTCCCCTTGAACCCTTAAGCTGGTGGCAAATCTTATGTCACCAGCCCTACCTTTTTTTGTGGTTTTACCTTTCTGAGCATGCGTGGCTGTCCTCTTAACTTTCTCTGAGGTCTTTCCCATATCTTGGCAACTTCCTCAGAGGTCAGCCTGAACCAAGGTCAGGCTGCTATGGCATGTCTGAAACACAGCAAGATTGGTACCCTAGAGAGAGGTCACTGCACAAGAATATTAAACACTGAGGTCACATACTGCAAAATGTCAAATGAGGAACTTAAATGACATTAAGTATTCCTTAAATTTTAAGTGATTAAGGAATTTTTAATATTGTGGGGGTGTTAAATAATTAAATTAAAATACATTTTAAAATATCATCTGCAAAATTTTATTTTAATGCTGAACGTGTGCTTTGTGGCAGTGCTTGTGTTGCCACTATTTGAGTTGTTAATAATGCAGTTTGAAGAAGCAGGAAGCATCACTCTTGGCCTTGACTGCTCCGTTCAAATCTCCCTGCAGTTTTTTTTTTTAAGATTATCCAGATACACAGCCTGCAACTGTCCTTTCTTCCATTCTAGGTAGTGGGCCCCATCATGATCGAAGTTGTGTTTACAACCAGAGCAACATAGTAGATGGAGTTTACTGCCTCCCAATAGCACACTGGATTGAAGTCTCTGGACATACTGATGAGATGAAACACACAACTGATTTCTATTTTAATATCGCAGGACATCAAGCTATCCATTACTCCAGGTAAAAGAAATGCGCAGAGCTTGGCTGGTGTCAAATGTTACAAACAGAAAATCTGAACTGGCATATCTGAAAACTGCATTTGAAGTAGTGAATGTTTGTATGTATGTAACAGTAAACTTTAACAAAGATTCAGCAGCTCTTTGCAATTAGATGTCAGCTTAGCAGACCCTAAGTTCAAGGATACCTGTACCCAGTGCTGGTCTGTTATGTGGCAGTTTTTGGATAGTAATTTTCCACTGCTTGTCTATATACATATGTACATTGCATGTATGTTGTGTTTTGTTTGGGATGATTTTACTGAAGAACATGTCCTGGGAAACAAAAATAACATAATCCGGCACCAGAACTTACTGGTGACATGTTGTCACTTATGTGTGGTAGCCACTGCAATTAGTGACAGCCGCTTTTGATGACTTCCACTTCTGGGCGTGTAGTTAACAAAATACTAAAACTTGGACAAACCTTAAAATGTTTGTATTCCATAGTGTTTACTTCAGTCCACTGTCATCCTGGCTTGAATTAGGAGGCAGTAAAAGTCAGGGAGGGCATGCACACTTTAGGGCTGCGGATGAAGCACAGGTTGTATTTAGAGCAACAGGCTGAGCACTGATGGTTAACAAAGTGGCACTGAGGAATTTGGGACCCTGTGTAGCTTTTTCCCTATCTCCAAGTCATTTGATATAGCAGGCAGTTTCTGGATTGATAAGGCTTGTGTGAGTGCTGGCAGTCCTGATATGCCACATGCATTGCAGAGCAGTTAGTTATCCCAAAGATATATATAGTTTCTTAAGAAATCAACCCACCTTGTACTTTCATTGGGCCTTAGCATTGTTTTGTGTGAATTTCTCAAGACCAATTTATCCGCTACACCAACCTCACCATCTTGTCTCCTCCTTTTGCTCTTCATTTCCAGCCTCTCACAGATTTGGAAAGAGAATTGTCTTTTCCTCGTTAGACTTGCAGTGTGTGAGGGAAAGATTTATTCCCCTTGGTATCTTTTGGAATAGCACAAATTCATAAACAATGTCAGGCACATGTAGATATTTGTGGACGGTTTCCCTGAGACCCCCTCAAGTTGCATAGTACGTCTGATAGACTGTGGTGTTATGTGGATCTTAAACATCTGTTTTCAACATCCTATCAGAGTAAAGATCTTGTTTATTCCAGAGCACAGAATTGTCAAGCTCAAATAATCTTTGCTTGGCAGAGAATTTTTTTGAGAAAGAAGAACAGCTGTCAGAAAGTGAATATCTAAGTACCAGAGGCTAACTTATCTTCCTTTCCAGTGGCAGCAGTGATCCATTTAATGCCACCTTATCTGCATGACTATGTGTTTCAAAGATTAGGTAAAAAGCTGCAGATTCTGCTAGAGAATATTTGAAGTAAATTTTCTGAGCTGTGTAGTCTTTTGCAGATGAGAATCTTCTCCTTCATTCCCGTCTCACACACACGTACCTTCACTGAAAGGCAACCTTATATGTATATCTTAATAATTCTTATCTCATTTCTTTGAGCTATATTAAGTTAGCACACTCTGTAACAATCCTGTCACATAATTATTTCTAATACTTTGAAGATATGCAGGCTTAAATGTTTTTTTAAATTATTAACAGTTGGGGGCAGATTCACCATTCTGCTGGTTATAATAAAGCAGCCCAAAAATACTAGCTATTTTAGATTTTTTTTGTTGTTGTTGGCAGGGTAGCTGAAGTGAAGGGATGGAATTGTCTTTATTTTGCAATGGATATATTGATTCATAAGAGTACTATGAAGATTATTCCAATTTTAAAAAAATTAAAATACCTATATATCCCTCACCTTCCCCAAGGAAAAGAAAGAAAATCCAAACAGAATCAAAAAGCCAGTCCCTCTGCATGTACAGTTAAATCTTAGAGTATGATCAGATCATGATTTTCCAGCTAAGATAACTTTTGTCCTTGCTGTAGTGAAGGCAGCAGTGCTGCAGGGAGCATTATGAACACAAATTCTGCGTCCTGTCACCACTTGTAGGATCTTTACAGTGATGGAGGCTTTAAAGAAGTGATTTATCAATGAAAACTTTTCATGTGAGCCTATTCTCTATGTCGCTCCACTTAACATGGCTGCCATGTGTGGCTTAATGAGAAAGGAAGGATTTCCTCTGTCAAGGGGGCTTCCCTTATGAGCAGTGGGACTGATTTTATTTATCCTCTGTTGAATCACAATTAGAAACTGGTGCTCTGAGGTTTGCTGCCATCTTGCTTCTTTATAAAACACGAGCTTCTGCTTTAAATGGGCTGCAGCAGGATGAGAAGAGCCTTCTTCTGGCTGGAGCCAAACCACTTTTGTATTATGCTGGAGCTGATGACAATGCTCTGAAGAATCAGATTTTCCTTGTTCTATGTAGATGTATCACTATTAATTTAGTGAACTTACATTTAAACTTCGATTTAGAGAACTCATTTTGTGTTGGTCATTCAGGTAGGAAAGTATATACTGTGGTTTTTAAGTACAGCAGGATTTGAAGTAATTTCTTGTACATGTGAAATGAAGCTTTCCCACAGCTAAGAGTCATGACTGATACCTTCATGGCATTAATATTCACTTGGTTTGGGGATGTCATGACACCTTTAACCAAAATCTGTCTCAGGAAAAAAAAAAAAAAACAGACCCAAAGCAATCAGTTTCTCTTCTGTGTCAGATATTACTGCAATAAGATGGCTTCAAAATGCAGGAGAGTTCACTTAGGATGCAGTAATTTTCCAAAGTAAATTAGAGTTATTGTAATCTTTTCTGGGAGAAGATGACTTCGGAATTTTTTTAATCTGGGCCATGTTATGCCTGTTTCAGTTCCATCTGTGAAATATGGAAGTTCCTAATTTGTAGATGTAGTATACCTTATTATTTGTATAAAAATATCTCCATTTCTCAGAAGAAAGGCATTACATAAGAGCAAGAGAGGGAGTGACACCTGAAATTACAAAATCCTTAAATAATATGTTGAAGACAATGATGCTTGATGGCAGAATTAGGTGCGAAGGAAATGAATGTCTTTGATAGGATAAGCCATCTAGTTAGTTTCCTACTTTCAGACTAATTTTAGGTGTGTGCTTTTTGTGAGTCATGTTTCTTAAATCTGAGACAGAAAAATAACTTTTACATGCTTTGCATGTAAAATGCAGATAAACTGGAACGTGTAAGTGAATTCCTCAGACAACAGTGATAGCTAATCTGCAACTGTGGTATTGTATGGCTGTTAAACATTTTGGAGGAGAATACACAATTAGCAATGCACAATCAGGGGAGTTACTACATGACAGTAGCCATGGCAATTTTTTGAGGTACAGGCTTCTTTAGTACCTTTTTTTGCATTGTATGTAGGTATATATACACACACATATATATGCCATTAAATATATATATATATAGGCCATTAAATACTAATACTTCATGTTTATGGAGTGATTGGGAAGTTGACAAATGTGTTGCTATCATCAGTGTTTTTTTCTCTAGAACAAAATTAAGGTAATGGTAAAAGAAAATTGACTCCCATGCTGGAAATATTTTTGTTTCTCAGTGTTTGCAAATGAAACACAGTTTATGACATAGTATTTACAAACATTTTGTGGCTTGTTGGTAAGACAATTTCCTAGAACACTGCTAGTAATATTGGTTATAACCTAAGTTAGATGTTGAGTGGGAATGATCAGGAGAGTCACATAACATGTGTGTTCCGGCTTTGTAGTAAATGTTAATGTAGGTAGGTGAGTGAATGAAGAATGATCCAGGGCAAAATGGAGATGCTTCTTTTATACCTTTTGGAGGTGCTACAGCAGTATTTTGCTGATGGAGCACAGAATTTCTTCCTGTGGGAAAAATGAGCATTTACTTGGTTGATATGCATTTTTAATTAGGTGGAAAACAAGAACTTGGTTGAGTATATTTGGTTCAGTATGAAATTACAATTACCGTTGAAAAAAATACAAGAAAGAGCACTTTTTAAAAGTCTTTAATTTCTCTTTTTACTGGTTGTAATTCATTCACAAAATAAAATACCTTTGTGTTTGAAATATAATTCTTAGTTATTTTTTTATTACTGAAATATAGAAAAGACTTTAAAGAGTAAACTATCACAAAAACACCCTAGAGTGCAGTGACCTGTGCTACCGTAATAGAAAGCTGCACTGATATTTTATGCCTACTTTATGAATTAAGAAAAGAGGTGATGATGTCTACAGAGATTACCATAATGAACATTAAAGCTGAGAGCTAACTGTCCCCTGTGCCTAAAGAATGCTTGTGATATTAGAGAAAAAGAATAAGAAATAATGAGCTTGGAAAAAAAGTCACTGATTGTGTTCTGGTAAAATAATCCTAATCAAAATGACTTTACATCAATAAGAGTTCAATCCTTTGATTTCTGTACTTAGGGCTCTAACTGTAAAGTTATCTGGTCATTTTACTATACATTAAGTAATGAAAATATTCAAAGGCACATTTTTTTATATGTTTATCCCATAAAGTAGGATATCTGACTATTCCTTTGAATATTGTTTTACTGTACTTAGCTATAGTCTGAAATGAATATAAATTGGAACCGTTGTTTGCTTACCAATGGCTGTAACTTTCTATAGAGTGGTTTAAAGGTAAATTCTATTTTTTGTCCTTTGCGTGTCTTCATTTTCTTCTACATCACCCCCAACTGGAGAAGGGAAATGCTTTTACTGGCCTCTATTGTGAAGAAAATGGGTTTCAAATCAGTGTAAGAAGTGACATTTAAGCAATTTTTTATTTAAATTCTTGAAAGTGAAGAGGGAGTGCGAGGCAATAGGAGCATGAGTGAGAAGACAAAGACAAATTATGAGGCTAGAATTTTATCTGGTTTTAGTCCTTATTTGTTTTCATGTATTTAATTGAAAATAATTCTATTTTTCAAATAATGAAAAATTATTCTATTTTTCAAAGTTTTGTGATCTTGCTCAGGCAGGATGGCATTTGGCTGGGATAGCCCAAGCCAGGCTATCATTGAGTTAGCTACAAATTTCAGTCTTGTGAACTGTGAACAGAGATAGTTAGGATATGCCAGCAGTGCAGTCACATGCCATGAATTTGAATACTGTGGATGAACTAGATGGCAGTTATTTTGATTTTTTGAGTATTAGCAAATGGCTGTTGCCAGCATAGCTCTGCTTCTCTTGCTGTGACCTATTGCCTGAATACCCAAAAGGAACTTGACATGGAAACTTCTGGATGTCACTCATTTCTAATTGCATTTCTTGTGAGTGCCATGATAGCAAGCAAAATCTACCTTTAGAAAAGGTGATTTTGCCAGAAGAAAAAAAGTCACAGAGCTTCTAGATTAAAGAGTTTTACATTACTGTAATCGGTGTTTGAATTCCCAGTATTACTTCTGCCTACAGGGACTGGTCTGTTAAACCTGATGAATGGCTATTGGCCAGCAGGCTGCCAGGTTTGTTGCCTCCTGCAGTGGCTGAGGGACACAAATTTTTGGCTAGATTTTGGGATGAAGTTGAAGTAGTGTATGATGAACAGTACATTACCTATGTGAATAAGCTAAAGGAGTTCTTAGCAAGGTGTCTGGTTAGTCTTGTGAGGTTTTTCTGGAGGCTTTTTTTCTGTAATTTTCTTTACCCTTCTGCCATTCAAATGTGGTTTTGGCAATGGGTGTTTGAGAATTTTTTGTTTAGAAGGATGATTGTTCTGGAATGAGTATTTCATTAATAAAATGGCAGCAAGAAGAGCCTGGCTGTTGATGAGAAGATGAGGCCTTTAATAATTTGACCAGTAATGGGTAATATTTACTGAAAATCACTGTTGCTCTTTAAAATTGATCTTTTCATAGGTGTGCCTCTGCACAAAATTATTTTCTCACTTCTTAAGAAAAACTTACAATTCTGTGTCATTCTGGGAGAAAAAAAAACAGAAGGAAGATTGGGAACCCTCCATGGAAAAACCTGGAGGAGTAAATGTAGTTCTGTTTTTCTCTGTGGGATATAACAGAAAAATGTTGACAGCTCAGTAAGTATGAATTTTATGTGGGGTATCACTGTTAGGGAGCAAAAACTATTGTTGCTTCTAGATTCTCCTTGTGTTTTACTGTGTCTCCCTGCTGCTTGTCCATATTTCTTCTAGAGGTTTTCAGCCCTTTTTCCTGCCTCTTTACTCTTTAACATTCAGGCTGTCAGCAAGGGAGTAAAGTTCTATCTCCATTGGAAAGCAATTTCCTGGTATTGCTGGCTGTGAATGAAATTGACTGAGATTGTGAAATCCTGGGCAATATAGCTCACAGCTGGGATGAAAACGAAGGGGCAGCATCACTCTCTCAGTGAAGATGATGTTCCAGTTGTCTTGCAGATATTTATATCCTCTGAACTCTTACATGCATTTATTAGGTGCCAGGTAATTGCTGGCATTTTTTAATGCAGTTTAAATAAAGATAGCAGAACTCTTTCTGAAAAGCAGAGATTGTGTACAAATCCTTATTGCTATTTAGCTTACCAGGAGGGAGTGATTTAGATTTCTGGTTGTTGTTGGAAAAACTTTACTAACACAACTCTATAAGTTACACCCGGTGAACCTGTTGAACTAAGGTTGTGTGTTTGCACACTAAACCCACTCTGCCTCTCCTTCCTGTTGTCTTTTTGCAGGCACAGCTCCTATGGCAGATTGGCCCAGCCAGCCTGAGGCTGACTTTTACAGAAAAAAATTCACAGAGGAAGAGGGTTTTTAGTCCTCAAATGTGAAAAGTAATGCCATCAGATGTTTTATTACCACCAGCTGTTTTGGTATTTACTTACTTGCTCAGTGTATACTGTATTTTTGAAAGATGTGATCTTAAAGTCAAAAAAATCTGAAACAACTGCTGATTTATTTCAAATGGAACAGGAAAAGCATTAAGGATACTTCATTCAAAACAGTAGCAAGCCATAGCTATTAAGTTATGAAATCTATCTCCATCTTCAAAAATTTTTGTAAATGCTGAGAGATATAAATGCAAGTTCTCATGCTTAAATGCTCTGGGTAGTTATATGATAATTTAAAAAATGCTTCTCCATATGAAACTATGGAGAGTCCTACTTGCAGGATAAAAATGTTTTTAATGGAAAGGAAGCTGAAATATAGCTCTAGTTCCTTTGAAATGTGTCTCAGAAGCATAAGTATTTTATTTCCCAAGAGTAAATAGAGATTATCAAATCGTAGCTGTATTTTCTCATATATAATTTGCTCTCTGTAAGAGAAAAAAAATAATAACGATGAAATGAACTGCATTTTTCTTCCCAGGGAACATATTAAGAGGCTGAAGTGAAAATCTCTTGTTCCCTCCTTTAATGCTTGCACTTTGGGAAATTTAATTTCAAGGAGTCAGGTACATAAACCCTTCTGTTGTTCAGAAGTTTAATGTGTGTCCTCCCATGAACTGTGATAAAAATTGAGTCAAGTGTCAAAGACATTGCTAGGCTTTAAAAAATGTGGATTTCTTCCTTACTGGTTCAGTAGACAGCATGGTTTATAAGTTAAAATGAAATGTCTTTGATGTGAAGAACCTAGTAATAAAATATGATTTTAAGCATTAGGAAGAGGATAAAGGTAAAATATGCACTTCAGTTTTAATACAGACACAAGAAAATGTGGAATATATATAAAATAAATAATGAAATAGGTGGTGTCTTGGTTTTGAAAGACAGGTGCCTGCCAAGGAAGGCAGGAGCTTCTCTTGGAATAGAAAAATGCAAACCCCCTCCCTCCAAATTATTAAAAGGGGCTCTCAGGCAAAGATATGAGAATAGGAATAACAGTTCTTTAATATGTATAAACAAAATAAAATAAAACAAAAAAAACCCAACAAACTACAACCTAATAGGAAANATGATGCTGAAGAGTCTGGTCCTTCCTCTAGGAACCCACTGGGAGAGAAGGCTGGTCCTCTGGGAATCCAGTAGAAGGCAGATGCCTGTTCTGTCCAAATGCCCAGATTATATCCCGGTGGGAATGCTTGGCTCCTCCCCCTGGGCGGAGCATCTCCCAATGGGCTGATGTCATTTTATGAGTCATGTGGTGGGTCCTCACAATGGTCCATTAAACACAAATGGCTCCCGGAGGGAGTTATCTGTGACTCATGGGGCAAGGTGTTAATGGCCCATTAACAGGAGATAGTCCGGGGGAGGAGGTAAGGAAAACACTGCCCCTCCTAATTTTAACAGTTCATGAAGATGGAGATAGAATACAGACCTTCTGGAATATGTTACATTGTAACCTAGGACTGGTGGTTGCATACTTTCTCCCTTTCTCCCCTTTCTTTCCCTCCTCTTCCCTCCATCCATCAGCTGTGGGTCAGCAAAGAGACTCTCTATGACTGTCATTCAGTTCAGGGGCTTGATGCTGGCCACAAGTACATGATGGGTGGATGTTGGTGGGCTTCCAGAGCCTTTTCTTTTTTTAATTACTATTTTTTAGTTGAACTGACTTTTCCAGGAGTGCCTTTTAAAGGCTCTAATGAGCAGTTATATCCAGTGCCTTCATTTTCCTAAGGTGATGATCTGATAAGGAGGATATGCAGCTTCCCTAACAAAATTATTTCTCTAATGTTCCTTCTTTCTGTGGTCCAGCTGCCAGCTTGAAGGGTTGGCCATGTGCAGACCAGTCCTAAAGAGTGTTAAATACTGCTTTCACAGCAGAAGACTGAATTTCTCAGCTTCGTTGTAATAATGAATTACTTCAATCTGGTGAGATAAAAGGAGGAAAAAAGCTTCTCAAACATATCTGTAGTCGTGGTAATAAGGCTATCTGGTGATTTTAACAAATTTACAAAGTCAAGCTTCAGCTGATAATGTAAACACATTTAAACAAACTTTAGTAACAGTAGATCACTTTAATGTATTTGTTCAAATGCTTGAAATTTAAATTTCCAAGCAGGTGCAATAACACTGCTAGGAAAAGAAAGAAGGAAAACAAAAAAAAGATATTTTTCAAAAATAGAGAACCCCTGGTAATTCATGGCAGGTTTTGAGCTCCAATAAAACCTGCAGCATTGATGGTTCATAAATTTAACTCTCATTATTTTTTCCCATTTTGGAATCCAAGACTTCTTCAAGATATTCCACTATACTTTGTAGTTATTTGTTAAAAAGACACACACAGGTTCTTCTGGGGCCTCTCAGTAGCTCCATTACTGCCTCACCTTTGATGTTGGCTACTCATCCACCAGGGTTATTAATCTTATGTTTAGAATCTAGTAACCAGGTACATTAGCTAAAATGAAGTTTTCTGAGAATTTCGTTATGGTAGCACTGTACACATGTTGTTCCTTTGATTTGCCTTTGCTGTGAGAATACCTTATTTTAAATGTTTATGTAGCTGACTGTGGTGAGTCATTAATTCAAATTTTCTCCTTATTTCTAAGATGTTGACCCCCAGTCTGTGCTGTTCTAGTATGCATCTGTCCCTCTTTAAAATTCAAATAAATGAACTGATGTGGGTTTAGAAATTCAGTATAAATTGGCATGAACATGGATACAGAGCTCATCAAGGCTGTTTTCAGATGGTACCACAAGGGATGAATGTGCATCTTTTTCTGACTGTTGGAGTTCTGAGAGATTCCATTATTTTGTACGTGTGCATATTGTGCCATGTGGATCACAAGGCCACCTAGCAATAATCTGTGCTTTGCAATTATGCAATTTTCATGAATATGTACTTGTTTCTGAAGCACTGGAATATATTTCCATTGGATCTGAAGTGCTACATTTTAAAAAGTGCATTTATCTTTTATTGTTTTTCCAGTCTAGATTCCTAAGCAGCTGCTTGCTATTAGGTAAACTCTGAAAAAAGACAAAATATATTTTACCAATGATTCCCAAATCTTCTCAGGCACTAACTTAAAGTTCATTTGTAGCAGTTTAAGTCAATTTTGTTGAGATGATTTAACTTACAGGTGCCAGCAGTGGCATCGTTCCCATTGCTAAGCATTAATGTTAGAAATTCTCATTCCTAATGCCAAGAGATTCGTGGCTTATTGTGGTCTGGCTGAGTTTAGCAGCCTGTTTTTTTTGTGTTTCCGGGTATTTGGTCTAATTAAAATCAAATGGGAATGTTGGCAGACTGATGGAGACATATGTAGGAAGTAACTATTGGCAACCATGTCTGCATGAGACAAGATGCTATAATTGGTGCATTTAGGCATTAATGCTCACAAGCCAATGGAGGAGTCCTTTCCAGGTTGTTCAGTACAAGCCTTGGAACCTGATTCTCTTCTCAGGCTGTATTTTTGTAATTGGCACACTGATTTCAGAGAATGTTTATAAATTGAAAATACAAGAGGTGTCATTCCTTACAAAGACAAATCTTGCTTTCTGCTGCATACTGTGTACTCCTTAGGCATCAGTTGAAACCTTGTGTGGATGTTTGAAAATAAATTCTGGCTAAGTCCTGTAAGGCTAGATCTGGACACCCTGTCGTACAAGGCATTGGTGTGCTTGTGAATCATTACTTTCTTATCTTCACAGTAGAAATACATTGAAAAATAGGACAAAATATTTCACTTCGAATACAGGGAGGATAACATTTAATCTTCCACATGTCAGTTTTGGCTATGTACATGAAGTCTTGCACACATTACTTTAGATCGTATCTAGACTAGAAACAAAATAGATTATAAAAATATATTAGAGATAAACTAATTTGCTTTAATCTTTTTATGGATGAAGTGAAGAAGGAGAAGAGTTTTTGTGTTGTGGGTCTTTTCACTATATAGATTTGCATGTACTGCAAGGTTGATAACAGCAATTCCACTGAACTTACTGGAGTATGTGAGCTTAGTTTATAGACAAAATTAGATAAATTTGATCCATTATTGTGTCTGGAGAACAAATATGTAATGAATGAGAGTATTTTCCACAGGATGTGTGGCTTTTATGCCACTGGAGTTGAAGCAAAATAAATTGGCTTGAAAGAAACTCTGTGCTACCATAGTTTGACTGCTTCTGGTGGCTGGGATAGACAGTATAGTTTAATGAAGACTGAGAAAGAGGGTCTATTACTAATTGTAAAAGACATTCAGGAATTACTACAAAGGGGGAAGAAGAATTATTGAAATTGAACATTCCTTAAGATCAAATGGATATTAATTACTTCTGAATGAATTTAAAGTGTAAATTAGAGCAAGGTTTTTGTCATCAAAGGAATGATGTCTGGATTCTGATATGACCTTTCAAATAGGGCAGGAAGGACAAGAAACCTAAATTATTTCAAGGTGGAGCTTGATAAATGAGTATAGGTAGTGATTCCAGAAATGGAAATTAAATTTTATGATTATAGTATCATAGATCATAGGCTCAAAGAGACCTCAGAAAGTATCCAGTTCATTTCCTTGCCCCAACTTAATCTCAATTACATTTAAATCATTTCAGGTTTATCCAGCCTGATCTAAAATATGATCTCATCTTAGTGATGAGACTCTATAGGCCTGTTACTCTCCCATTCAATTACCTCACTATTCCAGCCATTAAAAAGCTTAACTAATCTCAATTTAAGTCTTCCTAGTGCAATTTAAGTTAATTTCTTCTTGTTCTCTCCACAGAAGACTTGGAGAACAAATTAGAATCCTCCCCCTCTGTAGCCCTTTAATATATACTTGGAAACTCTTGTTTTCCCAGAATCAGATTGGTTGACTTTGGAATATCTCACTATGTTCATTCTGATATTAGTCCTTGGATCTGTCAGTCTTTTCTCTGAAAACTTGTCTTCTAGAACTTTGATTGTTCTGGCACTCTCTTCTGGGGCTCTCCAGGTGTTTCTCTTCTTTTGTCCCATTTTTCCTGATGATGGTCTACCAGTAATGAATGCAACAGAAGGATTCTTTTCTGACTTTCAAGCATAGTGCTGCTGCTTATCCAAATATTGTCATTTTTGCAGTGTGGGATGTGGTTTACTTCCTGGTTGTCTTCATCAGATAAGTTCCTTGCTGTGTCAGGGTGTAGGATGTTAGGAATGTCCTTGATCTCTGCATCTGTCCTTACGAGATATTTTTTGTGAGTTTCTTCTAATAGAGCTCTTATGCTCCTTGTAAGGGAATGTTTGGGATTGCTGTGGAAGGGAAAAATGGGCCATAAAGAGAACATTTTGTGGATCTGTCTAGACTGAAGTCTTATGTGACTTTAATTCTTCCCACGTGGACCTTTTTATCCTGTATCCCTGGGGAATTCAAAGCCGGGACAATCCTGAAACACACAGAGCCTAGGGAATGCAGCTGCAGGTTATGAACGAGAAGAGCTGTGCTGTGCGTAGGCATGGGCACGGTTTCTCATAACCTGCAGAGTGCACCGTGGCACCTGCTCTAAGAGCGCTTTGGTTGATAAAGTGAGGACGATCAAACCCTTTCATACCGTCAAGCTGATGCTATGGAAATCTTTTCCTGAGGGCAGTGCATCGCTGGAACCACTTTGTAGCTGAATGTCTGGGTAGTACTGTATTTCAGTTACAGGTTTAATATTATTTTTACCTGCTTTACTTTTAGCACATTGTCAGCTTGAGGACAAACCCTAATGGCTTGTTTGCTTGGCATATCAGTAAATGAGGGAGTTTTATGCCACAGATTTGTGAACGTGGAATAAATAAGATACTAGTAAGCATAAGACTCAAAATTCAAGGCCTTGAGAAACTTTGCTCATTGCTAAGCTGACAAAGTGTTGTTCTAAAGTGATAAAAGCAGGTGTTTATTTCTACATTCCAAGTCTGCTCCCATGTGAGAGGCTAGATAAGTAGTTCAAATTACATCTAAAGAGAAAATTTGCCAGACCTTAATTACTTTTCATCAGAGCTCCAAATAAGAAGGAGAAATAAAAAAGCCACCTTGGAACTACATTGTAGTCTGTTTAATTCTCCTCATTTAAAGCCCTGAGGCAAAATTCTTAACTTCACAATAAACTGTACTCTTTCAGCGGTAAAGCAGAACAAATTTATAAGCAATGACTTGTGCTCCTTCTACATTTGACATTTAGGTAAGAGCAATCTTTTGTTCAAAAATATGAGTAGTTTCTACAATGTCTGCAGCTGTGTCATTTCAGTAGCATATAATTTTATCATTAATCAGTGCTTTTCTCGGGTGGCTTCTGATAAGGTTATGGCCATTTAGTCCATCTTTCTTGATAAGAGTGATCTTATTAAGCCTGTTTTTTCTATCTTGGAGTTAGATCATAGCATCATCAAACCTTTCTCTCCTACTCTGGCCACTACTGCTTGACTCTGTGCTGGGAAATCAAGCACATCCAGCTGTTCTCAGTCAATCCTGCTTAAGTCAGGCCTCTCACCATGAAGGGTCCATCAGTTTGTCTTCCACTAGGAGACTTTATCAGTAAATCAACAGGAGAAGGGATTAGGACCACAGCCATTTCCCCTTGTGCCCTGTGCAATATGCAATGAAATGTCAGTGTCGTAACCCCCCAGTTCTACATTATTATTTCATTGGTAAGGAGGCATTTTGCTGAGAGATCTTTCTGTCCTTTGTTTAAACAGACTATAGTGAAACCACAATTCCTGTACAAGACCAAACAAGGGACTCCTCTGTCTTGATATCTGCCCATGCTATCCATATTTTGGAGGAAGACACAAGACTAAAAAAATTTTTTTTAAATGTTGCCATTTTCCCCATCCCTTGATAGTTACTTTATAGGTGAAGCTATGTGGAATTTGATATTCTTTATGTCTTTTATTTAGAAAAAGCCAGTTGGCTTGCCCTTCTCATATATATTGTCTTTAAACAGTTGTTAAATCAATTAATTAAATTACATAAAATTACCTCTTAAGAATGTTAAATTCTTAGTCTGCCCTCATTTGAAAGTATTTTCACAAGAAATAGCTGGAATCTACTGTATTTTGAGTATTTTCATTTTTCTGTATCTTTTTTGATACAATAAAATATTAGTAAAAAGTTCAAAGTTTGAACTAGAATAGGATCAGTGATTTTTAGACGGTTACTATAAGTTTTCTGTTATTTTCAGTTCACTTCTTAGTACAGGCTCATATTTCCACTTGGACCTCTTTATAAAGCAGTGTTTTCACCAAGTCTAATTACAAGCACATATTGTTTCCCTTTCTATTTGATAATAATTAGCTTAAAAGACTAAGTTAGTGATAGTTAGCTTCAAACACATGCACTAAGTGATGTGCATGTGAGATTATTTATTCCAAGACTATTGCTGAGATGCATTTATCACATGATTCTCATCTGCTCCTCTGCTGCATATTAATTTAGTTTAATTTGACACCACTGGCAATTGAAACTAATAATGGTTTGGGCAAACTTTGGTCTCTCCTTGAGTAGGTTCATCTGTTTGGAAGGGTCTTAACTTGAAAAAGGAATCCCATGTTGAATATAGGTCAGCAATGACATCCTGTAGAACTGCCAGGGAACTATAAAGAGGGATAAAGCCTTTGAAGCACAAGAAGTAAGTAATCTTTGGTTCTTCTCAGAAGTGTACTCTTTCAGTATTGGGCATAACATATTCAAAAAGAGAGAGGGTCCAAAGGCAAACAAGACAGATCAGATGCTTTGAATATATGACAAGTGTGTGTGTGTATGTGTGAAGAATGCAAAGCTGTGCTGGAATGTGTTAGTAACTCAGAGATAAGTAAAAGGATTTTACAGAGTGGAAGGAAAAAATCTGTTGTTTGTGTCCATTGTGGAGACAAGAGGGTGTTTCTAGGACCTGTGACTGCACTATTCATATTGGACAAAAGAAATTTTTTTCTGAAGTGAGGATAGTAATCAGTGTGTTTTCTACATATCAAAGAAAATTGAACATGCTCAGATCTTCCACTGGAGAACAGAATGTGGTCATTTGAAAATCCTTCTCTGTGAATGCATTTCAGTGCATTAGACAGCAATCTAAGGAATGTTTCTAGTTTGCTCTGACAAAAGTACAGGAACCTCATCTGATTTCTAGGAAGTGCTCACTGTCACAGGTTCAGAGAAAAAGACAAGGAAGGCTTGGAAGAGAGATATCTAATTTGGTACTTCAGGGAAGGCACACACAGACCTATGAATAAGCTGCTATATGTTGTTAGAAGGATGTCACAGGCAAAAGAAGGAACACATGCAGGCTGATAGTTCTGGGTCATCATAATCCAGTGGTATCACCATTTAAAGTGATATACTTTTTCATAAGGCAGAAAATACAGAAAAGATGAAAGAACATTTCAGCTATAGCTGGTAGGATTTCCTATATTCTCATTTGAATATGCCCAGAGCAATACTTCTGGAAATCTCTTTTGTGTCAAATGAGACAGAGACATCTAGTCTCTGAACTGGTTTAAATTTGGCTGAAAGTTGAAAATTTCTATGAAGCTTTTGGTTCAGACAGATCATAATTTTTCATTAAAAATCCACCTTATAAAAAAAATCCTTAATGAATTCCTACTCCAGTGCTATCAGGGGAGGAAATAGGAAGGCAGTGTAATTGGAAACAGGCTGTAGTAGTTCAAGTGCTGCAAAAATCATCTGTAATGGAGTTGTACTTCAGCCTGTATTCCCTTTGGGCTGCTTGCTTGTAGTGGTACCAGGGTAATAGCACTACATTGATGCCAAAAACCACTCTGCATGCCTAGAAGCAACACAAAATTCTGGGGGTAAATTGACTGAATTATATATGTTACTCTTCTGGGAACACAGAGTAAGTTTTACTGCGAGTGCCATGTAGCTGTGGTTGCATGCTATACCTTTAGGAAATATGAGTCTTGAGGGGAGACAGAGTCAATTTAATAATTATTTTCTTTGTTGTTTCAGCTAAATTGCTCCATTTTGTTATATGTATATATTAGTACCTATCTCACTGTCATCAGATGCTTAACAGGATCTAAGGAAGTCTGGTGTAGACAAGTGAAGTCGAGTGCTTTAACACAGGCTACACCTTGACCTGGCACTGAGGGATGATTTAATCCATCACTTTTAATTTAAAATAATAGACTGGACCTTGGTCAAAAATATCGCTGGTATAAACAAATGGCATTGTTGATGGATCACTGTTTCAAATAACCAATGACAAACACCCTGCTATTTTTCCTTAGTTTGGCAAAGTCCTTTCTTTTGATTAAAGCAGGCAATAAAAGGACACCTGTCAGTACCTGACAGATACTCTGATGAGACATGTCCCTAAAGTGCCAAATCCTATCCTTTTTTGTGAGAACTGTGACACTTAGAGGGTTGATTAATTTTAAGGTAAATTCTAGGATGCCTCCTCCTAGCACACTGATGATTGCTCAGATCTGGAAGCAGTACCTGAGTCATCCCAGCTTGCAACTCAGCATTTTAAGGAAATTTCAATTTAGGATCTGTTTGTCTCA
This sequence comes from Bombycilla garrulus, assembly GCA_013400315.1. Classification (NCBI taxonomy): domain Eukaryota; kingdom Metazoa; phylum Chordata; class Aves; order Passeriformes; family Bombycillidae; genus Bombycilla; species Bombycilla garrulus. The sequence goes on from VXBU01001467.1 coordinate 724,875, forward strand.
AAGGATTATTAGCAAAAGTAAAACAGGAGCTGCTGAAGAAGCAGAGTAGACCTTGGTGTCGTGGAGGAAGAGCTGATTGCGTGATGCAGTAACCTGGTGTCTTCCCCTCGGTCAGGTCACCTTCCCTGCAAATCAAATCCCTACAAATACAGTTGCTGGGCTGGTTTTATGCTGAACTAAGATTGAGAGGTATGATGGGTCATGCTTCATGAATTAGCCTGAAAATTAGTCTGCACCATTAAAAAAAAGTTTCACAATGCTATGTTTTTCATTGCCTCATACTCATTTTCTCCTTAGGAATGGGAAGACCATTTGTGTATGCATTGATTAAATGGAAAGCATTTGTTCTTTTAGATGTATTCACTCTGAATTGTTTTATTTTCATCTAGATTGTGAAGGGTCCTGGGGCGCAGCCAACAAACACAATATATGTATATGTTATTTAAAATAACTTAAGTGTGCTGGAAAATAATTGCACAAGTGTTTGCAGGGTGTTCCATATCTACTTCGTAGTAATGATAAATAGTTTTTGGTTTTCTCAGTTTATAAGTCAAAAAGCAGGTTTTAAATATTTCACCCTTCAGTCTGGGCTCTGTAAAAATTAACTGAGTAACATTTTCCTAACATTTAGTCATTGTTACCACAGCCTCAAGCTTCTCACATTAATTCTTCTGTTGGACCCCTAAAAGTCCCCTTAAATATTGCATGCATACTACTGGAGAACTGAAGTGTAGGGCAGGCTGAAGATAGCTGACAGAAAGTAGCTCGGAAGAAAGGGCTTATAGACAATCTGCAAGTCTTAATCTCAGGAGATTGCTAAATATTGTTGATGTTGAAATCACTCTGGGTGATTTCTCCGTTGATAAACTGTCTCTGACTGAATTGACCGTGTCTTTTGGAGCCAAACATGGTTTATTATCCTTGCTGCAGAGAGTAAAGATGTACAATGACAAAGTGCCATTTTTATATTAAAGCAAAATTTCAAGTAGAATTTTGCTAAGACATCATCCAGTTTGTATATTTTGGAACATCAAAGGGGTTTGGCTGAAAATATTAAAGATAAAAGATTAATTTTTGATCACTAATAATTTTCTAATTTTTTGTGTACTTAGGGATCACATAATCTGCTGCTGGAATACACACACATGTGAGCTGGGAGGCAGTGACTGTCAGAGAGCTCAGAGCACTATAACTTTAAATTTAGAGGGGAATGTAAAAGAGCTCTCTTTCCCAAGCCTAATAGTCTCGTGGCTAAAATCTAGCTACCTACCTACTGAAGTTCAGTGGCAACTTAAAGAAGGACCACATTGGAAAGGAAAACTAAAAATTTTGTCATTAAGGCAAGAGATGTAAAAATGAAATTACCACACCCTTGCTTGGTTCAATATGTATCTTTTCCTGATCCTCAACATAATGAAGCTCTCAGTATGACTATCAAAAAAATAAATATATAAAATACAGCTGCTAAACTCTCTATTAGTCTCTGTACTTGCATGTGCACTCACCCCTTTTATTCCTTGCCTTCTGATGTCAGAAAAAGGTAAGGTTTGAACTACATAAAGCCAAATAGAACTATAGGTACTATAGGATTATCCTAGAACTTGTACATAAATTGGCTGATAGGACAGCTGTGCAATATTGTTTTCTGCATGGTAAAAGGGTGGTTAAGCCTTGGCCAGCAAGACCAAGAATTACAATTATTTGTAGGTGGGTAGATAAGGGGCTTGTAGACCAAAGCCAAGGCTACATCTTGATCTTCTCAAAGGCTAAACTTTAGGACCTGAAAATAAAATTATTTCCCAATAATTGCCTGTCCCAAATACATGTCTTAGGTCATTCTCTGACTGCCTCCACTAGTTAATTATGGGGAAAGGCAGTGATAAAAAATTGGGTAAACTCTTCAGATTGTCCAGTAAATGCAATTAGTGTTGTACAATACAGGAGATCTTGCCATGTACAAGACCTGTTAGGCTGCAAGAACAAAATAAACAAATGGTCTGTATCTGAGGGGTCTTGCAGATAGCACAGATGTGATGTTCACCCATTAAAAAATCATTGGGGGAATAAATTATAAAGCATTGGTTTATCAGTAAGCAAGAGTACTACCCAGAATTTTATTTATCTCAAGAATGCTTTGGTCACTTCTAATTGAATCAAATTCTAGAAAACACACATTTTTTCTCCCATCAAGGTAATTTAGTGCATTAGATATTTCACAATGTATCAAGTGAATTACATATGTATGAGTCTCCAGGAAAGCCTTTGAAGGAAGGGTACTAATGTTCTTGTTCTTGAAATAATATCCTCATATTGTCACAAGGTATTAGTGATACTGCCATTTCTCTGTCCTGAGAATGGAGTTTTGTGGGCATTGCTCATCTCCAGCCATTTGTCAGCACCTCTTAGGGCACTGTAGCTTACATTCAGCACCTTGAGATGCTCTAATCATCGTGGTAGAATCCTGGCAGGTTCCTGTGGCAGAATCCTGGCAGAGGTCACTCACCCAGGTTAGGATGGGGGTTGCTGTGGGGCTGGCACATGGGAAGGGGGGCAGTGGAGGAAGCAGTTGTTGCAGTGGACCTTCGCCCATCCCTCTGATCAGTGAGAACGCTTGAACTGGTTATGTTGGATTTTGGGCAATTCTTGAACGTGCATGTGAAACAAAAACTCAGTCAAATCTTTTCAGGTAGTCTCACTGTTGGAACACAGTTTAAATGGTTACTTGTTATGTAATATATTTGTTTAAATTGGTCTCAGTTACCATATACTGAGATCAAGTGTTTTATCCCATTGAAATGGCGGCTGTTAAGGCCAAAAGCTGTGTTTATGTGGCTATTATGCAACTCATCATGGATGCAGCTTACAAACAGGAAAAAATAATAATTTGTGCTTCCTGGATCTGAATTTTTCTTTTTGATAATATTGCAGTACTAATATAGCATGATTTAATAATTACAGTCAATTACAGGTCTTAATTAAATGCTAGTACTTATTACTGTGATAATAAAATGGAAATAGCTACCTGATGATTTAAGAGTGGTTTATAGGCTCCTGTAAAAATTTAACACTTTTCTTATTTGTTGCTGAGGTTAAAACTGGGAAAGATCATAAGACATGCATGGCAGTCTTTTTATTTTTAAGATCTTGCTTTTGTTTTAGATTTGCATTTAATAATGTTTGCTAAGTTTGCAGTTAATAGTGTTACAGATTTGTTGCAGTTAATAAGGTTTGCACAGTTTTATGTTAAATGCAGGGATATTTTATGTAGTTTGTGGATTGCACTTTCAAGATTGAAGTTAATGGAAACATAAAGAAATTAAAGTAGATCACCAATAATTTGAGCATTTGAATAATCCATTGTAGATAACATAAGTTTAATTGCATGTGCATATTAAAACCCCTCATTTGAAAACAAGTTTCTTAATATTTAGTTTATACTGTCAACATTTGTTGAAGTATACAATAGTTTTATGATAATTAGCAATGGAAAAATCATAGAAGTTTTGATGTTTGATTTAGATAAACAGCCATATTTTTGGCAGTTTCCCATCCTACATAAACCTCTTGTTTTCCTGAAAAATTTCTGGTTCTTCAGGCCTTGAGGGAAGCTATACCTTTATTGTAATTCTGTATTTGATTCCCACTAGACTCAGAGAGATCAGAGAAGAATTAAAAGAAAATTACTCATTAATTTTTAAGTTTCATCACAGAAGGGTCATTCAAAATGCTTTTTTCCCTACTTCTCTCATTATAGTGGTAGCTATAAGAAAGAGTTGGAAGACTTGTTTATGTTTGACTTATTACCAAAGTAATGCAGATCCAAATAATTGAATTATTTAGGTTTGTTATTGTTTTGGCATTTTTGTTTGTTTTTATGTGTGTGTGCAAATTGCATGAATTTTATGAGTTTTCTTATTGTAATCCCTGATGCTAGTAAGTTTCTACTGTAAACTTAGTGATGAATGATGCTTTGGAGACCTGTGCTATAACTATGCTCTGAAATTTCTTCTCCATCTATCTGGCTCTTTGGGTTAGTCAAGGAGCTTGATTCCCAGCATCAGACATCACCAACTCAACTGTAACAAAATGAGTTGTAACGAAACAACACATTTCTTACTGCTTGACATGAAATGTCTGTGCTTAGCAGTGTTTGTATGATGTCAAGAAGGTTTGGCTGCTGAACTTGGCAGCCTCCTTAAGATACTATAATCAATCCCACTGCAATGTTTTCCCAATGCTAGGATTCTGCCAAACATCTGGCTGGGAAGTTGCCCTCGGCAGCTGGAGCACGTGACTATCAAGCTGAAGCATGAGCTGGGTGTTACAGCTGTGATGAACTTCCAGACTGAATCTGACATTGTTCAAAATTCCTGGGGCTGCAACCGCTACCCAGAACCCATGAGCCCCGAAATCCTCATGAAACTATATAAGGAAGAAGGTCTTGCCTATATCTGGCTGCCAACTGCAGACATGAGCACTGAAGGTAATGCTTACGTCACTCTTGCAGTAAATTAATAGCAAGAAACTAATCTAAGTTTGAGTTACTAATCTGTCACTTTCATGACAGTTGTGCAGGGCAGAGTTCTGTGTACATTTTGCATGAAATTAAAGCTGGCACACAAGGTACAGTTTCTTTGTGTGCCGTCTTTAACAAATTACTCATATTTTCTTTAAGCAGAGAGACCATCTGAAGTACTTTGTGTCTGGCAATATTATGTGTATTTGAGTTTAAAGCCATCTGACATCAATAACTGCTTGACTGTTTTTGCTTTCAGCTTGAGTTCAGCCTATATATTGAAAATATGCTGTGTAGGTGGAAGACTGCAAGTTTGCAGAGCAGGGCAGCTTGTCAACTTTGCTGATTAAAAATGGAGAGACAGCGCTGTATGTCTGCTGTCTCCTTCCTAACAGTTTAACTGATGAAACTCCATAGAGATATTTACGTCATAGTTTGCAATTAATTGAAAATACTCATAGCACCTGAGCTGTGACATCAATTACTAGTACTTTTAAGTCCTTGGTTGGAATGCTCAGTTCAGTCTTGTTTCCAGCTAGCAGGTTAGAAAGTGAGCGTGTTTTCAAGTGAGCAGCCTGCCAGCAGAAGAGGGTGCTTTCAACACAGTGAAATACCACTGCCCCAAATAGATAACTGTCATATCAGCAATAGGACATCAGGGAAGACAGGGGACCTTAAAACAGGGATTTGAAAGGACTTAATGCCAGTGCTCATATGTGCTATGAGGAAAAGTTGGGCTCTGCTGTTTGCAGCTGTGGTTCCCAGGATAGCCAGAAGAAAAGTGTCAGAAAATACCGTATATTCATCCCTTTGGGAGTGAGAAAGTTCTGTGTTAGTACATGCTTAGTACACAATGAAATCATAACAGTTTTAAGTTATACAATAAAGTGTTCTTCTGCTCTCCCTGACACATTGAATTGATGGCCTTCATTAGCATGTAGGTACCTTCACAAACCTCTAGTATTAAAAAAAAACCACTTCATTTTTGGCTTGCTAACTTTAACACTATGTACGTCATGCTCTTCTCTATAATGTGCTGCCTTGTCTCAGTTAATATGCCACACACATCTGATGTTATCAGAATGTATATTTAGAGAAGACTTGGGACATTTTATAGTTTTGTGTGATCTGATTCTATATTGCAAGAAAAAAAAACCCCAACAAGTTAGCCTAGAAGGTCATTTGAGAAAAGAAAGAAAAAAATGAAATATGTCAGGTTTGCCATTATATTTCACAGTTCATCAGGCTGTACAGGTAGAATCTCAGCCATGAACTGACGTTGTCCAGTGCCAGTGAACATGCCTTGTTTTTAACCTTAGGAAGAATACAGATGTTGCCGCAAGCTGTCTGCCTCCTGCACGGGCTGCTGCAGAATGGACACACTGTCTATGTTCATTGCAATGCTGGTGTTGGCAGGTCTACAGCTGCTGTCAGCGGCTGGCTGAAGTACGTGATGGGATGGAGCCTGCGGAAAGTACAGTACTTCTTGGCTTCCCGGAGACCAGCTGTCTACATAGATGAGGAAGCTCTGAATCGTGCTGAAGATGATTTCTACCAGAAATTTGGGCATCTTCGTTCCTCATACCAAATACAAGAGTAGAAAAGCAGGAGAAGAGGAATTCTTACATTTGAACCCCAAGGATTCCATTCTCTTAAAAATTTCTGTGACTCAGGCACCCACCTCACCTCTTCAGATTATAATCTTCTGAAAGTGATGAGAATTTTGTTTTAGAAGTGCCTTAGAGTTTTATTTGCTTTCTTTAAGCTGACATGATTAATGTTTTCAAGCCTTTTGGTGCAATTATGAGACCTAGAAACTCAGCAAAGTGAAACAAGATTTTCTTTTAACTACTTGCCTATGGGAACTGAAGTTTTAGGGCAGACACTAGACAAGATGTGAGGTGAAACAGAGTAGGCAGTATTTCAGTGTCAAGAAAAAAATACAAAGATTGACTGGATTAAGGTTCAGGTTAGGATGGAGCAGATCATCATCAAAGCTGCTCAGTTATTTCAAGCAGATATTAGATTGTTGCAGTGTTTTGTAGTAATTCTGTAGACAAGTGATATTGATGAGAAAGACCAGAAGGAAACTGGTTCTTCAACTCAGTGTTTAAAAACAAAAAGCTAATGTCCAATGCAGTCAACTAAGATTTGCTCTTTTTCCATTTAGTTAATGTTACATATCATGAGCTCCAGCTGTATTCTTTCATGATATTGAGGTTTTGCTGGGCTGTGTCATGAAGAGAGGACACAGCTCCATCTGTTACAGCCTTGCTTTGTTGGGGGGCAGGACTACTGTTTGATGCATTACTCTAGGCTGTGAGTTCTCTGAGTTGAAGCTGCATTTTGCTCCTGTGGTCCATGCAGTGCTGTACAGGGGCTCCCTCAGGTGCCAAGTCAATCTGAGCTGTAACCACTGGGGTAAGACAGGACCTATGGGAACTGTGTGATAAGCAGTGGCACCCCAGCATCTGGGCTGTTCACCTGGGTTATTATTTCAATACAGCAAAAGCCTCTCCTTGTGCAAGCAGAGGGTGCGTGTTAGGTTTAGCTGATTGAAGCTAATGCTGGGCTGTCTCTGGGCAGAATGAAATTAATACATTCCTCTATAGGAGTAAAGAGCAACTCTGCAGAGGATGGTTTCTCAGGAGCTTAGCCTCAGTGTTACCTTTGTGGATGATCCCTGATGTTTTCCATTGCTGCTTGCTCCCTTAGCTAAACTAAGCAGTGGCACCAACAGCTTCCAGTCCCACTCAGAAAAATCAGTTTGCTGTAGCTTCAGTTCAAGAGAAGAGAGGATTAAGAATGCATAAACATTAAGAAACATAATTTCTGTAGGTTTATTCTTCAGTGAAATCTCATTTTTTTCCAGCCAACTTGTTCCTCAAAAGATGCAGAGTAGTTTAAGTAATAAATATTGATTTTATGAACACTTAATGGAGGAACTATTAGATATGAACTGTTTATTGAGAATGTCCAAAATAATGTATTTTATTTATCCTATACTTCAATAATTTTGAAAAGAAAAAATGTTTATTTAAGTTACTATATGTGTGGTCTTGATCATGACTTCATTTCTGATTTTTTGAAATAACACTGTCTGTTTAGAAAATGGATGAGAAAAGTTTTCTCTTAAATAAAGACAAAATGGCAATTTCAGCAGCCCATTTTGTCATGTGTTTTTGTCTCCCAGTTTCACAAATAACAAAAAGTGTAATGACTGATATTTCCATATAGAAGTGGAAACAGCCACTTTAATGGTAACACCCCATGTCTTGTCTGGTGTGCTCTGCAAGTTTGATAGGAAATCTCTAAGAACAGCACAGCAGAGGTATGTGGAGCATATGGCACCTATGGTACCTTCAAAGACAAAAATAGGTGATTTTTCTCCTAGCCCAGTGCAGAGAGCAGAGGGAGTGTGTGAGTGCTCCTGTCTGGCTGTTGGGCTCACGTGCAAATGAGCAGAGCTACATCTGCTTGCCCAGGAGTTACCTCATTTTGTCTGAGTTTAAAGTAAAACTGGTGAGCTTTTGCTACCATGTTCTCCTCAAAGTCAAGCACTGGGAGAAGGAGAATGGCATAAAAAGTAGAGTACCACTTGCTTAAGTTTTACATTTCTGCAGAGATTTATTTGAAAGTGCAGGCTTAAAATGTGTTTCCAAGCATCCTTGACAGACAGCCCTTTCCTCTGGATGCCACTTACAGTAAATGCTGGGGCAAATACTTGTAGATTTGATTCTTGTTCCACAGGTAACGTATATGTATATATATATATACGTTAGTTTTAGGGCGCTTGGGACTGAGCAGTGCATAACATGGCACAAACAAGTAAGGATATGAGTAAGTAAGTACAGCCACTTCCTGATTCTGATTCTGATTCTATCGGCAATGGAAGCAGACTGATGTTTCATTTGTAGGGCAGGAATTTATGCGACACAGGAGTCATAGATTCAAGGATGCCCTAGCAGGCTGTTAATTCATTGTTTACTGTCATTTCAGCAAGAGGTTGTTAATTCCTTGCTTATTGCCACTTCAGTTTGCTTCTCTGCTGAACTGCTTGGGAGCACATCATCGAGATTGCACTAGCTCATGAACTGCATGAAAGCAACATGCCAACATCATGTTAACAAAGAATGCAAAAAGATCCCAGGAGGATCCCAGGGGTTTGCAGTCCCTTTGTACCTATTAGTAGCATCCTTTTTTTCCCTCATTGCTACCTTCCTGCCTTTGTCAATGAAGGCCACTCTGTCAAGCAGCATTCATTCACAACCTTTCCTGTGGAACGCAGCTAGGAACTTAAATGCTAAAGGGATCATTGCAAGAGACTACAGCAACAGAAAAATCAATCATATAAAAATATTCAATTTCTTCAAATCTATAATTACATAATATAGCTGCAGCTAGAGATTATGTATTAGAATTCAAATTTGTAATGTGTTCTTATGCTGATTGGATCATTAGCTCTTTCCGCAGGCTAGTGTAGTTTGGGTGAAAGGATCAAGACAGGCTGTTTTTTATGTACTTGTATATTTCCTTGCTACTTTAGTCCTAAAGCACTATAAAATTTAGAGAAAAACAGCTCTGATAAAAATAATTAGAATCATATAGACGGTAATGGTTATTTCAGAGGGGGCCCAAGAAGGCCATAATAGTGGGAACCAGGTAAAAATGTTTTGAGAACTCATCACAGAAGAGCACCAGTTGGGGAAAATGGCTGTGATGCTGTGAGCATCAGTATTCTCTGCCCTGTTTGAGCCATGTTTTTACCTTTAATATTCAATTAAATTAAAGCAGAAAGTAGAATTTTCTGCTTGAAATGGAACCTTTATAACTCCAGGTAGTTAGAGTATCTCAATGTCATGATAAGGCCAAACAATAGTATATATTCTTTCCCAGGGTTATGCACATGAAGGAGCTGGGCAATTCTCTTACAAGCAATTCTGTAACAAGCACAGCCCCTTGAGGGATAGGTTGGGTTTTGAGGGGTATAGTTTCATGAATATTTTTCCTTTGGACCTCACAAGGTGCAGGACATTTTTAGATTGATGATGCAAGCTGATGAAAGGGGACTGGTGTGTCTGGTGTGACTGTCGAAGACCTTCCTTTCTCCCTTACTCCTTACTTACTATTTTGCACTTTGAACTTTGGTCCCTATGTTATAAGTTCATGATCTTTCTGTACAACATCAAGCACAATCAAGCTCTGACTGTAGGTTTGATACCAGCCTGTTCTCCATGGTTGAAAAGTCTCAAACCTGGCAGCTGAATTGTATGTGCTGTACCAAATCATGTGCAAACCAGTCTCTCTGCTCTGGAATGAAATTAAAATTTGAGTCTGCCAGTCAAGCCCACTTGGGCAATGGTAAAGAAAAAAGGCTGTAGATTATGCAGTAGCACAACAAAAATCCTTACTGAAAACAAGAATGCAAAAAGTCAGATTTATTCCATTGCCTATCAGGATGGCCTTTTGGAGCTCTAAGTAAGTGTATTAGCCTGTTACTCCTTTTATTCTTCATAATTAAATTGCAGTGAGATGTTTCAAACAATTATGAAGTTACAAAAAAAATATAATTATTTAAAAAATACATGTGCAGCAAAAAACAATGAGAAAATACTTAGAAGCATATTAACTACTGGAAAAGCATATTTGGCAAGCAAGTTACCTTCTGGAAAGGTAATGAACATCAGGCTGCTGTTAGCTAAAATGGAATTGGATTAATGCACAAAAGGATAGCTGAATTTCTCCAACTCTGTTTACATTCTCAGTGGTAAATCACCTCTACAGATATTTCTTAAAAAGTATTCTGCTGGAAAAGAATTGTGGTTTATTTTCCACATGAATGTAACATAAAGGGTAAAGGGCTGCTCTGATGGAGCAGACTGGGAATTGTAGAAGTGGAAAGGAATTAATAATTTTTATGTTTTTCAGCAGAGTGACATCACCAACAGCAAGACCAAACCACATGACTTCATAATGGATCTCCTTCCTAAATTATTAGAGGAAAGCAGTATTTTCAAGGGCAATGACATTACTATATAGTAGCATAATTGCAGGATTTTCATACAAGTAACCAAAATATATATTGTTGGCACTTCAGTTGTGCTTAACAGTGAACCTATGGTGTGCTCATTCTTAATTATACATATTTTCCTCTTGCTCTTTCTTTTACCTCAAGGTCTTTTGTTAGAGTAATAAATTGTTTACTTTTTAATTTTGTGGCTAAAATTTTCCATATTTGTAAGAATGAGTAATGAGTATTTTATCAAAACCTTTTTACATACTGAGACTTGTCTTGTCTTACAAAGTAAGAACTGTTTTACCTTGTAAACTAAAGATGGTAACTAACTGAACCTGACATGATTCAATCTTTTTGTGCTTAAATGTGTTGTCTTATTTGGGAGATTGAATTTATAAAGATGGCAGTATAATGTCTGGGATTTGATAATTACTTCAATGCTGATGTTGTTATATTTACATCAAGGAAAATGGAAGGCCTGTTTATTCATAAGCTGGTAAAATATTAAATGGTCTCTCATTCTTAATTTAGATAATGTGAGGAAAAAGCATAAAAAAGCTTCCAAGAAGAAATTTCTAACGCTGGACAGGTTTCTGCGGCCTTTACTTAATGTCATTATAACAAAATTTATTTTTTGGTAATGCAGTTTCAGCAGGGAAATAATTAATGCTCAGGCCGCCATCCAAGAGTAGCAGCCATGGTTAAGTTGGGCAGCCAGCCCAAAGTCACTGCAACAAATCAAATACTGAAAATTAATCCAATCTTCAAAAATTCAATAAAATGCATAAACATTGAGGTTAAGAATGAAAGACTGAATTTAGGCTTAAAACGCAGTTTGCAATATTTAGCTGTATAGAAAAAGAAATATGAAAGGGTAAGCTTTCAAGAGCACAAACCAGTTGGATAACTTCTCTTGGGCAATTAACCCGTGCAGTGCTCTCAAGCTGGTCAAGCTTCTTGAGAAAAAAAATGGTTGCTGGTGGCCTGTGGTTTGGCAGTCACATAAATCCTTTGAGTACAGATGTGTGGTTCAGAAATAGATTGATAAGGCTATGCTTTTGAAGAGCTAGTGGGAAGGGCACCACTTAAAACTTACTGAAATTATAACTCCAGGTAGAAGTCTGAATAAAAACACACCTTGATGGAGTCTTTCTCTTCGCATGTGTCTTGCTGAAACAGGCAAGCCTCTCAGAAGTCTCCCACTTCCAACACCTGTGCTTATAGCCAGAGACCCAGAATGGGAAATCCTCACATAGAAGCAGTGGCCCTGACACCAGCCAGACTCTACAGGTGAAATGGATTATTTAATCTCTCTACTTGAGTTATTCTGTTTCTTAACATGACACAAAGGATGCTTAACCGTAGTCCCCTACCAGTAGCTAAATGGTGGAACTGCTGTTCCCAGTGCCTCCACTCACAGTGCCTGTGGGGGTGCTGAGAGCACTTGATCAGACAGTATTTCAGGTACTTCAGAACTCCATGTTAACACAGTCTAAATGATCACCTTAAACTTCACGGAGAGTTACTTGTCTGTGACCCCCATTTACTTCCCTGCCACATGTGTGAGTATTGCAGTTTGATGGCACTCATGGGCAGCTCTAGCAATAACAACCAGGACTTTGATCATACCGTCTTCCCACCGGAGATGTCTTACTCACCTGGAACAAGGATGCTGTCATCTTTAGCCAGACTTGGTGTAGTTTTTTTTGACGCCTTATGGCACTTTTCATTCTCAGCACCACTGAAAGTCTCATTTGTGGAGTGGTTTTAGTTTGTTTGGTTTTTGTTGTTGGTTTGAGTTTGTTTGGTTTTTTAATTAAGCTTAATTTAGCTATTCAGCTATGGGCAACTAAAGCAGAAAGTGCTGCTCTTAATTTCTGAAGTCTTCCACTCTTCCTATATGATAAAATAAATGCATTGTTTTGCAACGATTTTCATGCAAAGGACTGCAAAATGTCTTTTAAGGTGATAACTAGATATACTAGCCCAGCAGAGGAAAATGGAGAAGCAGGAGTAGGAAAATGAACTGAAGAAACTGAGCAGTCGACTGGGATAAAGCGGAGAAAGTGGCCGGGTGGCCTTCCTTCCTGAGCTCTCATGTCACCTGAGAAGAAGCAGAGGAGAAAGTGAGGCTGGCAACACAGGCTGAGGGCAGGGAGGGGAGACAGAGAGAGCTTTGGGAACTGAGAGTGGCTGGGAAGCAGCCACACTCCAGGGCAGAGGCTCAGGGCTGAGGTGCGAGCAGAGCTGTTCCCTGGGGGCTGCAGAGCCACAGCTGCAGTCACAGCCTCCCATCTTCACTCGAATTTCAGAGCACTTGGAAATACCTATTCAGCTATTGGCAGACACGGGCTCGGGGACTGAGGAAATGCAGCAGTGAGGCACAAATGCATCTCAGCACCCAGCAATCACCATAAGCACACAACACCCTTGGGAACAGCAAAGCCTGGCAAGCTATTTTAACAAAATCTGCTGATATCATTATTTTTGAGAGGAAAAAATCTGATTTGGTCTCTCTTGATTGCTGGGAACATGACTTGAGTACACTTTAGAAAATGCTGAGCTCTCCATTTGTGTATTTCTGCTTATGGAGCTAAAACAAGTAACTTAATTTTAGCTATAAACACGGTTTTATTTTCTTTCCTGAATAGCTGTAATTTCAAGGTATCCTTCTGTGGCACTCTGATTTAAAAAGAAAAAAACAATCCCCCAAAGAATTATATCAGAAATTGATGGAAATTATATCAATAGGGTAATTTCTGTGCTTTTAAGTCTGGTTTATTGGGGTATTACTAAACATAGAACAGTTATCTTCTTTTTCCTTAACTGTCTATATAATATATATTATATACTTATAGCTGTCTTATATTCCTGATTAAAATACATTATTGGATAGCAGAGATATGTTTGAAACTGTTGTGTTTTTGTGTTGCTTTGAAGATCCAAGGTTCACTGTGTTAAAATTGTTGTTAAACCCTCCACATCTGTAAAACAAACATTGACGAGAAATGCGGTAGTTGCAAGAATCTGCTGTTATCCTGCTGAACCTGCTATTCATTTGGCAAGGCAGGCAGGAGAGGAAATTATTTAGAAAAACTTGTTAAAGTCAAAGAGAAAACATACCTATACACATCAATGTACTTTTCCTCCCTTTTTTCAGCAGTGGACTTGGGCAGGTGATCAGCTGATTCTCCTCCTGTGCTCTGAAAGGCTCCGCTCAGGTCACACAGCCTTGAGATACAAATTGGTCTAACAAAATACACTCAGCTTGTGGAAATTGAAGTACCAGAAGAGTCATGGGGATTTCAAGTTGAGTACTTTACACTTGATATCCAAGTGCTTGGTTGCATTCTCCACTGTCATGTTTGATGAAACAAAATTAAAAATTGGTTCATTGCTGCAACTAAAATGGCCCTAGAAAATGCCATGGTTTTGAGGATAAGGACACTCTCATTACATGACTCTGTGACTCAAACAAGCTGTGTAAGGTGGCAAAGTGAAATCACTTCATTTTTCAAGATATTGGGTGGTAATAAGTGTTGGAATTTCTTTATACAAACAATATCTGACCGTATCTGTTTTGTACACCAACAGACTTCTCTGAGTATCTTTGTCCATGTGCCACATGCCTCACTGGAACACAACTAAAATGAAGAGCAAGCCTACACAGGATGAGGGTTTTCAAGACAGCAAATTAAAAGAATGGAGGTGTACATTTCAGATACATAGTGGCTGGAAATGCAACTAAGCTCTGCAGTGTCTTGGTGAGAGTCTGCATTTTTCAGCAATATTGCTGTTGTATTTCACACGAGCATCATTTTTCTTTAGTCTGTACACATTTACTCCTGTACTTTTCTGCTTACTCTCTGCCCCTGCTACTCCTCCCATTTGAAATGACTCATACTACAGAAATTTTGAGGAAAATTCTTTGACTTGTGGATTTTTTTTCTCCATGGGCTTCTGTACTCTATCTTGGTAACTGTCCATTCCAGACTTGCCAAAAAACAGAGCAATACTATGTATACTTTGGTGCCACAGCTGCTTCTTTTCACCTGTGTTTCTTCATAGTGCTTTTATTCAATGGAGAGAAACACAAAACTATGGGAGGATTCTGCATGGCTCTTAATCACCTATAAGAGATGTGCAGAAATCATAGCAATTAGATAGAAATCTCCCCACTGAAGAATCTGGATCCCACACCTGAGCAGAATTTTTCCATCAGTCCTTCTAAAGTGAGGCTAACAGAGTTGTTCTCCCACAGGCCACAGCTGCATAGAGCAGTGACATGAGGTCACTCCGAGGGTTCCCGCAGCCCAGCACCCCACTCAGATGGTGGTTGAAAGCAGAAGCCAAGGGCAGGGTGAGACCAGGGCAAACATCTTTGCTGCCCCCAGGCTCTGAGCATTTGTAACTAGGGATGTTTCCAGAGCTGATGTAATTTCTCTGTTCAGTAATCTAGAATATATCTCTATTCAAGTCCTTGTGCTGTCTTCAGTGTTGCATAAACTTCAAGTATTCACAGCAGCCTCTGGCAAAAAAACTCCATGAGTCTGCTACATGCTGGAGGAATAACCACATTATTTTGTTTGTTTTGCAGTGTATTTCATATTCCCAAGTTTTCATGCTGGAAGAGTCAGAGCATAATTAATCTGTTCCCCACCTTTTCCATCTGAGAAGTCGTGCTCTTTTAAGCACACACGTAACAGAATATTAAGCACCTGATGATCTCCAGTGGGAATTAACAAAACCTTAGCCCAAACCTAAACACTATCTCACCTGCAAATGCTTTGCTGAGCTTGAGAGCTGTGACAGCATTGCTGTGGAGCTGAGCTATGCTAATTCTGTTCTGCTTTAAAGCAGAACTCCCTGCTCCAAAACTTAATTTAGGTGTAGAGGTTTAAAATATCCCTTCTAAACCTCTGCTTTCCTTGGGACAAACCTTTTCCCCCATCCCTATTTGTTATGTGCTGCCTCAGAAACTCTCTGGTTTATTAAGTTATTAAATTAAGTGTGCATGCCATTCCCACATAACTTTCATTCTCTTAACTTTTCCTTACCTTTGATTTCCATTTGTTCTCTGCCGTGGTCAGAGGCCACCAGCACAAAGAAGGAAATGAGTCCCTATCATCTTGCCATCTCATCTCGCCATCTCACAGAACCTGCAGATGTAAAACTCCTGTGAGCACCAAATGCTGCTTCTAGGTACTTAAACAACCAAAGTGGATGCAATCATCACGGTGGCATTGCTTGTGGCTCTGCTGGTGCTTGTGTTAGTGTAATTCTGGTGATTTATTTTGTTTGTAAAAATTCTGATGCATGTATGCACAGATAAAAGGCCTAGAATTAATGGAGGATAACTTACAGGAAAAAGGGTTCTTATGTTCATGACTAATACCTCGTAGTCCTTTTCCCCATCCCTTTCTCCAAAGATTTATTTCTGAGTGTGTGACCTGGAGGTGTAATAGCCCAGCCGCAGAGCAGACACCAAGAAGTTTCTAAATATTTTTTTTTTTAATTACTAGCTAAAAACTTTCATCAAACCACATAATGGTCCTTTTATGGATCAGATGAAGCTATACTGCTTGGTGTCCCAGCCTCTCTATGCCATCTGCATGCTGACAGAGGGGTCACCTGCAGATACTGAATAGAAAATCAGAGGTAGAGGCAAATCTGATGCTTGTCCCTAGTGTGGGAGAACTTCTGATAAACACCTCAGCCTTCCTGGGATATGGGGCATAGCCTCATCCCTGGAGGAGACACCTCTTATTTGTAATGAATTTGCTGACTCCTGCTTGTTTTTCAGGGTGATGGGACAGGGGTGATAGCTGTAGTGCTCATTGTAACACTTCAGGGCTTAAAATACAAGCCTAGAAAGTGGGACTGTAGGCTTAATCCACTTTACTGGTAACAATGTTTCACAACTGTGTCTCCCAGAATGTGGCCCTAGATGCTGAGCTGTATAGCATATGAAAGAAATTTATGTTGAAGAGCCTTAACAAGCCGAAAACATCCTGGAGAACAGGAAGGACACTACTGGGCTCCTTGTCAACCATGAGCATCCTGGTCTCCAGATCCCACCATCAGCATCTCATCAACCATGTTGTGCCTTCCCTCTCTGGCCCAAGGAAATTTGAATTCCATTCTGCATTCTGTCATGATGCTGCTGGGAATTGGGTGAGTTGATCCCACCATCCTGAATCCTGGCCTAGAACATGCAGATTTTATGCTCACTTCCAAAGCAAGCATTCTTGGAAGAAAGCTATTATGCCAAAATAACACCATAATCTCAGGTGTTTCGGAAGAAATGAGAGAAGTGGTAGCACATGTTCACATCAGCATCAATAGACTGATAGCCAGTAAGTGATATTTGTGCTCTGAAGCCTCAGCTTCCTAAGGAATCTGCCATGTCATAAATCCCAGTCCTGGTAGCTGATGTATACAAGGTCTGGAAATGCTCTATGCTGGCACCACCTTCATCACCCCAAAATCTAAGAGGGTTTTTGGATTTCAGCTCCTTCTTTGGCTGTCATCCATTGTAAGTGACAAAAAAAAGTGTGTATGTGCCATCAACTGTTTTGTTCAACTTCCAACGTTTTCTAGTGAAAAAAAAGAGAGGAAAGTTTGTGTGCTGCCTGACCAAAGGAGGAATGTTTACTTTCTTCCCATTTGTAGCCCATGTAAGACACCCATATACTGCCAACAAAAGCTGTACTTGGAATGGAGAAATACTGTAAGTTTATGATGTAAAGTATTTGGTTGTCCTGTTGTCTTTTACTTCTTTTCCCCAAATGGTGAAATCATTTAAATAATAATTTAAAGGGAACAGTCATCTGCTAAATTGGAGAGCAGTCATAGAAAACACCATTTTACTGGTGGTTTTCTAACAAGGGTAGCTGTGTGGGGGAAAAAAGAAAGGGAAAGAGAAAGGACATGTGCCTTTGCAGCCATTCCAACAGCTTTCACCTGCCGCTCTCAAACAGCTTGTGCCATGATGGGGGAATTCTGAGCTAGGCTGAGTTCCCTCAGGAAATACATTCTTGAAAGATAGAACGTACAAAATCATTACTCCAAAGTGGGTATCAAGGTGAGGGATGACTTTTTGGTTGCTGAGGGAGTTCATTGCAATCTGGGAGAGCTCTGCTGTGCACAGACAGATCGTGCCCTCTTGCAGAAAAGTGCCCGTATGCCAGAGGATAAGGTTTGAGGGCAGCCTTACAGCAGAGACTGGTCTCTATGGACAATTTTTAGGTACTCTGGGCCCAGGCTGGTGAGTGCCCATCACAGTGGTGGTGTAGACTCTGGCAGTCCAGACTCCTGGCCTAGGGCACCTCAGGGGGAATGGAAGGGAGGAAAGCAGAGCAAAGCCATGGTAGGGAGCCCCTATCTCAGTGCAGCATGGCTTGTGGGGACTACCTTCAGCAGAGTTTGTAGCAATGTCAGCTCTTCAGCTGGGCACAAAAATAGAGACAGAGTCATGCTTGAAAAACCCCACACAATAGCCTCTTTATATAAGCAAGGTTTTGAGAGTCATCACAAAATGTGTTTGGGGCATTGTGCTGAAATCCTGCTCAGCCACCTGCCAGCATTTTTCAGAGACAGACCAGGCCTCCTGCCTGTGTGCCACATTGCCCCACCACCTATCTGGGCAGGCAGGCAGAGCAAAACACAAAGATAAACTGCTGTTCAACTGTGTGGAAACAGGGTAGTTGGAAAAACCAGGTTGGAAAGAAAATGAGAGACCTGGAAAGTGAGGCAAAAATACACTAGGAGAAGAAATTATGAGAGAACACCCAGGAGTGTGTGTGTGTGTGTGTGTGTGTGTGTGTGTGTGTGTGTGTGTGTGGTTTAGCAACTCTGTCAAAATATTCCCATGGTCCCCAAGAAAGTAGGAGAAAAAGAGGGTCTAGATTTACAGCACCTGATGTTTATAGAATCCTAATAGAAAGTCCCCATATACTCATCAAAATCTCCTGTCCACATGGACCCAAACAGAGATTGCTGTTTCTTGGGGTTTTATTTTGTTCTGTGTCTTGATGACTGAAAGACATACATGAAATATGTATGGAAATATAGGAATCCACAGAAGATCCTTTAATACTACCTTCTCTGGTGATTAATATGCCTTTCCCATGGGCCTGTCCTTCTATACTGTATCATAATGCTTTTGCACTTGGTAAAAAGCAGGCATTTACCCTGCACATAGCCATACTGTAACAGGCAAATTTTCCTAAGCTGTATTTTCTTCTACTTCCCCACAAGATACTCCAAGGGAAAAGTGTGTTCTCTTATCCTAGTATTTCACCTTGTAATATCTGTAAGTTTCTGTGAAATGGAGGGACAAACCTCCCCTACAGTTTACCTCATATCACATAATTTCTGGGATTAACCCTCTAATGGGGATATCTTGTCAAGAGACCTCAGGCAGCTCTAATACACTTTCCACTTTGCAGGGAAAACATTTTGCTGTGAAAGATGCAAGATCCTGAGAGATCCACCTAAACGTGCCTTTGTCTTGATCTCACTTGACAGTGCAGTAGACTGTGCCAGTGCTCCATGTCCTCAGGTCACCTTGTGGTATGAGATCCAGCTTCTTCCATCCTTGCTCATCCTCTCTCCCAGGAGATTCCAGGTCACTGACCTCAGCAACGCAGGATTTATTTCCATTGTTTCTTTTAATTCTCTGTAACTGGGTAAAAAACATGTATCTGTAGAAACAATTATTTTTTTAAATTATCTTGGGCAGGTTCAATTTTTTCAGTTCTCTATCTACACAGCAGACAGCGTGATGAGCTCCTCTTGCTGCTGGGTGTGAAGGCATAGCTGTAAAGCAGGTGGAAATTTTGAGAATGCAAATGCTGAGTATGTCTGAGGTGCTTGTGGAAAAATCCAAGTGAGCCCCTCATACTTTGAAATATTCTGCTTCAGTCCATATTTGCCATGCTTGAATTGGTCATTCCTTGGCACACTGCCCTCTAGCTGTATCATTTCACAGTCAATTCATAGAAAAATGTCGAGCTGGCTGACTGGAAATCTTTTGCTGTAGTAGATACATGAAGGGCAGATCAATAAACTGACAGGCAGCAGATACACAGAGCTCACTGCTTCTGCCTGGGATAGAACTGGAACTGGGAAATTCGTACCCTGCCACAGGTGGTAGCTTTTCTTGGGATCACAAAGATTAACACATGAAAAAATAGTGATATCCTGCTTTCTGGTTGAGGTTAAAAGTTTCATTGATCTCAGGGGACTTGGCACTGCTTCAGACATGCAACATCTGGTCTATAAGAAATGGGGACAAGTGCATGTGAAACAGATACAGTGTGAAAAACAGTAAGTGCAGAATAAAGCTAAATACAGCACTTTGTCAAAAACATTGACTAATGTGCAGAACTGGGAGTTCCAGAACAGTGTTCATATCCTTTTCTGAAAGTGTCTTCCAAATCAACTTGACTTCATCTCTGTCTTCCCTCTCTCCTTTCCTTGTCAAGTGTTCCCTTGCTATGCATTAGTTGAATTTTTAAGTCACTGCAGTTTCTATTGGTCTTTGAGGAAGAAAAAATGCAGCACCTCCATATGGGTTTGTACATCCTGTTTTGTAGGGCTTCATTTTTTAGGGATCTGAGTGACAGTTTTAAAGCTTTTCTTGTGGGGCTGTTGAAGTTATTTTTTCTACCTTCATGAGAAGATTCTTCTTTTCATGTTTTTGAAATGGAATTTTCATTTTCATTTCTATTGCTTGAGGAAAATTAAATGGAGCACCAGGGAAGGTGACTTTCCTCTCCAGATTAGATTGGTATGGTTTCTCACTAAAAAAAAAAAAAAAGGATAAAAAAAGGATAAAAAAGATGAAGCACTTGACAGTGCAGCCATATCAATCTTAGCTGATCTTAACTTTTGGGGGAATTAGGGTTTCTGAGTTAAGTCTTTCATCAGGCTGTCAGGACATTATTTTCTCTTATAAACTATAGGTCCTGTTTGCATTTTTGTGACATTTTCAATCCTGAAGGACTGACAGCACTTCACCTTCTATCCATCTGCTCTGTCTTTACCCTCTGTTGAGGTACAGCTGCCACAGTCTCTGGAGCACAAACTGGATATGTGTTTAATTGTGTATAACAACCCTGTCCTGTAGTGAAGGACAGAAGCAAAGCAGAATCCAGCAGAAACAGCTTTTCTTGTAGCTAAAAAATGAATATTAACTGAAGTAATTTTCTGACAATAAATTTCACTTCATCTCATCCCTTACCTGGTTCAAACCTGTTTGTATTACAGGTATCATGTGGAAGGTATCTGATCTGCCAGTCATACCCTATGGCTAGTATTTTGATCAAAACCCAAAAATTTCTAGTTTATTCTGCATTTATTTAGGTAGTACATGCTTTCTGACTCTCAGAGGTGCTCAATGTCCTTGCCAAAAATTAGTGGAGCCCCATTCACATACTTATCCTGAAACACCAGCTCCCTAGACAGCCGAAGTCAGGAATGTCAAATGAATTCCTGCTCCAGGAAAGTTTGACCATAACAGCAATACTCTGCTAATGCACAATGAACACAGAGTCAGAAAATTGGTCAGAATCATAACAGCCTCTTCTAGCTAATAAGGCAGTTCAGCACCTGAGATAAGCACAGGCATTAAGGGTTTACAGCTGCTATAAACGGTGGCAGTTCTAATGGCAGAATAGCAAAAATGCTCTGGACTTTAATTCAGTAGCTCGATGGTCAGTGATATAATTTTATGTGGCTTCCCTGTTGTTGTCTGCAAGAAAACAGGACAGACAGTTCAGCAGCCCAGAAGCACCGCTTCAATGTCCCTACTTTTGCTGGAAGAAGGCTATTTTGGAGGTGAAGGGAAAAAAGTAGAACAGCAGTGTGCTGGCAAGCACAGGCAGGGGTCCTTGGTGAACAATCCCAGAGGAAATACCTCATTACATGGAAAATTTTCAGCCCCAGTTAGCTAAAATTGTAGGGAAGGATATTTAGCTAGTAAAAAAGAATCTGAAGACACAAATTTGTTGAAGTCAGTGAAATGCTGTTTAAGGCAGTTAAAAGTAGTGAGGTCATTCTTGTAGACAGCTTTTTGAGAGTCCTGATTTCACCAAGGTTATTCTGATTTAATGATATGCTGCATCTCTAAGCTGAGGCTATGTGTGTGGCAGTGTATGCTGTAGAGTTATCTTTAGAGTGGGCTATTTTCCTAATCGTACCTGAGCATCATTTGTAGGTGAGTCAGCCTGCCAAGGAGATTTGGTATTCTTGGTAGCAATTCCCCTCCCTACCTTCCAGTAATCTCAAAGGACTCATTTGGGCATGTCTATCACATACAATTATGTAGGAACCCTGTTAATTAATTAATATTAACTTTAACAGTTATGCAATTCATTGCATTTAGAAGAATATAAAAAATTAGTAAACAGCCTCACTGTTGGGTCCTATTTGGCAAAATAGTACAGCTCATCCTGCCCAATTACAATGATAAGATTTTAAACTAATTGAACTCACACTGTGCCTCTCCATTACCTGACATTCAGCAGCACACAGAGAAGATTAAAGGGATTCAAGGGATGGTGTGTTTATAAAACCAGGAATAGTCACTCCTGATTCTCATTTAAGCATAAATACATTTTATTTCACAACTGAAAATTACTTTAAATGGAATTTGCCATATAAATTAGCACATTGAGAAGTCTGGGGCTTTTGCTGGTGTTTCAGGTTAAAAATAGTTACTTGGGATGCTCAGGGCTCCATTACACAACGGCAGGTACATAACCTGCAATCAGCTGCTCACCATGGCACCGTAGGAGCAGAGGGCTTGCCAGAATGTATTAAATCATTTGTTCATCTAACTTGACATTTTGCCTTCTGCACTGATATTCTTGAGGAAGGTGGAAGGCTCCCATAATGCCTACTACCTATCCAATAATGCTGTGTGGTGTGCAGGGATGAAAGATCCTTCTAGAGCCCTGCAGGCAATTAACATACACCCAGAAGCATGATATTCAATTACACTTATTGTTTCTGCATGCCAAGCAGCAAGAGGTGGTTAATGATTGCACAAAATTATCTAGCCTTTTAGGAAACTATACTCAAAGTTACTGGAACCTTACACTGCATATTAGCAAGATCCATATGAGGCCCACTAACAGCAGTAAAGCTGATGGAAGACCAGTGACAGATTATTCACCTGCATGGCAAAATTTGTAATTTTTAGCCTCTTATTCATACCCACAGATTTAGTCCTGGGGGACACCTTACAGGATGAAAATTTTCACCCAGAAGCAAATCTATTACTCTCACCAGCTGAAGCTTGGGGCTTTTTGTTCACTATACAGAACTGGCTATTTTTCAGATAAAGTTTTGGGCTGCTGAGTTCTCAAATTCTATTGCAGCACTTTGGACTCAGAAGTTGATGGTGACCATATCCATGGTACCCTGACATCTGCTGCCACTCACAGCAAAACAGACAAAAGATTGAATACTGAGTTATCTTTCAACCACTAATTCTAAAAATTTTGCAGTGGAGTTTGCATTTGAATGGATATTTCCACTGCCGTGGAAAAAATGGGGTCAAAGACACCAGGGTCAATGTAAGTTGTGTAGGAAGACATCATTCCCATACCATACTGGACCATGCAAGAAGAGAGGTGGTAAATAGTAACTGCTGTGAGAAATTATACATTTGATACCTCTTTTTACCAGAAAGGTCTGGGCTGGCAGCTTTATGTCCTTCAGAGAATGCATAGGGGAGGAGATGATGATGAAATGCATCTACATGTTTTATAGTATCAAACAAGTGCTGAACTTTGTCAAACTGGTGTTACAAATGTGCTGCAGATGAAATTTCCCAAGACCTTCAGTCTCTGAAGGACATATACTCTGATTAAGATGTACTGAATCATTACTTATTCAGTAAGAGGCAGTTAAGTTCTTCCTGCTAAAAACTCAAGCAAAAAGCATTGTCTTTAGGACTTAAAGAAATTATCATCCTTTTAAGTGAAAAGCTGTCTGCTAAAACTGAATGTGGGGTGATGGGTGCCTCTTACAGCTTCAAACCATCATCCAAGTTCACAGAGTGTCAGGATCTCAGTTAAAATGCAGTCTCATACCTTTCACCAGTACTGACTGGATCAAATGTATGTTCTGCAAATACATATGTTTATGGCACTGCCTCAGTGAATTCTAGGACTGATTCTGACCTGTTTTCACTTAACTGTTTCTGACTTAACCTGTTTCTGACTTAACTAAGAAACAATTTAATTCCAAAGCCTTTATAGAAAAAGACTATTTGTCTACATGAACTTTTAAAATGGACTAGTTGGGAAATGTGAATTTTAGTCTCTGTTTTGAGCATAGTCTTGGGATTCACAGAGAGGACATCAGGATTTATATTCCCCAATGACCAACCTACTGCTCATGGCAGATAAAAACCAGCTGCCTCCTCATGGGTCACAGTGAGCACTTGGAAACAAAATACTGCTTTGCCAAGCTTACTTGATTATTGCAAAATTAGTTAGCCTAATATCTCTATTTCCGGTAGCAGATGATAGGAAAAAGTGAGACTAATGAGCAAAAATGTTTTCTTTTCTACATGAAGATTAACATTTCACAGTGTGCTTTCCATTCAAATATTCTTGAATACCTACAACTGTAGCTTATTGAATAAAATGGGTGTAAACTAGAAAAACATACGGGTTTACTTCTCTCATTAATCAGAAGAATAAGTTGCGTGAAGATGTTGATGTTTTTCTAGAACAGAAAACAAATGATTCTGTGAATAACAAATAGGAACTAACACTGAAGTGCTGCAAGTTTTGTAGCAACAGCCACCAAGATTCACAAACATCAGAGGTAAATGAATTATCACCAGCAGAGCAGAACAGCCATCAGACATAATGATAGAAAACCTCCTTTCACACTCACAGACGTCAAGTTTTCTGTGCAATTAAAAGTTGGCAAAAGCAAACAATTGGCTTTAAAACAGGACAAAGCGCTATGAAAAGAACCAGGCTTTTTGCCTCAAGTGAGTGGACTGTGAATGAATTCAATTGCTCTGCTTGGAAAAGGGAGCAAACAAAAGTATGTGCTTTTGGACCCTTAAAAAAATTCCGTGTAAGGAAAAAAATCAAACTATTTAATAAATCAAACAAGAACTACTCAAAACATTAATTTCCTGCATTTCTTTTGAAGCAGAGCTAGTAACGCCCCTCAAAAGTGTCTTTAGATTTTCATCCCTCTTAAAAAGGGTACAGAGAAGTGGGAGCCAGGGGTTGAATCACTAACAGATGAACAGCAAGAGCAGGATAAAGGGGGATCACTAAGTGTTTTTTTCAGTGGTATCTATTTTGTTCTGGTGGAGTACTATTGATTTCATAAGCATCACTCACACAAGTGAGATGAGAGTTGTTTCATGTCCTTCATGGCTCAAAATCCTTTAAGCACTATTTGACTTAGTATTTTATTGTGAGCTATTTCTATTTCCTGAAGGAAGTTGCCAAAGAAAATGGAGGATGTTATTTGGGGGGCACCTGGTAGGGGATACTGGCCGAAGAAGGGACAATGTAGAAAGAGAGGAAGTGTGCTGGAAACAGAGCAATTGATCTTCTCAGTGGCACACAGTAAAACCAAGACAATGGGACTTTGCATGGTGATTTCCTTGTGAAATTTTCTGTCTGAGCTTGTGAGTTTGAGAAACAAAACTTGGAATTTGTCTGGTTTCATTTTCATTCTCGTTCTGAATTTCAGGTAAATTCTAATTTCCAATAAATTCTAATTTCCTCATCCTAATTCCTTCCAACACCAAGTGGATAGCAGTATTTCATTGATCACCAGATTTAAATTACTCCAGCCATTCATGCTGAGAATGTTAGGCAAGTACAAACCATGTATCTCACCACTGAGCACGAGGGTTCAGGGCTGCATTTTTCTATGCTCTTGATAGTTTTATTTTTCTTATTAGGAAAGAAGATAGATTTTAATTGCAGTCCTTTCCATAGAAATGAGAATACCTGGAATTTTAGAATAGAAGAAAATAAATTAAATAGTACCTTTCAGAAACATTTTCTGATTTTGTCCATTCCAAGTTAAAAGACAGTACTGTCAGTCTCCTGACCTTTAATGAAAAATTTCAGGCATCTTGAAATTTCAGAGTTAAAATTTATCAGCATAAATTTCCTGAAATAATATGGAAAATGTAGTTTTATTACTATTCTTTGCCACTGCTTTTTAGCTGTATTTTAATAGCAAGGTGAAAAGCAATTTATCATCTTAGCGAAAATTTCTTTTCTGGGCTGGTTGGTTGGTTGGTTTGGCTGCTAGTGTTCAGTGAAGGAAGTTCTAACACGAGTGGTTAGCTGCTAGCACATTAGGGTATTGCTGTGTGGGAAAGCATTTCAACACCCAAGTGTTTCATTGAACTGAAACCACAATTTAAAATGATACTGCAAGTTGACATAGGTAAGTACATAATGCTGGAGCAGATAGGAGCACCTAGAAAGAAGGAAACTTCTCAAGGATGTGAAAAGATTAGATTCTATTCTTTGTGCCAGAAAATAAGGAAAGCAAAAAAAAAAAGAAAATAGAACACAAAATCCTGTTCCCTTACCTCAAGAGGGGATCAATGCAATATCAGATCCAAAGGTTCTTTCAGATCTGGGCATCCTGTCACAGGGACATCAACCATCTTCCACCCTCCTCTGTTGCCAGAGACCTATATAAATATTGGTGAAAGTTAAATAGAAAAAAGTAAAATTTCTTTGGAGTAAGTTTTCTCTTCAGTTTCAGATTTAATGAAGTTTTTCAAGAAATAAGCTCTTAATTCATCACACCTTCTCTATCAGGCTGCAGCAAGGTCTTCCGCAGCAAACACTTGGATTAATCAGGTATCATGAATAACTGGCCTGTCTTTGTTAAGTTTGAAATAGGAAAAAACACAAAAAGAGAAGGCTGAGAAAGACAGAAAAAAACCCTCAAATTCAATAGAAATAAAATGCAAGAGGGGATGATGGTGAAATGTGATTTTAAAAACTAGCTGAATGTTAATAGTTTGGGCATCCTTGGAGTCAGACTGCTTTGCGGGTGCATTGAGGGATGATGCCATGATGCCATGAGGAGGAAAACGAATTGTCCAAGCTCCCTGGCTCCAGCTACTTTTCCTACAAATGATCACCCTGACTCTCGTTATTGCAGTGACAGAGAAGGACGTGGTCCTTCATCACTCCCAGCTCACCAGTGACAGCTACGTCCATCACCCTGGCATCAAGACAACACTTTAGGTGCTTCAAACACAATTTGAAATTCAAAATATTTTCTCTTGCTACTTCTGTGCTAATTTAGGACCCCATGTAAATACCTGGAGTTCAGTTTCACTGTTGAATTCTCCACAATTGCCTAAACCAGGCAGAAACATTTTTCTTCAGCTTTGTCAGAAAATGGCTTTTATCAACAAGTTTGTGGGAAACATTTGCAGGTTGAACTTGATTTTCTGTAGCTTTTTTCATTTTTATTCAGCAAGGCATTTAAAACTCTAGCAAATTTTTATAGCATCTGTATGCCCCAACTATAGACTTAGGTGGTGTAAACACACAACAAACCTGCTGGCTTGGTCCCCTCCTGTGAAATGCGATTGTTTTTCTATTCTCACAATGTATTTAACAGTATGAAAACGCTACAAAAAACAAACTTCTTGTAGGCTCTGAGCTTGGTTCTCTTATTGGAAAAATAGTAGCATAATTCCCCTGGTACATATATAACACTTTCCTTGTTAAATAGGTATATATATTCAAAGCTATATTTTCTATATATTTACATCAATTTTTTTGCTTGTTGCTAGTGGATAATGTAATTCGTTACTCTATGCAATAATTCTCTTAGTACCTTGTGTGATGAGTAAGTTTCTGAGGTTTTCCCCCCCAGCTAATTGCCCGGTATTTGTTGCTGGTTTTTTGTGCCAGTTTTGTATATACAGTTCACCCCTTCCACTTCTTCTCCCCTACAAACACTGCTGTCTGAGATGAACAACAATGGGTGGAGAGATTTTTGGTCTTTCAGGCTGCCGCTGGGACCCCCAAAAGCCAAGAGAACCAGAGTCAGGCCGGGGCTGCCGAGCCGAG
>VXBU01001469.1:0-45172 GCA_013400315.1 Bombycilla garrulus
TCTGGGACACCCAGAGCCCTCTCTTCGTGCCCTCATCCAAACCATACCCTGGGAATACCAACACTGCTCCATCAGGAAGGGCAGTTCTATGGTAACTTTTCAGGTGACCTCACCACTGCCTGGAGCTGGCAGGAAGGTGAAACCTCCCAGGGGCAGCTCCAGCTTCCCACAGTGCACCCCACAACACCTCAAAGCTGAAACATGATTTCTTCTCAGAAGTGGCACTAGTGACCAATTTCAGTCAAGTTTGAGGGAACAACTCCCTCCACCTGTGCAAGCCACTCTGCCTCTGTGCTCCTTTTTTGCATCCCTGTTGAGACTGCAGATGTAGGTACCATTATTGCAGGCTCTGATGCTGGTTTGGGGTTGTGGGCACCTGCTACAGCACTGGAGCATTTACTAAAGCCAAGGGGCCAGCCACAGGATGTCAGTGCCTGAACAGCATCTATTTGGGCTAAATATCAACCATTAAAATAAATGGTACAAAATTATGAAACCCTTACTGTTCAGTGAGCGATGAGTTTCGGTATTCTGTGCTAGCTGACTGTAAAGGAACCAGCGTGTGAGGAGAAACACAAGGATCGCCATCCTTCATGAAAGATCCCATCTACACTAACTGCAAATCCATTCATAAGCACTCAGAGGCTGGATTCATTACTGTTCTCTGAATTAGGGAGCCTTTCTGAGGTGAGTTCCAGGAACAACTCCAGCATGAGGAATTCCAGCGTGGGTTTCTCTATAAATCCGGCGTTATCCGAGTCCATACAAAGGACCCCGTTTGGAGCTACACTTGCACTCCACAGCCCTAGGTGCAGAGGTGTAGGAGGGGTCCAACCAAAGAAAGAGATGCCAGCCCCCACAGGAATTTCTTCCTTCAAGGTAGCTCTCCACACATGGGCCAAGCCAAACCTTCGCTTCCTCTCCCCAGCACAAAGCCATTCCTCAGGGGAACCTGCGCTCTCTGAAACCCTGGAAGCAGCATACCCCTAACTCCACCATTTGCTCTGTGGTGTGGAGGAGGAAGCTTCAGTGCTGGCTGCTCTTTCAGAAGATCAGAAAGAAGCAAGCAGGTGTAGGCAGAACACCTCCATGATTAATGTCACGCGGCACACGCCGTGAGCCAGGAGCGGAGCAGCCTCCAGCAGCTGCACGTCAGTTCAGTTTCTCTCTGCACAAGATGAAGCACTGCGTGTTGTTGATGGCCAATTCAGAAGTGCTGCTGAACTGTCATGTTCTATTTGAACAGACATACATACAAACCCCTCCAATCATCACTTCCTGGGTCATTTCCACACCCAGGTAGAGCCCACAGCAAGTCAGGGACGATGCTCTCTTCCTAAACTCTGCAAAATCACAAATGCTCCAAGGCTGGAAGGATTAACATCGCTGTCATAAAGCACTAAGAGATAAATACCATCCCTGGCAAGAACACCTGATAAAGAACAGGAGCCTCTGAGGCAGACTTGCAGAGCAGCTTATGGATCAGACCAGCATTACCAGTACTGATGATATCACACCTCACAAATTTTGGCATCTTTTAACCAGCAGGTACTAGCCAACAAATGGTTCATGCTACTCCATGTTCCAGGAGTCTCCATGTGCAGCATTTCCTACTGGCCCAACATTACTTGAAAACATTCTGGTGGCCAAATCTCAAAGGGGCACTGCTGCAGCTGGAGCTGCAGTGAAGCTGGCACAGGGACCTGGGGCAGCCTCCACCACCACTATCTCAGCTTCCTTTGTCCTTCCATTTAGAAGCCTTTTACACAAATTTGAGGCATTTCTTGCTGCTGTTGTGTCTCTCACTCCATCCTTGCCATCAACTGGGCCCCACCACCCAGCTCTGCTCTGTTTTTTGGGCAGTACCAGCAGTCAGCACGGACTGAGACAGCAGGAAACCAGAATCCACACACCCCTGCTGTCACTGAATACTTTCACAAGAAGTTAAACATTTGAACACTATTAAATAATTTTAATTCTAAAGTTCCATCACATATCTCAGAGCAGACATATTTTTTTACCCATAGCAAACCTCTGCCACTCCATCCAACCTCCCTGAGACACTCAAGCCCTTCTACTCACCAAGGCCAGCCAAGTAAAAGGCAGTGCCTTTTAGAAATCTTTACAGAAGTCAAGCAGGTGTATTCAAACTCTTTGTCCTTGGCTTCCCCACCTTCACCTCTGATTTTAAGTAATGGCACCGTTTCCCAAGCAGGCGAAGCTCGCACTGATGTTATCCCATCTGTCTGCTTGGAGAGCTCTACAGCAGAGCTTCAGCTCTCTGTCCTATCTGCATTTTAGCTAAAAATCCATCTCTGCACACCTTTACAGCTGAACTGCATCTGCACACCCCTTCTCACAGGGCAGCAAGACAGGGAAAAGATAGCAAGCAGGACTGACCTATTTGGCTTGATGCAAAACCCATTGATGTCAATGAAAACAGTAACAAAAAAAAAAAATAAGAATCGGAACTAGTTAAAAGCTGTCCTTTCAAATCACACATATGAGGGTTAAAAGAAACAGGAACATCCAGCAAGCCTGAGGCTAAGGCAGGAAACATGAATGCTCTTGTTTTAATACATGGAATTATCAACAGGGTTTTAAGACCAGTTTGTCCTTAAAAGCAAAGCCCTATTGTCAGGCTGACAGCGTGGGCCTCATCAGCCCCAAGGAGCAGAGAAAGTCGTAGCAGCAAGAGTTGTACAACACTCATCCTGGAGCTCCCTTGCAGTGTCCCTCACACAGTGCATGCATAAGCAAATGCTTCATACATGTCTGAACAAAGGGCGGAGAGGCCTTATTTTAGTGTGAAAAAATTATGGGAAGCAGAACAATGAGAGGCTACAATTTTCATTGATATTCTTTTCAGCGTACCCTAAAAGAAAAAGGCTACAAGAGAATATGAAAACCAGCTTGTGACTTCTCACAGACAAGTGGTAAAATTTTATTGTTCTGGCTGTTCCCAGAGACTGTATTAATTTTTACACCCAGAGATATCATCCTTTGTAGTGTGCACAGCTCCCAGCGCTCAGCTGCTGTGTTATAATCAGAGACAATGCTGGGTCCAGCATCGCTGGAATGGGCTCTCCAGTAGGCTCTGCCAAAGGTTTACTGCATGCCTGGCAAACAGCACCCCTCCCACAGGGATGATGTCCTCCCCCAGCTGCATTGGCTTTAACTCCCCAGTGCACCCAGTGATGCCATAAAGCACACGGAGTTATTATTTCTGCTGGTATTGTGACCCAACTACATATTTCTCATCCGCCAAATTTCCTTCCCTGAAAACAGTTCTGCCTTTAAAGCAAAATGGAAAAGATTATGTAAAGCTTTAAAAGCACTCCTTGCGTTCCTACGCTTCTCCCCCCTTCTCTTACACAGCACACTTGCTCTATTGAGCAATGCAGGTGTGAAATTATTGGAAGCACTGTGGAATTCACCCTTCCCCAGCGCCCTGCCAGGCACAGCCAGCCAGCAGCTGACTGACCAATACAACTGTGCAGGTCTCAGGGCAGAAAAGAAGCTCCAGCACCCAGAATTTCAGCGCTGGACAGTCCTGGCTCAGGCTCGTGACGTGTCTGTGTCAGCCCTCACTCAGCCCTCTGGGTTCCCTTCCCTGGTGATGAAGTTTGGAGACTTCCCTCCATCAGCACCGCATTCCCTTCTGCAGCACACAGTCCTGAAAGCTGGACCAGATGCTGACAAAGACTGTTCCTGGGAAGACCCTGATTATACCCATTTGTCATTGTATTTCCAGTAATTTGGGTAAATCCAAGTAAATTTCACAAGATGCAGCGGTTTTCACAGGCTGACACAAACTTGGTGCTCCAGAACACAAAGCTGATTTGTTAACTTCCTACAGCTCCTGCACTGGTTCTGCCTGGGGTTGGTAATTTTCATCCTAGCACTGGTGCAGCACCCTGTAAGGATGAAAATAATGCTGAGAACACACTGATGGTTTGGCTGCTGCTGCTGAGCAGCTCTCACAATCGATGGAGGACCTGTCAGCTCCTCTGCTGCCCTGCCAGGGCGACACTGGGGCACAAGGAGCTGGGGGGGACACAGCCAGGACAGCTGACCCCAGCTGATCAAAGAGATATTCCAGACCAAACACTCAGGGTGTAAATTGTGGGGAAAGCTCAGGGTATAAATGGTGGGGAAAGCTGGCCAGCAGTCACTCAGGAACTGGTGAGCGACTGTTTTTCATTTGCATCACTTGACTTTCCCCAGTCTTATTTCCCTCTCTTTTCTTTTTTTTTTCTTTTTCATTATTACCATTATGTTTAAATTATCAAACTGTTCTTATCTCAACCCACGAGTCCTCAGTTCTGCCCTTCTGATTCTCTCCCCCATCCCACAGAGAGGAGTAAGCAAGAGTGTGTGGGGCTTGGTGGCCTGTTGGGGATAATCCACAACACTCCTGCACGCCCATTTTCCTGCCTTTCAGCATAAATAGACAGCTTCCCAGGAAGAGAGACAGGAGCAGCACCAAAAGCCTCTGGCTGAGCAGCAGGATCCAGAGCTGCTTTCTGAGAAAATGACATTGAAAAGCAGTTAGGGCAATAAAACCTGTTTGCTGCAATATTCACTCAAATATAGACATAGGTATGCTCACAAACACCCAAGGTGCACAAATATCAAAGGAAACCAATGGTGCAATGAAATTAAGTTGCTTGGTAATGCCCATAATCCAGCTGAATAGCAGAAACAGTGCTGCAGGTATAAACACCAATGAATGCATGGAGATTCACTTATAAATGCAGAATACACAAACAATTGATGCTTTGATCACCTGATTTATGATGGTGATTTAAAACCACCTAAAAGGACATGTAATTTTAGAATTTAATAAGCATCTTGTAAAAATTAATTACTTTATTCCAACTAATACACTGCCATGTTGGCTTCTTCCCTTTGCTGAAATTCTGACAGTATCAGTGTTTTACTTTTCAAAAAATTCAATATACTCATGCTACCTTTTCAAAGAGCAATCTGTAAAAAATAAACTCAGCATCTTAAATTTACAGCACAGTTCAATATTCGAAAATGTTTACCAAACTCTGATTTTTAATGTGTCTTTTCAGGTTTAAATGGAACAACAGCTGTGGAAGCTGCACCACGGGAACGGTAGCAATCCAAAGATGACATAATGGCTCAAAATCCTCAAAAGCTGTAAATCACAGCCACCTCTGGACGCCAGGTCACACAGTGCTCTGCAGAGCAGAGAGAGGACAGGAGACCAACACTAAGGTTCTGAGTGTGACCTTTTTCTTCAGTAGACATAGAATTTTACATTTTACTGGTTTGTCCATGCCTTTCGACTGCCAGATTCCTCACCCTCTTACCTTTCTCACCCTGGCAACAAGCCTTAATTCTTTTTTTTCCTCCTGGACTGTAAACCTTGTGTTTGTCTCTAATATGTCATCATCTAATCTGTATCACAGTTCATTTACAAGTTTTCTATATTTATAATCTCTTTTTTTAGGTTGGGGGTTCTTTTGTATTTTTAAGACATGGCTTTACCAATTTACTGCCAATTACACTGCCATTTTTTTTTCACTAATAAAGCTGTGAGAAAAGCCTGGGTCAGGTCAGAAAGCCTCTCTTATTAGGCACAGATATGGCTTTCAACACACGCCAATTGCACATTAACAAGGCCACAGTCTTGTGTTTGCATCTTCAGACAACTCCTGCAAATTCCTACTTGCGCTTCCACAAGTAGGATACAGCACAAATTAGAGTGCATGATTAAAAATTATAATAACAGAGCTAAAACAATATCCTGTTCATCACTCATCAAAAGAAAGAGAAATAACTGCCTTGGGGCTGTAATAAGACAGAAAGTGGGACAGGGAGACCAGTCCTCCCCAGCAGACTCTGCAGGAAGCATTCCAAACATGACAAATTCACTGTTCACCCAGCAGATGAAGTAATGACACCAGTATTTGTCCATAAAATGTAATTTAGCCAGACTACTCCAATGAAATCAGAAGCTTTAATGCTATAAAACTACAGGGTTGGAATATTTTTACCTTATTAAGGAAGGGGGGGAAAAACCCCATAAGCTTTCATTTTCCCTGAGCCGAACCATCACAGTGTGGGCTTTGTTTTCAGGAGCAAACCACACAGCCCCCAGCGCTAAACAATTTGCGTAATTCCTCCTGCCACGCACACACCTTGCCAAAAGCCTGGTGCCAGGTGTAAAGTCCACACTCTGGGCTTATCAGCACATTAAAAAAAAAAAGCATCTTCCCTCTGAGCCTAACCAGATACCTGAGGGCAGGCACCAGCCTGGATTCCTTCGTGCTTTCTGTCCCTGCCTCGTCTTGCCCCACGCCGCGAGCGCCGGGGTGAAGACATCAAGCCAAAGCTTGTCCTTGTAAAGAGCCAGTCAACAGCTACGAGAACATCTGCCAGAAATGCAAGTTTAGGCTTGGTTTAATACCTGCCCTCAGCTCCTGCCAGACATTAATGATGCAACAGCCAAGGCATGTTATTGAGTTGGTGTCAGTTCCTTTTTCATATTCAACCCGAATCCTAAAAACAGTTCTTTGGAAATTAAGGGAAGAGCTATACTCGAGTCAAACTAATCCTGAACTTTATTTCAACAAACCTCAGCAAAAAAGCAAACAACAATCCATGTGTTTTTATGACTTCGGGAATGACAAAATGGAAACATGTCTTTAAAGAAAAAAATTAGTATGTGCTCATGCCATGTTCGCAGCTAGAGACTGCGAGAGCACATGGAAGTCCAAAAATAAAACTTGACTAGAAACAAAAGCACAAGTTTTTCCTTCTGTCTAAACGAAGGGAAACATAAACAGTGAAGTATCAATAGCAAAATGTCTATCCCATTTTAATAAGACTTTTAACAGCGCGCCGTGAAAAAAACAAGAATAAAATTTATCCTATAGCACTCTAAAACTACCAAGAGCTCAGAATAAAAGTGTTTTCCTGCATGGCCATCAGTAAAATCACTCACACATGAGATTTCTGAGGCACAAGCTTTAAACCGAGAGTCATTTAAAATGCTTTCTGGATGAGAAGTTACTCTCACACTGGTTTTATATGAAAATATGAATTACTGTTAAGGGACAGCTGCGTGGTGCTCTACCACCCCTGGAGCTCACTCCTCAGCAAAGGGAGCCAAAGGCATGGCTATTAGGCAAATTAGGAACTGCTCAAAGAACTGCTAACCTGGCTGCAAAAGGGCTTCTTCTGAAAAAAAAATATTTGCAACTTATTCATTTTTATAGCAAACAGCAGGATTGTCATATACTCTTCGTAGAGGTGTTGAGCTATAGCAGCTGCTTACAAATCCCAGTAAATGAGGCAATGTGGCAAACTTCACCTGAAACCAAACCATCTTTTGTCTCCCTGGATGACAACATTAAATAGGGCAGAAATGGCTACCTGGACCAGGACTGCTCAAAGAGCAACCTTTTTTTTTTTCTTTTGCCATTAAAACCCAAATTCAATTAGTTCCTCCATGCTCAAACAGAACTGCCACTGCTGAAATTGTACTCCAGCAATAATTGCCATCCAAGAGTGATCTAATTATATACAAGTCTCAGTGGCTGCATTCCCACGTTGCTTCCTACAACCCGGATTCACTACAATACAACTCGTAAGTGAAAACCACAGCGTTTTCATTCCTCCTCCCTTAAGACTGCACGGCTTTATATAAGTGTAATGAGAATGGAGTCAGTCTATTAGTAAGCTTACCATAAAAACTCAAGTTTCTACCTACTGTTAAATACAAAGGAGGAGAAAAGGCACTTCAGCTGCATGTAAAAAACCAGCTGATGGGCTAAACCACACAAACAAGAGAAAGAACATTCTTTTAATTAAGGTACTGGATTAGGATTCAAAGACCAGCTTTGCTTCTTGGCTGTGTCACCCGCTTCCTGTGTGACCCAGGGCAAGAAATTTCATCGCTCCACAGCTCAGGTTTTCATCTCTAAAATGGACAGTGACATTTCCCTCTCCTGGCCTTGCTGTATTTCTGTTGTAAAGCAATTACTGTGTGCTGGCATACTGCCCTGGACAATAAGTATCCAATATTAATTGAAGCCTCTGGGTACTACTCTAATAAAAAGCAAAAATCGACTTGTCTCCCATTCACAGCACTCTGGTGGAGTTTTGTATCACCACCATTTGCCACTACTGCAACCTAAAAACACATCTGAGCAAAGCCCTGCTTCAATCCCCACGTGGAAATGGAGAAGGAAGGAAAAGGGGTATCCCAAACATTCCACTTTGTCCAGCACAGAACATCCTGGCCAACTTGAATGGGCTAACACTGTGCACAAGTATCCTGTGCAATAGAGAGGCTGCCAATGACTTGCTGCTTTCTTTTTCTTCTGTATTTTCTTCTCCCACTGTAAAAAGAAAAAAAATCAGTGCGAGGGTTTTGCCAGGTCTGTAAATTTGAACAAGACCATCTGAGCTGCCTCTTAAGAGTTCTTGCAAGTAATTACAAGGTAAAAATGAGAATACTTCACACCTACACTCTGACTGAAAACTTCTCAGCCTTGCTGGCTCCAGGCTTTTAATTGTCGAAAGAGTTCAAGGTTTGGAAAGTTATTGGCATATTCCTAACCAGCATTGTGTCACTATTTGGCACAGTTTTTGCTGGGATACCTCCCAACTCTGTGACATAATCAGAGGGTTCTCTACATTACACCGTATAGTCAGATGCTCATGTTAGTGTAATATGTTACCATGTTTAATACCATTTGCTATTACTTACACTTAATCAGCTCTGGAACCAGTTAAACCATATAGGAAAAGTAATTTCAGAGGCTTTCAACTGACAGTTTCCTACACAGAACTTGACCCAAAATTACGACCTGGAGTTTGTAAGATGCGGTCTAGGTACGCAATTGCCTCTAAACAAACATTCATAACTCTCCACAACCCTGTGGGAACTGAAAATTTATATGAAAACAGAAAAAAGGGGCATAAAGTTAACTCTGTAGAACTGTCTCAACTAGAAAAACTGTCAGAGTTTCCCCTTCTGGCCAGCCTTAATTTACTGCTTCAGCAATTTTATGCTCCACAATTACTGCAAGCCTCCAGCCACACAGGAATGGCTGAGGACTCCGACATCAACCCCCCTTTAGGTTAAAATCCCAATCTCTTGAGAGATTCACACGAAACTCAACACAAGGTGCACATTCCCACGCACAGGTTTTCAAACAGACTCACAGTTGTGCCCTCGAACTCATCAAATGAAATGAAAAAGAAGAGTGATAAAATTACTAAGAATGCAGGACTCCAAAATGCAGGTTGTTACTTGCAAAAGTAATTTTTGGACTTCTGGGTTCATTTCTTACAGCACACAAGCAGGGTCCTCTGGGTGCCATCAGCTGGACACCCAGCACCCCGAACCTCTCATCACCTCTGAAAACCTCATTATTTACTTTCCTACCTTTCTATAGGAAAGGACTAGACATTTAAATAAATGACATAATCCTTACTACCATTCCATTCATTCATGCAGGTCACTATAATTTACTGCCAGGAAAAATAAACCTCTGCAAAATATTCCTCAATGCAAGACATTCAAAAGGCTCAAAGCAGGAGAGGAGGTGAGAGGGCTCCTGACAAATATTTGCTCAAGTGACCGCATCATCCATGAACACATTTGCTAGGAAAAGAAAACGGGCGAAGAAATTTATGGTCAACACGAAACACGCCAGGCTGGGAGAGGAAAACGAAGAGGGGGTAGAGAAGGGGAATTCTTAACCCGTTTCATTTCAGCAAGGAAAGGCTTTGAGTCAGGCCTAGAGCCTGGCAAGCCTGAGCCCTGGGTGAGGTGGCCACGCAGAACACAGCGACTACAACAACTGACAACATCCCGGCAGCCGTTGCTGCTGCGCCCTCCATAAACTGTGTTTAAACAAGTGTTCAAACAAAAATGGCTTTGCCAGCCACCCAGCTCACCTCAACCATCCCCAGAGCTCACTCTGTGACAAAATATTGCCAAGGCTGTGAAAATCCTCACAGCTTTCAGCGGTCACTGCCCGAACTGAAGTACAGGTGAGCTGGGTGGTTGATGGGCTCGGAAGGATTGATTACAAGTACGAGTGCTGGTGGTGGGGCTTTAGTCTGATGGCATCCTCATCACACAGTGATCTTTCTCCTCCTCTGCTCCACCAAGGCCAAATGTCAATTCCCTGGCATTTTCACAGGGAATGTTTTCCTCTCGTGCTGCACAAAAGCTAGTGATTGTTTTCTCTTGGATTTGGGTGTTTCCCCAGATTTAGGTGGTCTCAGACAACACAAGAATCTGCTTT
Organism: Bombycilla garrulus; assembly: GCA_013400315.1. Lineage (NCBI taxonomy): Eukaryota > Metazoa > Chordata > Aves > Passeriformes > Bombycillidae > Bombycilla > Bombycilla garrulus. The sequence continues at coordinate 10,299 of VXBU01001469.1, forward strand.
TAAAGACCATCCAAAATAATGCAAGGGATATATCTTTACTCATACAAAACCAATCAAGAACTAGAGAAATTAACATTTTGTCACCATTTAGGTTATATAAACCCACGCTTAGAATAAAATATTCTGCAAAGAATCTATGGAGTTGGGCTGTCTGTCACCAGCCAAAAACAGCACACAATAATCAAATTAATTTTTGCTTTCAATAGTGATTGATCAAAAGTTCTATTCACAGAGCCTGTAGTGCTCAGATCACCTCACAAAGCTGCAGAGAGCAAAGCCCATTCAAGACATACTTCAGAAACCATGGCTCAGATCCCTAAAGGTCCTATGAGAAAAGCCACAATGGTTATTTTGGACAGCAATGCTTTCAGAGTCAATAAAATTGCTCACACCCATCCAGGCTAATCGGCAAGACTAGAGGTGAACAGAAATTGTTCCTGAGATTTCAAGCTCTAATTCAGCTAACCACTTAAATAAATATCTGTAAGCCTTATTAAAGTCAACAGGATTTAGGTATTAATAAGGCAACATTATTAAGCCTGTGATTAATAGTCCTGCATAATCACAGCTTTGCTACTACTTAAAAATTCACACAGCTGTTTAGAATTTGTCCTCAGGTAAAACACTTCTTCAGAATTTTTATCATCTGTATTTTGGGGACTGCTCAGAGCCCACCCAACAGGCTCCAGTCAGATCCCTGTCAGACTGCTGTGAATGCAAACTGCCTTTCCTGGAGCTCCAGATCTGCTCTAGCTGCAAAGTCAATATCTAGCTTTTCATTAAAAAAAAAACTTGTTTCAGCTATAATAACAGGACTCCAAAGGACTGCTTGACAGTTTTCATAACTGCAGTTATTAAACTCTGTGTTAGTACAATTGTACAAGTAATAATTAAATTGTAATACTAATGATTAAAATTGCATCAGCATTTATTATTTGGTCGTCATGGCAAACTTGTGGGTGGATATTACACATGGATATCACACTTTTTGCCAAGGCAGGGGCAGATTAATCCTACAGACACGAGTGAGACAGATGAATATATAAAGATATGAAGCAATTGGCCGTGCAGTGAAATCTTATCTTTAGAGCGCTGTGAAATCACCTCCAAAATAAACGTGGAATGTATCAGCTCCATTCTGAACTTTAATAGACAAAGTCATTAGTGAAAAACACTGTCCTGCCCGGGACAGCTTCACTTACCAACCACGTCGAGGTGGTAGGTGTGGTTGATGGAGCCATACTGGTTCTCCACGATGCACGTGTAGTTCCCCTTGTCCGACGGCACCACGCTCTCCATGATGAGGCTCCAGTGCTGGTTACGGACCTGGGGATGGAACCACAGCGGTTGGGATCTTCTCAAGCAGAGTTTCACCCTCTCCCCTTCCAAAAGAACTGCCCCCTGAATAATTAACCTTGTGTTATCCACAGCTGACAGCCTCTTCCGGGCTCGTTTGACAGCTCTGGATGCTGAAATGATTTGTGCTTGATCCAGGACAGCGCGGCTGCAGCACAGAAAGCTTTCACACCTCCTGCTATAAATTGACCTGGCCCCTGCTCCAAGCACTGCAGATGTCAGTGCACACTCAGTCCTCCCAGGCTGACCAGGATGGCACCAATCAGCAGCAATTGTCTCACTGGACTTTACCTTTCAATCCACTCTAAAGTGAATGCACACCCTCAGGATATTCCCCACCTGTGTCCAAACATCCACCTGGTAATAACTGCCCATCAGCAATAGGGGATGGACGATCCTTTAACATCTCAGTCTCCATCCTTCCTAAAAGCTCAACTACACAGCTCATGTTTTACAGAAACTGAGGGGGGATGTTTGGGATTCCTCCCCCAGACCTCCCACTGCTCTGGGGTACCACAAGAAAGAAATGAATCCTAGAATCATGCTGCCTCGTGAAAAATGCCTGGAAAAAAATCCTCACGGAAACAAAGCGTTGGGATATACATTTATCTCACAGAATCCCTCTCAGACAGAATTTATTAAAGGTACTGATTCTGTTCCCATTTGAACTCCAAAGAAGCGTTGGCATTGGTCTCACAGAAAACAGGATCCAGCCCAGTGCTGGAAGGACACGGAGCCATCCGGTACATACATCTATTTCCTGCATCAGAAGTTGGCTCCCAAAATGACCTTTTGCTGGCTATGGACTAATTCCTTGTTTTAGCATTACGTGTTCGACAAAGCGCTCAGAGAGCTTAACATTCTCTGTAGCTGCAACGTACAATTCTTCAACTGCAAAGTACATATTTCAGCAAATGGAATAAAACACAATCTGGTACAGTCATTTTAATCAGCCAAATGGAAAGCAGTAATTCAGTGCTGTACACCAGAAAAATTTATGGACCATTCAGTGACGCTTCCAGTAACCATACATTCTTAAAACATCATTACAACTATAGCTATGAAATCCTGCATCGTGCCTGACTATTTTGTAGGTCCTTATCCAGCAGGAAAAGCTGCACAGGGCCACATCCCAGTGCCAAGAGCACTTGCTGGAGGTAAAAATGCCTTCAGTTCTAAGCTTGTAAGAAAAGTTCTCTAAAGGCAGCTCCTGGCTTTCCTAGTTCTCCCAGCTAGTAATTATCTCACCAGCTGGATATGTCTATTATTGCTCAATTGTGGACTAATAATATTAGCTAATGACTGGCCATGTGGGCTTTGAAAAGCAAAGAAAGTGTGGGCAAGACTCCAGCAGCAGGAGAAGAGAAGATGCTAAGCTGATGTCAGAGAAATGTGTGACACGGCCTCAAAATCTCCAGCCCAAACTTAAGGCTTCTCTCCTCAGCCCCTCGTGTTGAAGGTCAAACAATTATACTGATGTCATCAAAATGATATCTTGATTTTTCTTCACACTGTGAAGAGCTAAGGAATAAGTTTATAGAATTAGAAATAGTTTATCAGTGTTATTTTGACATCTTGTTCTGCTAAGCAACTCTGAAAGTCAAAGTTTGGGTCAGGAAGAACCACTGTCATAAAATGTTGGTAAATAACAAATACAGCAGCTACATATTCTGAGTATTTTACTTCTTTGGGATTTATTTTGAAGGACATTTGGTCAAAGTGACCCAAACTTTCTGCCATTACAAGCTAAAACACACTTGTCAGACTCAGAGCAAGAGTTTTTAACGAATCTGACTGCAAAACAGGAAGAACACATTGTAGTTCCACAAAAGTTAAAACAAATAAAAATTGTAAACAAGCTGCAGGTAATTAATTTGACAGGAAAACACAAGAAATTGTTTATGTTCAATGAGAAAACACTACTAACTTACAGCCACAAGTGGACATAATGGATGGCAGTATTAAAAAGTATTTGTGCAATTTCCCTTCTTGTAACTCCACGGACAGAGATAATATCTTTATAACAAAACAACAGCTTAAACCACTTTAGTTTAAGCTAAACAACTGATGTAGAGGCCCAAAGCAGTTATGACACATTGTCAGACAACCGGATTTATGTCAGGGATCTGCATCCAACGAGAATGTTGGCTTAGTGCTTTGTGGCTACAAGTGCAGCATTGCAAAGTCCAGGAAAAAAAACCCTTTGCTGGGGATGAGCAGCCTCTTGTCTCACTGAAGATTTTGCAAATTCAACATTTCATTCTCAGACATGAAACAGCCCAGCACATCCCTGCACCCACACAGCCTGAAACACAGGCTTTGGTAGTGTGGCCTTTTAAAGTGAAATACCACATCTATTAGTCCAGGCTTTTTCTTGACTAGTTATGGACACTTCTGGCAAATTACTGACAGCTATTTTTTGGGGGAAATCTTCTCTGTCAAGTTTTTAACCATTTTTCCAAACAATTTCTCTGAAAGATTCACTTTTTAAAATGAATTATCAGTATTAAATGCATACAAACTGCACCCTTAAGTTTTAGCTTGGAGGTGGGAAACAAACTGGAATCAAAATGCCAAGAAATATTGGTCAGAGAACTGGGAAAGGGCAAGGAATTTTTCATATAAACTTTTCATCTCGTAAAGAACAGTGGACAGTTTATTCAGTCTTAAAAGGCGTGTTTTCACTGAAGAGATAATGTAAAGTTGTCATTTAGCTAAAAATGGATCAATGTTAAACTAATTTCAAAGGGAAGAAGGATTAGAAACCAAAATGCAACTGTCCATGAAATCAGCACAGTTCAGACAGCAGCACAGTGATACTGCTCAGACAAAGAGAACAGGTACAGAACACCCCTGGCAAAGGCCACACACTTATGCAGCTGTTCCTATAACCAGAAATTTTCTTACTCTCTGTTTACCTGGCTGAATTTAAACGTGTTTAAGACAACTGCAGCGATGAAGCTTATCCAAATGCATAGGTGAAAACACACACGTGTTAATGCTTAAACAGTAACAGCTGATAGAGGTGCATTTGCTTTCTGGGTGGTGTACAGGAAAGAAAAGGCTCCTGTGGTCTCAGAGAGGATTTAGTTTATCAACTCAAAGAAAATATAAAACACCTCTAAAGGCACAAACAAGAGTTATCATCATTTCAAAAAATCAGAGTAAAAAGGATTTAGATATTCAATAACTGATCCCGTTCTCTTTATTTTAAGGAGGTTGGGTATACCTTGAAAGATCATAAAAGGATCAGTTTTGAAATTCACCACCCAGAATTAGTCACAGCGCAGGAATTCCGCCCTGGAAGCTATCTTGGCCAGCACATACACCCTCCTGCTAGCCTGCCCGAGTGCAAATTGACTCAAGGCATTCCCCAGTCCAGGGACAAAGTGCTACAGGCCACTATCTGATTTCGATAACAACACCACACCAAGGGATTTCTCAGCTCTCGGCAGGAAAGAGGTGGCTGAAGGATTACTGGGAAGCTTCACGTTTTCTTTCCCTTCCCTTTGTCCCTTAAGGCTTCAAGGGATGATTGTCTCTTCTGTCAGACACGGCCGGGTTGGGTTCCAGCTTTCTATCCCAAAATACTGCGAACATCTCCAGCAAAAATGCCTTGCACAGAGCAACCCCCAGATTCAAGACAAGCTAATGTGCAAGATTTACCATGAGCTGCTGTGATACCTGGCTGTACACAGAGCAACACTGACAGACTCAGTCCTTCCTGAGGACTCCTTCACTAAAAGTTCATTGCAATAGTGGTGTCAAGAAAATACAATTCTCCCTCTATTCTATAATTTTGCCTAAGCCCACAGTGACTTCATCCTGCCCCTCTAAGAAGATGAGGACACGGGTTCCAAAAGCTCTGGAGTCCTCAGTGTTCAACACCCATTCACTGGGAACAACCTTCCATCTTCAAAGGTGGTTATTCAAAGTGACAGAATATAGACTATACATGGATTTGGTAGATTTGACAATAGTAAGTAAATGCTACAACATAATTTAAAATTAATGTATTTCTGAGCAACAAGAAAGTCTGAAATCCTCCCGTGTGTGCTGCTTTTTTTTTTTGCTTTGGACTAAAGTGATATAAGAAGCTATGATTTAGAATTAGAGGTACAGAATTCACATATCCTGCTGGCTTTAGGAACAGGCATCTGTGGTTCCTTCCCAGAGCACATACATACCTAGGAAATTGCACACATTTAATACACATGACCAAAAGTTTAATTTGTGCCACTTAACGGGCACAACTCTAAACGATCTCACCCAGCTCCCTAACAGCAGTGCCAGCACAGAGCCCCACAGAAGCTGATTTACCCCAGCAAAATCCCCCTCCTAAAGCAGACACCAGGTATCTCCATCCTGCCTCTTTAGACACACATTTTCCTTCATGGTCTTCAAGAGTGATATCTTCATTTCCCCTTCATCAGCTGCAAAGTGCTCAAAATAACAGCCTGGTTACTACCAGAACAGTTACTATTATTTTCCAAAACAGGATTGGTTTGGTTGGGTTTCATTTTTTTCCTTAATTGGTGCTTTTTTTTTGTTTTAAAAAAGCACTGAGAAGGGCAAAAACCACTGAATTGGAGCCAATTCGTTAACACTCCACAGCGTTATGAAAGGCAGAAGGTGTTGCCAGGTGTACACTCATAAGCAACAGAAATTTATGGTGTAAGCAAACATAGATGGAAAAGTCTACTTAGATAATTAGTGCTCATGCAGGGAGACTTTCTGGGCTCTGCTCTCTGCTAACACAAATGTTGGAAAAATTGACACTTTCTACAGTAAATCCAGCTAGAGAAGAAAGGAGACTGAGGCTTGTCCTCCTCTGCACTGGAAAACAGATTTTTTTGCATCGAGCAGGACCTGAATCGACAGCTCAGAAAGCAATGGCTGAACCAAGGCAGCCCCCCAAAAACACTGCAGCCTTGGGGGCAAGGCAGTGCTGCAGGGCAGGGGGGCAGCCTCAGGACCCAGAACTGAGCTCTGTGGAGCACAGAGAGTTAACTTGTGTCTAAGAACCTTTGCAAACTGCTCAGAGCAGCTCAGCACAAGCTCCAGGCCGGGGATTCTAGCCCTGACACGAGGGGACTGCCTCAGAAACTTCTCCTCTTTGGCGAGGAGCTGCCAAGGTGCGGGGGACATGAGGAAACTGCTGAGAGAGGACCCACACAAGAGGTGAAGGAAGTCAGAAACAGCAATTTGCCATCAAAGTCACGCATTCCCAGTTCCTTGGAGGAGAGGGATCAGATGACCGAATGCTGACTTCTGACCTGACCTAGGCAGATACTGCAAGGTTAAAGGTCTGTGCACTAACACACAGAGAGCTGGCCTCCCTAAAACTCTCTTAATCAGTAACCACCAACTCAGAATAAGACATCTAATCTGAAGCTATTTAAAATTCAAACAAACCCTTCCAAGTAATTGCTGTTACTTTCCCTCAAACTCTTCTTCCCATTTTGGTTTCACAGGCCATAAACTCTATAGAAAATAATAACTTTTGACTTCCAAGGCTTCCTTTATTAAACTGCCTTACACTCACCAAAGCGGATGGTCATGTTTTTAACAATGCAGCCAAAAAGGAATAGAGCAAAACAGTCTTAATCTGCTTTGCTAAGTCAGTCTTTAGTTTTCCAAATACGCCTCTATAAATAATCCTTAGCTGCACTGCTAGGCTAGAAGCTTGAATTTCAGAAAAAAAAAAAGAATTAGTGCTCAGCAACCACCAAAGAAACTACCCACCCTTCCCCAGAAGAAAACAACCACCTCTTTTTGCTTCCACGTTTGATCCAAGGCCATTAAAAAATTTTCTGTTGACTTCAGCAAGTTTTTGGTGGATTTTTGGTTTGGGTTTTTTTGAGGGGGAGGAGGGCTGGCTTTGGGTTGTTTGGATTTTGTTTTTTTTTGTTTTTTTTACAGCTTTGGTCGAGAAGAGAAACGACCCAATGCCACGGCGAGGCCTTACCTTGTACCCGCCAATGCGATGCTCCTGCTTGAACTCCTTCCCGTTTTTCAGCCAGCGCATGGTGGGCGTGGGGTTTCCCATGGCCGGGCAGCGGAACTTGACGGTGTTGGCGGCCGGCACGGCGTGGAGCCTCTTCTCCATCTTGTCCGTGTGCGTCCAGTAAGGCGCCCCTGTTCCGAAGGGACACATCCAGAAACGTCAGCACTGGGAAACCGAGCTCCCTCCCCAGCCCCTTCCGCGGCGAAAAGAGCCGCACAAACATGCTGCAAGCACAGGTTTTTAAAAGAGTGCACGACTGGAGATCTGTGCTGCGAGTGTCAGCCAGGCCTCTGCAGATGGCTCAGGCTGCTGCTCTGGGTATTTCATGTGTGACAAAATTCCAATAATTAACCACGGACAACCTTTGTTTTGCGTGCGTCAAGTAAGACACAGGGACCGAGTTTTGATCACATTTCTGACCTCGAGCTGAGTTACTGTGAAGATTCAAACTCTGAATTTTTGGCCCTCAGCTGTGAAGCCAGACAGAGCAAGACAGAAGATGGCTAGAAGCATCAGCCTTCCCTTTCCCCTTCTGTGAGAAGGAGAATAACATCACCCACCTGTCTGACAGCACGCTACAGTGTGTGATACCAAGGTGAACTGTGCCTCAGAAACCACTGCAATTGCAGAACCTACTTCTGAAATGTTAACCCAAGTGGAGGAAACCAAATAAGTAAATGTGAACCAGCAAAAAACATTTATCATTTTGGAGGGGTTTCCCACACTGGTGAGCCTCCTGAAGTCCAAAGGGTCAGTGACATCCAGAAACATGGCGTAAAATGAGAGTGCCTCTCTCTTTCAACCCACATTTTCTGAGGTGATCACTTTTCCCAGACCCTGACATGGCTCTCCTGGCTCTCACTCATTCCTTGCCATGTCCTGGCCCAGCCTGTGCCCACATGAACATCACGAGAAGCACATTTGTCATGTACCAGCAGAGGAAACACAGCACAACAAAATTTACAACTACCCATATGTTTTTACCCTCACAGAAGTAAACCTGGATACACAGACCCAAAGGCAAGGCTCTGGATCCTTGCACCAATTCATCTGCATTTCTCAGCGTCTCCGTGGCATTGCTTCAGTCGTCTCACCGTGACCGTTTTTTTAAAAGTTAAAGATTCAAGTTCTGTTTAATAGTAGGAAACATTAATTTCTTTTACAATGGCGTTTTCCTGAAGCAAATCAGATTAGCGTGGAATTCTTAGGGCTAGAGGGGTCCAGAAAAATAACTCCATTTCTCTCAGCCCTGTTTCATTTCCTTCATTAGCAGGCCAACACTCCACTATAAATAAACTCTTCCGTTCCTCAAATATTTATAGCAGTTCTTACAATCAGTGTAAACTCAGAAATCCTGCTACCCCCCTCTCTAAATAAAAATACAGCTGGACAGAAAATACAGGAATAAATCCTTTAACAAAGTCTCCCTCAGTATAAAGAAAACATTCTAAAAGCAAGTCCTATAATGATGCTATGAACGATAAGTGTTTGGGTTTGTTGGGTTTTTTTTTTTTGCCTGAAGTGGCAATTAGTGTTAAAATTAATGAAGTAGAAAAGCAAAGCAAATTTGTGCATGTAATCAAAATAGAGAATCAAGTAACTATTGAAAATTTAACTGCAATACTAAGAAATTGTTACGCACACTGAAGTGAATTAGGGATGCAAGGAAAATCACTGTTAACATTATTTGCTAAAAGCGGGATCACATTAAAACAACAGAAGGCTTTAAACAAAGCCAACCAGAGGAATTAACTGCTACATGCAAAGGCCAAATTACATTACAAGTACACCAGGCAAAGGCAGAATTACATGCTGGTACTGAGGGATTAAAAAGCCGTTTTCCCTGGACCGCTAAAAAAAAATCTTCCACAAGGTAACCACTGCTGGGCCCTACTCACAGCTCCCACAAAGTCAAAGACAATCAAGCATCCAAAGCAGTTGTATCAGCATCCCAGCCAGAGCAGAGTGCTCACTTTAGCCTCCAAACGAGCACTGCCAACCCAGCAGCCCTGCAGCCAGCACGGCCACTTCCCACCACATCCACCCCACGAACCCTTCTCACAGGGACAGAGCACAAAGAGCTCGCATTGGCAAGCACAGCCTCTGAGCCATGGGCTCCACAGCTCACCCAGGGCACAGCTGCCCTGCAGCCCACGGGCTGGAAGGACCAAGCTCTGGGAAGCTCCATCAGACTGGGACCAGGGCACTGGAGTTGGTCATGGCGCAGCCACCAGCAGCTCCCCAAACAAAGCTGCTGCACACAGTCAGGCTTGTACTGTGTTATAGTGCAGTATAACTCTGGTTTTCTTGAGAATAACTGTCCTTTCCATCAACAATCTGCTCCTGGAAAAGTTCCAATACAACAAAGGAACAGAGGGAAATCTCTGACAGAGATGGGTGCAGAAAAGAGGACAGGGAGATGCAGGCAGGCGTGGAGAGAAGCGGCTCAGTTTTGTCCCACAGAAGGGGCAAGGAAACACCCCAGAATGGGAGCGAGGTCTGTTTGGAAAGCTTCCCCTCACACAACCCTCAGCATAACCTGCAATGCTCCCAAATTATAGGTCAGCTTGGAGAAAAACTTACAGACATCACATATGGAAAGCACCTTCTGAAAATGCTTCAAGACATCCTACATTTTTCATTATTGGCAGCTCCTCAGCACATTCAACGAAAAGAGGAAAAGGCAGCAACATCCACAAAGCATCACACGCCCTCAAATTGTGCTTTCATCCAGTGATTGATCTGATTAACACAGAGCATTCTTCTTCATCAATTAAATCAACAGAACCTGAAACACCCTTGAGTGCTTCTATTTGTCTTGAGAGGAAAAACACCAAGCTTCACTAAAACTGATAACGAACCTAGTTAATGAGCAGACACCAGCAGGTGCTGACTGCTCTCATAGGCCATGTCCAGCACATCCCATCCCTGCTGCCAGGACAGGTGAAGGAGGTGGCACCACTGCTGGAAGCTCACAGTAACCACAGGGCAGACTGCAGCACCAAGCAGTAAGGAGCAGCAGGGGAACGGGTGGGAACTCCTGATTGCTTTTAGAGTTCTCATTAGAGAAGAAAATATCCTGCTGACCCACACTGCACAGACCTTACATCTAATCAGCCAAATCTCCTGCATGCGAAATTAAAATTAGGAAGCCCAGGGGACCACTTCACTTCAGGACTCTTCAGTTTTTATTTGGACTTGTCTAATACAAAGAAATACAAAAGTAGTCAACTCCAAGCCTGCCTGACAAGCACCTCAAGCAGGCAATAGAGTGCCATGAGTGACCACATCAAACCCCTCCAAGGTTTCCAGTACTATTGTATTTGACCTTTAATTAAAAAACACTTCTAGGCACCATCCAATTTTTGCTGCTCCCCTGAGTGGGTTTCCACTCTACAGGATTTGATGAATTTGAGCCTTGTTTCATCCTTTCTGAAACTCTTCAAGGCATGAAAGGAACAGCATGTGGATTACATTTAGATACTTTTTGTTCTTGGTGCCAATTTACCGTTGCTTGGCCCAGAAGAAATTGCTTAAAGGGCGATAAGAAGAAAAAAGTCATAAAGCTTCCAGTTGCCTGACCAGAATTCAAGGCAGAGCAGCAGCATCTTCAGGGGTACCCAGAGGTCTACAGAATAAATTGGTTGGTGGACTTGATTGCAACCACCACGACAGCTGCTGCCTTGCCAGCATCAGGTCAGGACTACAGAAATCCCTCAAATTAGAGCTACCTCTCAAAATCACAACGAGGAAAAGGCAGTAAGTGCCAGCAATGTCTTTTCCAGTGCTGCCAGAATGATGATCAGCATCTCAGTTTGTAAAAGCAAGTCCTTGGAGATGACCCTCCAAGAACCAAGCTAAAACCCATCTTTAGGGCAACAACACAAGCTACCAACAAAGCCATTTTGTGGAGGAAGACTGTTTTGCAGTGGAACCAATCCTGCACCTTCCCCACGAGCACTAATCCCTTCAACAAAAGCTGGAAGTAATAAAAAGCTATTCAGGATGCAGTCTGGAACAAATCTACCACAGTGTTTTTTCAGACAGTTAAACTATCTGTCAAGCTAAAGGGACAGCAAACGCAGAGTGAAATCTGCTCTGCCTGCCTCTTACTGAAAAATACACACAGGGCCAGCGGTCAAATGCACAGGGGAACACACCAGTGCCCTCCTCTCCCATGGAGGAGCTGCTCCTCACATCTACAGAGTCACCTACAGCATCCACTGGCTTCAAGAGCAATTGTATTTTCTGGGCAGCCTTCAAAATTACACTAGATTTCCTCAACAGCCTCTGCACCTGCATCTGGAAACCTTGGCCTCTGAAATATGTATCTGCAACAGAGGCAAAGAAAATAAAACAGCTTAAAAAAAATACTTAGTGGTGTAAATAAAACAGCTCTAAAAGGTTTGTTTTAGTTTTAAGTATGCAGGAATGAGAATGCCAAGGTTCAGCTTCCTGTTGAAGGCACTACAGCCATTTCCTGCCTCATCTCATCATAATTAACATGCCAAGACAGCTGGACTTTATCAGAATTGTTTCATCAAAAAGCAACAACCTTTGAAGACTATGGCCTTTTGTTTCCATCAGTAAAGGCATAACCAGGCCAATTTCCATTGCTTATCCTTAATGATCACAGCTGTAATTTGTATGTAAATTATCAGTTAAATCATTTGAGATCTGCAAAGCTCAAACCATGACTGAGGAAACACTTAAAAGATTTCTGTAAAAGAGCAGCAGCCAGGGACTCTTGTGAGGTCGTGGACTTCCCCAGGCTCAACATCCCATAGGCAGAGAAGGTAAAAGGGCATTTGGCCGTTGTGTACCACTGCCTGCCCCTCAGCACACACAGGGAAATCAGCTCCTGGCCCACTCTTCCACCTGCCTTGGAACACAGTACCTTCAATTAGATGCGGCCTCTTGGATGTGACAGAAAATTTGGAAGACAAAAAGAAGGTTTACAAGGCACACCACACCAAGTCCCACCCCTGACTTTCACACATATCTCATCTCATCATATCACAACCCTCTTTCAGCAGCCTTGTTAATTAATCCAAGGGAGTTGCTGTGCTGCAACTTTTCACTGAACACAGAATTCTTGGAGCGACACGGTGCCGAGACCCCTCGGTCATTGTCCTGCCTCCAGCCCAGACCTTGGGAGGCTGTGCTGCTCCCTCAGCAGACAGTGGGCACTTTTTGAAGAGCAATCCAACAAGGAGCTGCTTGTGGAAGGTTCTGCTCAGGCCCAAATCTGTCTCCTTGCAGTTTCCTCCTGTCCATCTCCACGGCTGCGCTCTCCCCGCCGTCCGCAATGTTTGAACGTTCGTGCTCGAGAGGCATCTTTCACTCAGAGCAGGGAAAGTGTGCCTGGCGCCTGCTGCAGCACACAGCCCTGTCCCAGCAGATGCACACTGTCAAGGGCCTTTCACCAGCTCCCCAATCAAGATTGATTAACAGCAGCTTCAAATGATAGCTCGTTTTACAAGAACGTCATTAGTGCAACTGCTGGGCACTGCTCCCTGCGGCTGGGAGGGCAGGAATCCTTCTGAGGCCTTTATAGAACACAGCTGCCTTGAGAGCAGGTCCTTTACTTACTCCAAAAGCCATTCGTGCTCACAGTGGACCACCAAAGCCATCACTGCAGATCAGAACCACAACTGTCACCAAAAATCATAGAATCACCAGGTTGGAAGAGAGTTTCAAGATCATTGAGTCCAACCTGTGCCCAACTCCTCAACTAAACCATGGCCTCGAGTGCCACATCCAGGCTTTTGTTAAACACATCCAGGGACGGTGACTCCACACCTCCCTGGGCAGACAATTCCAGTGCTTTATCACCCTCTCCATGAAGAACTTTTTCCTAATATCACCAGCCCTTTTCTGACCAACACCAGTAAAGCTTTAAGGGACAGCAAACATCAGAAATGTTTCCTAAAAGGAATTTCTAACCATTTCAGGGCAGCACTAACACTGCCTGGATGGGTGGGTTTTGCCTAGACAACCCCTTTCAAAAGCAGTGTCCCTTTTCCAAGCTCCCCAACTCTCTTTGCCACTGCATTCCTCTGAGGCACCTGTGCATCAGCCAGGGTCAATCACACTAACAGATGGCAGAGGCCAAACAGGCAGCTAGGAACTTATATCACTTTAAACAGCATCTAATGTTTCACAGCTCCAGACCGGGGGCAGCCGCACACAAAAGTCACCAATCAGGGGAGCTGAAATCAGGCTCTGCTTTATCACCTGAACAAGTGCTCCAAGCTGCAGGGCAGCTGCCAGCTCCTGATCAGGCTGAGCAGCAAACACCCTCCCTGCCCACCTCCCCCAAGGATTTCTGTGCTCTCTGTGGTATTGACTTCACCAGTCACTGAGGGGGTTTTGCAGCGCTGCACGGTGCCATAAGGAGCAAATATGAATTTTACTTTTTTTTTTTCTCTTATAGAGTGCTCTATTTAGAGCTTATTAATAGCTTTATGAATTCTCTAAAGGGGACGAAGTTTAACAAATTCAGATGAAGTTTAACGCATTCAGATACCTTTAAGATTCTTTTAGCCCATTTTCATCACGCGTAAGTAACATAAAATGTGGCTTTAGCACTGAATTGCCTTCTTTGCAACAAACTTTAAGGTCCTTTGGAGACAAAAGAATCTCATTGTCCGCAAATTCATTCTCCCTGGGGAGATTTCTGCTGAGATTAGGGACTGAAGGATTTTCCTCATTACAATTTAAAATTTTTTTTAAGTTTTCATACTACCTTTTAACAAAGTGAGCTGAATCTTTGTTTCTGCTGTTGAATTTCTGCTCAGGTTCAGGTAAAGTTAGTTCATCTGTGAGAGTCTAAACCAGACAAAGACTGAACTTTGATTCAGGAAGAAAGGAAACTGCAGAAATGCCAGGAAGAAGGGAAAAAAGAAAGTACAGACCAGAAAAGCACATTGAGAAGAATATTAGTTTATTTTTATTTTTCTTTTCCAAGTTACGAGCTATGTGAAACAGAAAACAGAGGACAAAGACACCACTATTGGACAGTACATGCAGTTAACAATCAAGAAGTTCTGAAGACAGGAGTGCAAAAGACGGGACAGAATTTTCCACGTGGATCTTGCTAGTGACTTCTGGCAGTTGGCTGCTACTTACTCATCTGGTTGCTGTCATTCACAAAGTCCTCAGACCCATCATTGTCGTCTTCATCATCCCCAGAGGAAAGAGCATCTGCACATTAAAAACAACCAAGTCTTTAAACCAGCCTATTTTTCTTTTTCTTTTACAGACAAATAAATTGATAAGCTACATCTTAGACTGTATATCAAGAATAAGTGTTTATGTTAGTTGTGCAGAAGCTAGAGAAAAAGAAAATCCAGCCACAAAATGTTCAATTTCACATAAAATTGAAACACAACTAGCTAATAGTCCTGAAGTGCTACAAAGTTTCCCAAGGGAGTTTGCTAATTGCAAAAATCTCTTTCCACTTAATACTTCAACTTCCGTTGAAGAAATGCAGTTGAACAGAAGTGAGCCTCTCCAGAACAATTTATCTCTAAACTTGAAGGATGTAGAACACACATTTTCCCCTTCTGATGCAGGGGGCAAAACCTGTATTCATTCTACTGGTTTTATCATCATCACAGCAACTCTGTCTAATTTAATGCTGTCAGAGTGGCATAAAGCAGAGAGCTCTACAGCAGATGGAGCAAAAAGGGGCAGATACAAACTGAGCCCATTTCAGGGTCAGGACAAGGAGAAAAATCCCCAAAACGGCCACAGAACTCATCTTAACTCGCTGTGACCCAAGTGAACTGTTTCATGTTAGGTCATAATGTGCCTTAACATCCCATTTTACAGCTTCTGCATGCAAAACCCTGCGTTGGACTCACTCACCTGTAACATTTACAATGAAGTACAGAGTATCACTGTCTAGGCTCCTAACAGCAGTGCAAGCATAGAGGCCCGAATCTCTGGCTGTGGCATCCTTAATTTGTAAGTACTCCCCAATAATCACTGTCCTATTGTCGGGCCCCAAAGGGAGCCCGTCCTTAGTCCAACTGATCATGACGGCGTCTCTCAATTGACAGCGCAACTCAAGCGGCTCTCCTGGCAGGGCTGAGTAAACATCTGGCTGAGAGATTTGGTATTTGGTTGGCGGCTCTGCGAAGGTGGAAGGAAAGGAGGAAAAAATAGAAGAAAGAAGGGAAAGGAGAGAATTTCCAACACAGGTCAGTGAAGGCCCTTTTCATCCAAGGAAATCAAGTTACGTTAAGTCACAAAAAAAAGAAAAGTTTTGTCCAGATTAGCCCAGTGTTCTGTGTTGTGAAACTGAACCACATGCAGATTATTTTCAAGAAGTTCACCACAAGTAAGGCTCAGGCACTTTTGACCAGTGTCTTGGCATGTCCCTTGTCCCCAGCACCACAACAACACCTGACTCTTCTCATCGGTCACAGAGAGCAGGGGACAACAAGGGTTGCAGAACCTGAAGGCTTCACAGGATTTGTAGGAGCAGGAGGAGTTCAAAAGGCAAATTCCATTTTCTTATCTTAGCATTTAGGTCAACAATTCAAATGAATAATTATTTTTCCCCACCGAATTTTTTAATAAGTTGTTCTTTAATTTTCAAAATCTATGAAGTGCTGTTTTGAAAGAAAAAGATGCCACAAAAAAAACCCTTCACTCACTAAGCTAATAAACATGAGTCCCTATACACAGCATATACAGTGTCTCTTATTTTTCTCCCTGTGCCCATCACAAAGTCTCCACATTTGCTTTCTATGCTACCAGCACTTCCTCCATGACAGTAACTTTTTCCTTTAAATTCTTTTTTGCTTCATGACTTATTTCACAACCTCTCCCAAGTGGAATACAGCAGAAACGCAGGAGCACAAGCAAAGCTTTCAAAGTCAAAGCATGCCCAGAAGTTCCAAACGAAACGGCTCATCCGTCAGCTCCCTTTTGTAACCCAGAAACAAGAAGAATGTCAAACCAAACCACAGCCTTTTTCCAAAAAAACATCCTTGGAAAACTACATCTGCCTATAGTTACTAGAGCTTCATCCCCCCCAGCAGGGCCGGCTCTCAGCAGGGGGAATGGAACTGCAGCCCCGGGCACTCCAGACTGTCTCCACAGGGCAGGGGGAGCTGAGCACACCTACGAGGAACTCGGGCTGTCCCACACACGCTGTGGGACTGTGGGACGCTGCCTCTGGAACTGCCTTCTCCCTACCACCACACCATCCCTCTCCCAAGGGCCTCACCAAGGGCAGCAGGAATGGTAAATAAAGGAAAGAAGCACAGAGGCATCTTCTGTTTGCTCACGGGGAGCGTCAGAGCGCACAGACAGCTGCTCCCCGCGCACCCCAGACACGTCCTGCCCTGCACGGGCACCAACTGTGCGCCTAGGGATAAATAAAACACCTCTCTGTCTGCTCAGGGCCCTGAGGGACTTTGAAAAGGCGACTCTTTGATGCCCACACTTCCTTCTAAGAACGCCAAAACCCTGAAACCGGTGTTCCTCATCCTTGGGCTGTCATTTTTTGTATCACACTTTCAGCAGAGAAGCCTGAAACAAGCACCACGAGTGAGCAGGCCTGTGAGTCTGGAAATGCTGAAGTTCTGTCAGTAGGTGAGTTTTGTGCAGCCCTGCAAGGAGCAGGGAGTTGGACTTGAGTCCCCATGGGTCCCTTCCAACTGGAAATATGATTCTGTGAGAACCAGAAGGGTCCAACATGGCAGGAGACTCATGCATTCAGATATCAGCTTCTACTGAGGGATCTGGAGACACAATTTCTCTCCCTCTCATCCTGCAATCCCGTCACCGCAGGAATGTGCCCTATCAAAGCTTCTCCTGCCTTCCCCATTAGGGCAAACTTGTTTTCTCAAAGACCAGATTTGACACACACATCACACTAAGGTGGCACATAAAACCCATCCCAACATGACCAGTTACGGAGACTGTAAAGCTTCTCGGATTTAGATTTTATAACAAGGTCTCTAAACTTTCTAGCGTGCAGAGTTCCATCTCAACAGCCTAGGACAGGCTCCAATAGAGATTTATACCCGTTATAAACTAATCCAGTCTTGCTGATACAGTCACGAACCCTCCAATCTGCAGGGCAGGTGTTTCACTGAGTGCTACATTAAGCTCTTAGAAATCGAATTTCCAGAAGGAGCATGGGCTCCCTTCTACATACATTTCATCAGAGTAATGACTGTGTTTGAGTCTGCTTGATAGTTTTTTTTTAAATTAGTTTTCACTGTCAAATAAAAAAGGTACCTGAAGCCAGTTACCTAATTTACTTTAAAGTTAGTAAGACTTCTTTGTCACACTCTACCTGCAAAGAAAATTTCTTTTACAGAGTTTACACAGTGTCAACAATGGTATTGTAGTCTAAAAATGTCTTTGCTTGAACTTTTTTAAAAGCCACCTTGGGTGATGATACCTCAACCTTCCTTTAAGTGTATTAGAGCCTTTTGCTGAACAGTGCCAGGAAACTCACAGGATGAGCCCACACATAATTCAAAGGAAATTAAAATGATAATAATTTTTTAACATCACATCCCTGATTTCATCTCTTTTTAAACTACTAATCCTAAATTTGCACTGAGTCTTTCAACACAAATCTAAATCCAAACCTGAGAACAGTAACTTATTTCAAAATTACAATTTTTTTAAATTCCATTTAAAAGGAAAATCACTAGTACACTAAAGAAAAACAAGTTTCAAACGGGTGTTAGCATTTGGTACATATTACCCTACTCCATTTCTTTCTCTCTAGAGTATCAGGGAAGATGCAGCAAAGTGTTGTCATGATATAATGAAGTCATGTTTGGAAATAGTGAGTTATTTCAGGTAAGCCTTTGTGTTGCCAAACTAGAATGTAGCAGCACTTAAGACTGTCACATTTTATAATGTTTGCCTATAAACTTTTTTCCAGTGTGGGATTGAAATGGTGCCCAAAAGCAAACAGAGAACAGGTGGGATTCTGAGGCACGAATCCGCCCAACAGCTTCACTGCGAAAATCAACCAGTTCAAACTGTTCAGAAATTCCCAGCAGCACATAAACAACCTATGCTGCAAAGTTAACTCTCCCTGGGACGCTACACATGGATTTTTGCACTGCTCTGAAATTTAGGGACAAATTTTGAACTCATGTGCATGGTTTGTACCATCAAACCAATGGCTCCCCTGGGGCTGACAGCAGGACTCTTTCCCCGCTATCACATCCAGCTCCTCCAGTCTTCCTGAAAACTCTCCCTGGGAACTGGATCCTCAGCCATCACCTGTGAACGAGCCCTTTGCTGGCTTTGTCAGATTGGATATAAAGAAGTTTTTACAATGAGGATGGCACAGGTTGCCCAGAGAGGCAGTGGATGCTCCATCCCTGGAAACATTTAAGGCCAGGCTGGGCAGGGCTCTGAGCTGTCTGGTCTGGCTGAAGATGTCCCAGCTCACTGCAGGGAGGTTGGAAAAGACGGCCTTGAAAGGTCTGTTCCAATCAGAACCATTCCTTGATTCTAAGGAGGCACGAGATTCCTTTTAGCAAATCCTGTAACTGTGGCACTGGTTCCCCCTGCAAAGGTGCACTACCTGACGTGAATTAAACCTGTCTGCCGCCCCTCAGAACACCAAACAAGCAACAGAGGCACGTGCAGAATGACTCTGGGTGTTCTTAAACACTGCAGGACAGGGGACACTGCTTTTGCTATTTTTTGCGCTCAGCTACATCCTTATTTGTAATAGTGGTGCACACAATGTATTTAAACTTTATAGGTGGAGCTGTTGAACAATACTGCCATGGAAAACCAAGCTGCTGTTAAATAAACAGCTGTGAACTTTTTCTCTGCCTGCTCATACAACCTCACAGCATGGTTTATGCCATCAAGTGGAGTAAAGACTGTTTGTACAAAAGCCATGACCACAATAGAGGACTGGGGACACTCTGACTGCTCTATTTCAGATTATTAAGATAGCCAATTGTATTCCAAATCATGTTTCTGTTCCAGATTTGGTCACTGAGAGATTTATACATCCTTAGCTTTGAAATTATCATCGTCATTATTATTATTATTAGTCTCCATTTAATAAAATGTTAACAAAGAGCTGCTTATCTTAAGTCTCAAGTCATTTAGTTACTTAGTTACAGAGCCAAATAATGAAACGATCAGCTAATAGCTAACCCCAGCAAAGATTCTCACACAACTCTCCAGAACACAAAAGCCTCAGACCCCATCAAGCCACTTTCACTTCAAAAGGCTTTACTAAGTAACTAAACACTCACCACAGTGTGCCCAGAAGGGTCAACAGACCTGACCTGTCAAGAATCCAAGAGGTTCATTGCAAAATTGAATGTCCCCACAGGGAACGCCAGGCTGCCAACCACCACCACCACCACTGCTTCTCCTACCCCTCCTCGTGGCTTTCCTGCCATTGAGGGAAGCCCAGCAAGACCACACTGGATGAACTGCATGGAATGGGGACGTCAAACGGGTCTCATGACTTTGCAAGTCAAGCCCAAGGCTTCAGGCTCTCTCCGGGAGGCAGCCAAAGTATCACCAGCCAGGCGTGCAGCCTTCCCTCCCACCTCACAGGGACCCGATGATGGGACTGTCCCTTAATTTAAGCTGTCAGACCAATATTAGGAGTATCTCCATGTCCTATCCTGACAAGGGATGATAAAATCAGCCTGCAAAAGACACGGCCTCCAACTTAAGAATGCAGAGAGTCATTCCTGGCCATGGTGACCATCTCCTGTTAGCCAACAGCAAAACAAAGGCTCCTTAGACAAAGGGGCACAAAACAATGCTTGCAATTCATCCATCAGCTGCTCCAAAGCCACTGGATTCCTGCTGTCCCATTTGTACTGTTACTGTCAGCCAGCTGCCAGCTCTGCCCAGCTCTGCCTCTGCCAGGCACCATCAGGAAGTCTCTGTTCTGATAAAACACTTTCCTTTCCAAATTGCTACAGTTCCTCCCATAATTTTAAAACACTAACAGTTTATTTTTTTTTAATCCCTTGTCCCTGAACAAGACTCCAAAGAGCACGAATCATTTCCCCCCATCTAATGTATAAAAACATTAATTGCTCAGATCTGATTAAAAAGATCCAGGCCCTGTAGAAAAGCTTCAAACAAAACTTGAAAGAGCTATCTGTGATAGCTACAAACATAAATATGGGGCAGATTCTAAGTCTTTACTCGTTCCTTTAACACAAACTCCTGAGCTGCTCTATTTGATAGACTTTCACAAAACAAAGTGTCAGATTCTCCAAAATAAGTTTTTCCTGGCATGTTCATTAGCATTGTTGTCCTTATAAAATAAAGACATAATCATCTGATGGGTAAAGAGATGAAACCAGACCAAAAAAAAAATTACATAAGGAACAGGAATAATCCTCTCACCCTGGAAATGAACATTTGCAAAATAAAGTTGCCACATCATACGTGGCTGGTGCTCCAGCAAGTGTGGAGCTTCCAGCCACACTGACCTGCTGGAGCTTGGACCTCCACACCATGTCAGCTCCTATTGAGTGCTACATATACTAAAATCATCTAAAAAAAGTGAATCTCCTCCAATTGCAATAACTTGCCAATGTCATCACGGGTAGAGGGAAAATATTACACTGCACTGTATCTTGTTTTCCTAAGCCTTGAAGGTTTAGAAAAATAAAAAATTCTGGTGAGCAACAAAGCGTTTTGCCGGACCCCTCGGACAAGAAAAAAACCTCTGCACGGGCACCCAAAAGTTATCCCCATGTGATTATATCCCATCTGTCTTGGGTTGAAGTCCTTGGCAGTCCCCAAGCACCATTTGGCCCCGGCTACAGCAACCCAGGCTCCATCACACCCAGCAGATCAGTGGGGCCAAACCCCTGCTACGTTGGGTGACACGGGGTGAGGGACACAAAGTTTCATCAAGGCTTTGAGGTCTGCCAAGCAGTTGGGTGGACGTGTCTCACTCACCCCACGGTTAGGGAAAGACTCGCTCCCAAAGAGAAAGAAATTATACTTGTCTAGGCTTCGTGCAGAGATGAAAAATTCCTACAGCTCGTAGCCTGCTTGCTCCTACCTGTCTTTACAGACCTGACTGTTGAGTTATGGCCGCACAACCTGCGTCAAAAACGCCAAGGATCACATGCTCTGGGCTTGGCCGTGCTTTGTGCTGCTGGAAGGCAGGCAGGGAAGACTCAGAGCATGCCAAGTTCAAAGTAAACAGCAGAGAGAGCAGCGAGGCCACCTCCTGCTGCTGGGAACTGCCCTGCCACTTCTTCCTGTTTGTCCCCATTCCTCACGGTCTGCTCCCTGCAGGGTGGAGGGTCCTTCAACAGCAGCGCCATAGGACTGATCTCCAGAGAGGGCGAGAAACGGGAAAGCACCAGCACGGCTTCTGCACGAAGACTTGGCAGCCATGGGGGGAAAGAGCACCCCAGCCTTGAGAAGCCACAACAAACCCCCTAAAATTACTGTGCTGCCTTTTGTGATTTCATCAGTTTGATGAGAAAATCAAGGACATCTTCAGGATGCGAATGGTTGGTTCCAGGCACCAAATCTTGACCATTTCTGTTCAAGTCACAGACTCCACCACCTGCCTGGAGTAACAGAGTGAGATTCTCTCTGCTAAGTGAACTGAGGAGTACAACAAACCTAACACACATGTAACACAATCTCAAAAATAATTAACTGCTCTTCAAACTCATTACAGAAGAGCCTTCTCATGTAATCTATTATACAATACAAAGGGGAAATGAATTGCATTGTGCCAGAACCTCAAATGAAAAGCTGGAAAAAAAAATTAATCTTCTCTTTCTAAAAAAGCAGAATTCGAAACTAGGAACATTTCCGTATTGTTTCTTCTTTCAGCAAGAGCAGAACTTCAAATCTCCCTGACTGAATTCTGCACGTAACCAAGTGGCAGAGCAATTAAACCAGCTCCTGTTGTTCAACCCAGCCTTAAAGTCTGCTTGGGAAAGGCTCCATAATAAGATATACAGCCTTGGGAAAGCGTACGAGCACGTATATTTGGTTGCAAAAGGTTTTTCTTGGGTATAGTGCTTTCTTCAATCTATTCCAAACTGTAGCTCTTTTTCAGGTTATTTGCATTTCAAGAGCAACATAAAACCTGAACCGAACGTAGCACAGATCCAAACATAAAAACAGAACCTTTTTCTCCCAGGTTTGCCAAAGGCCATTCTCAAGACTATTACTGCTCAACATGCAAAAGAAATAAATTACAACTGGGAGGTTAAAAATTGCATAATTCAATGTTGCAGTGTTAGTTCTGGATGCAGAGAACATCTATTCAGATTCCCTACAAGCAAGTCAGCAGTTGTTTCTTTTGTACACGGTCCCATTTTTACTTGACTATACAAATCCTCTTAATTTTAGCAGCTCGTCTGGAAGTCTCATCTTGCCTGTTCCCCTGAAATTCATCTCCCCCCCACTTCCTAAAGCGGGATTTGAAAATAGTCACTGGAAACAACATCCCCAAAACATCCTCTCAGCACTTTTGAGAATCCCATCCACAACACACAGAGATATAAACCATGGGATATTCTCCAAACACTTCAATGCCTCAAGGCATACCAGGCTCCCTTTCAACCGACAGCAGTATTTAGGCAAGAGGCATCATAACTTGTTTAACTCCAGCTCCACGCAGAGGACAGCCTCCAGTGGGGACAAAGAAAGAGCAGCACAAGCCCTGAAGTGAAAATCCAGACTGGCTACCTGCCCTTCCAGGTGGCACACAACCACTCACACAATGCTTCACTTGAACTTCCAGACACCTCCGTCACTCCTGACGGTACCAGCGGCTCCTGGGCACTCTGCCATACTAATGCAAGAGGGTTCAAATGCTTCTGAATTGCTGGAAGAGCTATTACTGAGCTGTGGTTCACTGCAGATTTATTAGAGAGTCTCCAGGTTAATCCGGCACGGCTGAAATACCTGTGCTACCCTGCTGAGTAAACAACATCAGAGAAATCTGAGTACTTCAATACTGTAGGATCTCAACAGCACTATTTTTCATGGATAAACAATATTTAGTAGAACCATGCTCAAGAAGTACTCAAAATTTGGACTGGGTGTTTAAAATTATTTTCAAGAACTGTTGGGTGGCACTCAGAATTAGAAGTTGTATTACTTTCCTTGAAACAAATTAAATCTTGCAACACTGAGAGGTGAGCAGGGCGCTTTCCCAACTTGCAAAGCCAGTCTCCTGAGAGCAGGCTCTGCTCCTGCCCAGCAGCAGGTCTTGCCAGAGCTCACCTCTCCACACAGCCCATCCTAAAGGAAGCGTAGCATGAACCTTCCTGAGTCTTTCTACCCCTTGACTTTTTAGCACAGTTTAAAATTAAGTTGTTGTGTGGTGTTCTGATCAATTTCTGTCCATCCAACCACAACTGAACCTCCTACAGCCTTGTCCTGATGGGGGCAGCCCACCAAGGCATCCCCAGCCACATTATCCCACTCACAAACAGCCACACGTCCCCTGGGAGAAAGCCTGAGGTGTCACAAAACCCTTTTCCTACCTTTTCCTTCCATGTAACAAAACTCTACTCAAAATAGAAAAGCTAAGAGGAAAAAAAATTCAAATGCAACCACATTATGATTTTCTCATCCTCAACCAGCCTTTCATGCTCGTTTTTCTCCCTTCCCATCCTTCAGCACATTTCCCTTTCCAGTAAGCCCTCACAAATGTGAGCCATTTCCTAGGTACAAAGCAGTTTTTTTCCCTTTTCCCAGTTCTTGTGGCTTTGCTTGACACGGTGAATGTCCCAAACTGATGAGCCAGTGCTTTTGTGGGGGAGGAAAAGCAATAATTACACACAACCTGCAACGTGTGAGGAGGGGAATGAAAGTAGGTCAGGTCTCAGCTCCTCAGCTTCACTGGGGTTCACCAAATGCTTTCACTCACAGTCACTTTAAAAACACAATTAAAATAATAATAGCACAGCAACTGAACAAAGCAGCACGTAGAATTCAGCTTTCAGCCCCTTTCTTTGATATGGATAACGAATGGAATTTGTGTGGTGACAAGAGGCACAAAAACCTGAACCAGCAGAAAATGAAGCCCACAAGACACATCCCAGTATCAGGTGCTCTAATAGTCAGAAGTCCAGGAAAAACAAACCCATAAAAAAGGGTTCTTTGGAAAAAAAAATCCCCAAACTAAACCAAACAAACCACCAGTGATAATTAAGAGATGGGAAAGGACAACCTGGAGACATACGTAATCGGCTTATGAATTATAAGCTGGTTTTGAAAGTTTAAAAAAAAAATAAAAAACACATAAAAAAAAAATCTACTCCTCTTACAGAATCTCTTGTTTTGCAACTGTCCTGGTTGGGAAGCACAGTCCCCAAGGAGCAAATGCCAAGGCAGTTCTGCTGACGTTCCCAGCTCCAATTGAAACCTGAAGGGCCAAACTTCCAGAACAGCCCTGGCACTCCCCGAGCACGTTTCGTAATTATAACAGGAGCTGTTGGCTGCTGCACTCCTGCAAATCTGGTCCTTATTTAAGATCTGACTCTTACAAAGTCACTCCAAAGTTGCTCGGTTGCTCCAACTTCTCTTTCAATCAGCTTAAAAGTCAGTTTAGTCCCTGGTACTGCAAGACGTCATCTGTGATTTGGGGAGCGCGCTATGCCAAATCTCCCCGAAAAAAACCCCACTGCAAACACACAAGGCAACGTGCTGAACCTAAACTCAAAGGTCTGAGCTCCAAATCAGACCCCAAACTGCTCTGAGGATGACTTTGCACTGGCAGGCTCCGTGCCAAACCAAATACTGCCCCGTTTCCCACCGCCAGCACTAACACCAATCGGTGTTCTCTGCACAAGATGCTCCCAACTTGTCCAGCTGGGATTCACGGTCCCTTTTCAGCCTGAATTTTGCACTTCTTTAACTACACTGAAATAAATTTTCTCCTCTCGTCAAACCAGGTGTGCTCTTACACACAGACAAGACATGACTTGCCAAAGTGGGTGATGGCTCTTCTCAAAACACAAGATTTAAACTGCTCAGAAGCCCTGCTTCGAAGAAAGTCTCTTTCCCTTTAAAGCTTCAATCTTGAAGAGCCTCAAATTTTTTAACACTTAAAAATTTGACACTTCCAATACAGAATTTTGCTCTATAAATGACAGAAAAAGACACAGTTAAGTATTTTTCTAGCATTCCCATCTGATCCTAAACTAAATATTCATTCTAAAGAAAAACTAATCTCTGAATGTTTTTGTTTAAAGCCATTTAAAGATCATTTCTAGTGAAGCTGGGAAGTTGGATATAGAAATAAGCTCATTAAGAGCCACGCTATGGGTATTATTAAAACACCACAATAGTCCATCGTCTCATGTGCACACAGCCTTGCATAACTGGAGATGTCAGCATTTTCATTGTAAATTCTGCTTTCAGAGGTTTCAAATTTGCCTGTAAAAAAAGTTGCTATGCCCTGAAATTTGTTGCTATTTCCCAGCCAAGAAAGAACTATTTTAACATTAGGAAACTATGCATTCATTGGAGTCGGCCACTGGTTTGGGGTTTTATCTATACAAGTGGTTAAAAAAAAATAAAAAATAAAAAAAACCTCACAATTCAGCATCTCTGACAATCTTCTGGCTCAAAAAAAATCCCAAAAAACAAACCCTCACTAAAGGAATCAAATTCCTAAAAATTAACAATCATTACACCCCTTCAAAAAGCTTCAACTGCATGGCAGATAAGCTTAAAACACACAATTATTTCTGCTACTTTGCAAAATAGTAGCCACACTGAGAGACAACCAACTCCCAGTGTCTCATCAACACGGACTGTAAATAACAACCACCCATGTCCAATTAGTTTGAAGCTCAGGACCATGCCCCTGCTAAAGGGCTGCAGATTTTAAACACAGAATGGACACATTAAGACTGATTTAATCTGGCTGCTTGTACAATTCCCCAGAATCTCAGCTAGCAAATCCTGTACTGGGCCAAATAACTTACTGAACCGGATCCCAGAAAGGGCATCCAGCCCTCACCCGAAGCTGTGGGGATGTCACATTCCTCCATAATGGGCTTTAATAATTGCCCTTCCTTGAAATAAAATTAAAAGGAAAATAAATTAAAAAGATAAAGCCGGCTCTGATTTAACTAGTCGGTTGGAATTCTTAATTTAACCTGCAGATATCAAAGCCGCTGTTCTTGTTTAAAAAAGAAAGAGCCAAAACAAGACAGCCAAAAGGGAACCCTGGGTAAACAATTTGCTTTGCTTTTTCCTACCAAACTAGAAGCAGCATTTTGGTGCTTCTGCACCACCTCTATCCCAGGAAAATGATGGATTTGCAGGGTCCCCCCAGCCCTGTGACCTGTCAGCCCACGGGGACACCCCGAGATGGGGAGTGGGACAGAGGACATCCCTCCACCACAGCATCCCTCCTCCACACACTGGAGCACCTCACAAAATCCCACATCCTGAGCCAGGCAGGTCACAGCGGCTAAAGAAGGATCTCCAGGTGGCCAGTGCTGACCACTGTGCCCACAAGTGACATTAGCCTTTAAGCACTGCCAACATTTGACAAAAATGAAGGCACACTTCTCGTATGACTCAACATTTTTGCAGAAAGGAAGGTACTGTGCTGAACATACCTATTTTTGGATGTTGTTTAGTGTCATCGAGTGGCTGTGACTGATTAAATCCCAAAGGAAAACTCGTTACTCACTTTCACCATAAGCACATGTCACCCATTAAAGGGGATCTCTCCCCTTCCCTGCTGCTCCTGGGAACCTCCCAAATGCAGGACCCCTCTGAACTGCTGTGCTTTCCACAGGACACAGAAATAGGCCGTCCCTTGTGGAAAGCTTAAATTAATCCTTAGAAATTTGACCTAAATTAAAAGAACTGAAACGCGTCGTCACCACACAGGGCAGGGCCTCCGAGTGGGTGCTCCAAGGACAGCATCAAGGCACTGCATGTGGGTAAGAGCCCAAATTAGCTACCCAGCAGGATGATAACACACAGCCTGGGCAAGGGGAGGTCAAGGGAGAGCTCACTATTTATCAAATATATGTCTAAACTAATTATTCAGTGCACAAAGTAACCCTTCAACCCGTGTGTGCGGTCAGAGCCCTTGTGAAACGCTGGCTATCATCAAAGGCCTGGGCACACACAGGCTGGGAGAATGGTGCCTTTGTACACGCTGGGGGAGGCTCTTTTCTAAACATCTAAAAGCAGAAAAAGTCTTTCTGCTCCCTAGGACAAAAAACACGCATGTAAACACTTGGTGTGATAAAATTTGAGAGCTGACAGTCCCCACAGAAGTCCTACAGGTCCTGTTTCTGCTCACGCAGCACAACAGCCTCGGGTTTTGCCATCACCGCTTGGGAATAAAGCACCACAGCTGGGATCCACCAAAAACACCACAGCTGGGATCCACCAAAAACACCACAGCTGGGATCCACCACACTCAGGATCCTCAGCGAGCCCCCACAACATCAGCACCAACATTACCACCACTCACAAGGGATCAAGATGCCATTTTCAGTGTAAACACTTTTGTATGGACCAGAGCAATATTAAACTGTCATCAAGGGATATTTATTTACTCAAGACCGACTGAGAACAGCCAAAAAGCACAGCACCTTAATGCATGACATCTTGCACACACCCATGCAGCTGACTGCCCTGTTGGATAAACACTGCTTGAACTGCAGCACATGCTTTAGTATTTTTTATACATAGCCACACACCCTGAAGAAAATGATTGCAAATGTCCCTAAAGTTGAGAGAAGGTATCTTCTCTGTTACAACCAAAGGAACAAATCTCAATTCCTGCTGATGTTGTGTACAGCTTTTCCAATAGCCTGAGTCACTAAGACAATAAACAATAACAATCCAAGCACCTTGTATTGAAAATAAATAAATAAATGCAGACAATTCAGGGCATGTCCATGAAGGAAGACTCAGGAACAGATCAGCAAGTGTCACCAAAGGTCACGGCCCTGCCGACCTTCTCAGCTGGCATGAAATGTCATAGCTCTAATGACTGCAGGCAGCAGCCCCACTGAAAATTTACATTATTGGAGCACCTGACCCCCCAAATTAGCTGTGCACAAAATGTTTTGGCATTTACTAAATTGAAAAAGAAGTCTGCTTTGTCTTGGAAGAGATCTTTTGAAAGGGTTTTTTCTTGGTTTGAGCTTGGAGAGCTTGTGGGTGGCAGTGATAGAACCCAGAGAAGGTAATGGTGTAAAAACCTGGTTCTGTTTTGGTTTGTTTTTCTTATCAAAGGGTTTAATGAAATATATAAAGGAGGTTTTAGTTCCCAAATCTCTGATATAAATCCCACACAATTCCCTGTATTCTGCAGCATAAAAGCTCTTATTATGCCATTAACTTATAAGAGTTTTCTGATTTTTTTTTCTTGTTTCTGGTAATGATTTGGGTTCTCACATCTAAAATTGTTTCACTTCAGTAACATTCCTGCTCAGGAAAGAAGTTTTAAATCTTTTTTAACAATTTACTCTTTGATAAAACCCAGATTTCACCCCCTACATATTCAGTGTGTAAGAGACATATATTCTCAAACTTTGCTTTCCAAAATAATAAAAGCTATTCTTTCCCTGAAAAGTTGAAAAATTATCAGTCACCATTCAAAAAAATATTACTCTTCTTCCTGTAAAACACCTCACCAATTTTCAATCACATTCTTTCTGACTTAACCCTAAAACTAGTGGACCTCACTACAAAGCCAGTCTGAAACCAGAATTATTCATGCTTCTGTCATTCCCCTGGAAAGTCAAAAAGGCACCAGATGTTCAATTAACAAATCATACAGTAAGTGGCAACAAGAGTTGGCTTTTTTTTCCTTTAAATCTCAGGTTACCTTCAAAAGAAAAAAAAAAAACAAACAAAAAAACCATTTTTGCTATCAACAATCTCTGTAGCTGACAGATGACAATATTGCTGTTCTTTGAGAATTTTTTTCAGGAATGCTTGCTAGGGAAGAGGGCGCATCATCATCTCTAAATAGTTCATCCCCTGCCATCAATAAAAATGTACTTGGAGCGGATTCTAAAAATGCATTAGCTGGTGACATCTATTTTTAGAGGCAGTGGATAGAAACAAATAAGTTTTGCATGAAGAACTATTAAATAAAAACGAAGCTGCATCCATGGACATGAGTAGTAGAATTTGTAAAGGCCAAACTCTCTGCAGCAAGCTTGCCAGGTGAGAAATGCTCTGTGGACTATTAGATCAGCTTGACAGCTGAGTTATTGGAACTGGGATCACTCCTCCAAGAGACAGATACAACCTTATGAAAGAAGCCTCACTTCCTCCCCCAGATGCTCAGAGAGCAGAACTGACCCAGCACAACACAGTCAAATCATTCTTCAATACAATCAGCTCACAACAATAAAAAAGCAGCGTCTCCTGAGCTCTCCAGAGAAGAAAATGACTTTGCAAAGCTTGAGGAACAGATAAACCTAGAGGAACACACCAACAGGTGTGGGCTCAAAATAGGAGATTTTATCAAAACACCTCTTTCAACATGAAAGTCCAGATTGGCCTTTGCTCTCACAGCACTAAACCACAGCCTTTCTACTGAAATCTCAACATTTACACCTTCAGAACTTGTGATCCAGACACTGCACCACCGATTGTGCTTGGGCATCAACAGCAACAGGAAAACTTCTCCTGAGTGCGAACACCAACAAAGCTGCAATAGCATTTTTGCAGAGTGCCTGGCAAAACTAACGTTCACAAACAAAAACTCCTGAGATTCATTCTTCTCTGGACTCCTCAGGTTAAGACAATCCCAAAGAGCAGCAGCCACTCATCTGCTCCTTCCTTGAGACAGCGGCACATAACAGCACCAAAGTGCCACAGACTGGTTTCCTTAAAGACACATTCCTGAAAACTTTCATCTGTACACTTTGATTATACAATGTGATGACAGTCCCAAGTGAAATCACTGACACCGCTGGCTTGCACAAGAATAAACAAATGCACGCTTGTACAAACACAGCCCAGGCAAGAGCAGGGAAAGTCAGAAACCTCAACTCTCCTGGGCTGGTCTGTTACTTGCCTTAGCTTTACCAGAGCAATGAAAAGATGTTGACTTCTATTTTAGATGTCCAAACATTTAAAATAAACTTCTTTTAAGGAATTTTAGGTATTCTAGAGTGATTTACCTTCGGGTTCCACCGTGGTGTCTTCCACAACTAAATTAAACGAAGGTCGAGCCAGGGAAAGTCCAGCCATGGTGACCACCACCAGGCAGATAAGGCAACCCAAATCCCAGCCGACCATCTTTTTAGAGTAAATTCCTGGTCCATTTCCATATCTCCATGTGGACTTTAATCCCATCTGAGCACCTCTAGAGAAGCATGGAGAGAAAGCCGTGCCTTCGGCCAGGGTAATGCCTCCTCCCTTGGAACGGCTGCTGCTGCGGGGAGGAGAGAGATTCAACAGTCAGCAAAAACATCTCCAAACACAAACCAAAAACCTTCATAGAGCCTCAAACTGAGCTGGGGTGAGAGGGAGGGGAGGAGGAGGATGGGAAAAATAGTTTTCCAGCTTCAAGAATATGTGAAAAGTGAGTGACTTTTCATCTTCTGTTAGCAGTTTCCATCATCACCTGAGGCGTAACCAAGTCCTCCTTGTTTTCACAAAATCACTTCTCAGCACATATTGAGAGCTATTTTACTGACAGAAAAACATACAGGTTTTCAAAAATGAGAGGCACACACATGTGCAGGCACATAACCTGGAATGCTACAAAATTACCACAATTATACAAATTATATTCTTGTTATTGTTTGAAGGTTTATATAAGTTTGCCTTGTTTTTCATTCCTTCACCTAGGCAGTTCTGCCGCCAGATGAATTTGCAGGAATTCAGTAATTTTCCACAAGAAAAACAGTTGAACAATATACTCCTTAGACTTGGAAAACTCTATAAGACTATTTTAACTCAGGACTTCCAACTCCCCTATGGATGTACCCTCTTCTGACTCAGTTTAGTGTCCTTTGGAAGCCCCTGAGTCCTGCACAGGTGAAAGGATCAAGTCTTTGCAGTGATACTGGTTTGCTACAATAACTGTATAAATTAAAATCCGTATAAATACTTTACAGTTTGCAGTTTCACAGGAGACCTGCCCAGCATCACTTTCCATCCATACTGCCAAGCTGTGCGCACAAACCCTCCTTTTCTCAGTCTCTCAGTGATGCTTATTGAGATATATTTTTCAGGGGGAAAAAAAAGTCTATTTTATTGCCAATAAAACAAATTTAAATGGATGGACTTAAGTGGCAATCCAGGCATGGTCGGACAGAGAAGTGGCACCAAAGGAACTGGCACTCCCTTCAGGGGACCCTGTTGCCTCCATACTGAGATGCCAGGTGAGGGTCAGAAGAGCATCCTCCTCACAGGGTGATTTAACAGCTCAAGCAGAAAATTAGACCTGATTTTCCGCTTCAGAAATAAAAGACGGTAAAACCTCAGTAAATGGATAAAATAAGTAACTGCAGCATTGTTCTGATCTGGTCAATGATTCATCTTAGATGTGATGAAACCCAACTGAAATTTGGAGAGCTGAATTTGTCTGGAAGGGGAAAAAATAACACAAAACCTCTTTTTCCCTCCTTCCCTCAACACTTGAAAATTTGAAAAGAAGTAAAAAGGGAGTGTGGAGATAAAGTCAAACTTCTCCAAACTCCTTCTCATTGGCATTTGTTGCAGTACCTCAGCATGCAGAAACAGGGACACAGATTGTCCTTTTATAAAAACAACCACTTGAAAAGTTGTTCTGATTTTATTAGCTAGGCTGCTACAAAGTTCACAAATGCTGTTGAGGCATCTTTTCTCTTGGGTACTACACACAGCAACTTCTGGAGTCAGTCGAAGCAGGTTTTGGATGACACAAATAAGTCACTTGAGGAAAAAAATTAATACAGGGTATATCCCAGGTGAATCCCTGCTACTTCAGGGCAAGCTTTTTCAACTCCACCGGTATCACCTCAAAGCCCTGTCCCTCCTGTAGAGATTTCAGCCTGGCTCGAGCATCCCAGACCACAAGCTAGCAACCACCATTAAATTTCCAGCAAAAACACCACCAGACCACTGCACAAACATTTGCAAAGAGCTTGCCCAGCCCTTCTCTAAATAAGCACAGAGCAGGTGTAGAGCTGAAGAGAGCTCTGTTTTTGAGAGCCGTTTGTGTCTGGAGCAAGACCGGAGCAAACCCCCCTGGATGCCACCAGCCAGGTCCACTGCCCACCTCGCAGTCTGGCAGCCACAGCCCTGCAGCTCAGTTTATCCAGCTGTAAAGTGGGTAGAAACCCCTAATTAACAGCCTGGGTGTAATGCTGATTTAATTTCCATAAATCATCCTGTACACTCCGATTAAAGTCTATGTTGATAAATGCAAAATCCTATCATGGTTTTGCAGAAAGAAAACATACCAGAACGCCAGCATGTACTTCAGACTCCAATTCCACTGACATTCCTGCAGTTTCAGATTTTCAGACTATATTAAACACCACTGAAAGCACATTTGCGGTTCCTATCCTCATCCTAAACCCTGAAGTGCGGCACAAGGCTTCTTGGCCACGCATCTCCTCACCTGAAGATTTTTGTTGGCTCCTGCACCTCAACATCTGCCGGCAGAAAGGGATTCTTCATCCACAGGGCAGCAGCAAACTCAAAATCCTGGCTTGCGAAGGTGCAGCAACTCAAAAATCAAAGCTCTGCACCCATCCATGGAGCCAAGCCACTCTTTACCACCGGGATAGCAAACAGGCTTCAAGGATCGCCCTCTCCCAAAAGAAGTGGAGTCCAGCGAAGATGAAACGAAACCAAATTCTTTTCATAGTTTAATTGCCACAGTTGCTGGGGGACGAGTCCCTGGAAAGACCTCCTGTGCCGGATAATTATGTACCTCTATCTCAATGTTTGGAACACAGCCCCAGCATGCTTTTTGGCCTCCACAATTCTGGCTTCCTGACTACAATACCATAATCCCTCCTGGAGTCTCAGACTCAGTGAAAGCCACACGTAGTGTTTATTTTTCCCCTTGAAAGGGAACTCTGTCTCTCTTCTCAGCCTACACTTTGGGGAGGAGTTGTCAGCCCCCAATGATTGATGGCTCTCCTTGCCACTCGCTCATCAAGTCAATTTTCACCTCGTCACATACCTGCCCAAATTTTCTTTGCCAAACTGACAAGCATGGGAAAGCAGACTGGTTTGGGAGCCCAACCAAATTCCTCCAAGCTGTACTTCAGTTTAAACACACTCGCGCACACAAACAAGTAGTACTTGTTCAGCAGTGGCATTAATTAAATTCAATGCTCAGTGTTCTTTTTAATCTACTTGCATTGTTGTTTATAAGATGTTTATCACTCCCCAGGGACAGTACGATTTGTAGAGTATGTTAACCAAATCAATACACTGCTCACTGTATAACTTTTCAGCATCTTTCTCAATTAGGCGGGGAATAGCAAAATCCGAGTGAAATATGGATCTTCCCTCCACAAAGAAACCTCAAGCGCTCTAAAAGCCCAGTAGCTTCGTCAGAAACATCCAGGTAGATGAAGCTTTAAAGCTAACAGCTTTATATACACAATTCCACTGGCAGAGGAATTCTGCATGGACAGAAAATGCAGAAATATACATCCTTCTATAAAAATATGTATACGCATATATATCTATCAAGACTCTTCAGCAGAGTTTAATCTCCAAGCAAATCTGAGCATCACAGCTATTAAACATTAATTCTGGAGGACTAATGGGAACCGGCTGGCAGCTTCAGTACTTTTTCATTGTTTGAACTTCTTTCATTTGCTTTCCAGGACTATCCTGTTTTTCTCAAGTCTTTTGCCACCAAGAGATCGGGGAAGGGGGGGAAGAAAATTCTGCATTTTAATTGACATTCCAGAGAGCGGGAGAAGTCCAGAGGCTGCTGATTGCTGTCTATTCAGCCCAAACAGGCTTTTCAGATGAAAATGAGAAAAGGCTAGTGGAAGATTTACAGGGATTTGGTACAAAGGAGACAATGAAGTTTTAAATGTTGATAGCGTTTCACACCAAAGGCATAATGGGTCCCAGTTTCAAGGGGCCGTTTTGCATTTAAATATAAATTTCATTGATGATTTCTCTCTCCCCTTATCTCAGCCGGGGCGGTTGTGCCCCGCGGCCCCGCACCTCGGCGGGGCAGGACCCGGCTCCGAGCGGGACCGGTACCGAGGCGGGGCTGCTCCTCCGGGACCGAGCCCCCTTGCTCACGCCGCGCTGCCCGTCCTGCTGTCACCGTCCCCAAAGACACCGCGCACCCGCGGGGATGCGGGAACGCGGGGCAACAGCGCTGCTGCTCGGGCTTCCCCCCGCGCCGCGGCGGCGACCGAGTGACCGCAAACCGACCCGCGGCTGCAGCGTGGAGCAGAGCGGAGCTCCGCATCGGCACAGCCCGCCCCGCGCACCCCCGAGCCCCGCACCGGGGGACGCCGAGCCCCGCACGGCCCCGGAGCGCGCACACGGCACCGAGAGCGCGGCGGGA